>JARHVA010001621.1:2697500-3259030 GCA_037957365.1 Torreya grandis
ATGAAGTGATTTGATAGCCTAAATGATAATGACAAAGTGTTCAATGTGCTTCTTCTTTTATGATTGAAGTATGCTTGGTTGATTTTCAGTTTTGGCATGGTTTGAGATGTTTAGAGATAAGTATGGAGTATTTATAATGTGAAATGGGTCATATAAGAGTTTTAATATTCTTGGAGAGCTTGTGTGCATAAGTGGAATTCATATGGTAGTCCATAGTTTTCATTGATATAATTTGGGTCTAGTGGGAAAAATCTGAGTAGGTAGTTTGTTGACATCACCATTTCCACATGTGGATGATTCAGGGATATTTTATCATATGTTGTGATCATATCAATACCTAGTTACTATGTTCTAAATCCCAAGTCATGCACCTAAGCATAGTCAAAGATATGTCAATAAAAAGTTGGGCTCCCATGCATTTTGATAATGTTTTTCCCATACTTAGGTCAAATTTGCAATGTGGTAAGAAGAGATAAGCAATCATATTAATGAAGTTATATATCTCACATATTGACATTTTAGGAGAGGGTTATCATATGGGTTTGTTTATTTTTGATCCTAGTTTATTAACACCAAATTTTAGGTCATGCACTGAAGTGCAAAAAAAGTTATGTAAATACAAAGTTGGCCTCCTAGGTAATTTTTGACATAGATGGCTCTGTGATAGAATATTTTGAGAAGTAATTTTAATGGTGCTATATCTTTCATGCATGAAGGTTATAGGAGTAGATTTTTATATGTTTAGATTATCCTATGTAAGGAAATCATATGATCTAAATTAAAGATCATGAATTTAAGCACAGTAAAATATATGCCTATGAAAATTTGGTCTTCCAAGTAGATAAGTAAGGTTCCCATACTTATTAAATTTTTCACATGTTAAATTTTTAGCTAGGTCGATGAAGTACATTTACTTCAAGAAGCTAGGAAGCAGTAAGATGAGGATAGATGCATGATGTTTAATGTTAAGCAAAGATAAAGATTAAAGTTTTTCAAGGATCAATGGTGATAAAGAGATCATATAGATAGAAATCAATGGTGCATATTAAATTTAAGAGGTTAAAGTGATAGTTTTCTAACATTTCTAAAGCAAGGACAATCTCAAAGAGATCAATGGAGTGCATGGAGTCAAAATTACAATATTACATAAGATTAGGTCAAATTGACTGAGGTTTAACATTTGAACATTGGTGCCTATGTATTAAAGATCAAAAAAGATTGATGGTGCATATTTGATCTGATCAGTGAGGACACAAAATGTGAGTAAAGTGGTTGAAGTTTCACTATGACTATTTTCATTTAAATATGCAAATTTAACAAGGGAAAAACTAGTGTTTGGTTTTTAGGTCATTCTTTTGATCTAGATAGAATTTGCTCATGATGTAAAAATAAAATATGAAGAGGACTCCATGGTGCATATAATTAACCTAATTAAAGATATATAAGTGTGTAAAGTCAAATATGCTAAGGTTACAAGTTGATTGTGTGTTCATGCTTGTTCTGCAAGTGTCTTGAGAAGAGTAATTGAGCTTATGTAGATGTTGTTTCAATGTTTCATGGTGAATTAGCTATTGGGGAGTGTTTTAGACTCCATAATTATTATATATATACATTTTTAAGGTTTTAAAATTTATATGTAGTATGATTAATGGTTTATAAGGTGACTATATGTTTGTTCATAATGGTTGTGTGCTCAAAATATTATTTAAGCATTTTTAAGAAGGGTTCTATGATAAATATAGACACTTAAGGAGGACATATAGATCATGTGGCATGGTTTAATGAGTTATAAAAGTGTTCATGTGTTCTTATTTTTCTCAGAGATGTGTCAAAGAGCTGAATGGGTCTCCATAGGACCTAAAAGTGACTTAAGCCTATTGAAAGTGGGTTATGTTTAAGTGTGACCCATGTGAGATGCCTTAAAGGTGAAGGCATGTATTGTGTCCAATAAGGAAATATTTTGGTCTTGTTAATTAATGGATGTTTTATATATAGTGAAACCAAATGTGTTGGTTTCTAGACTTGAATGTCAGATTTTTAAAAAGTTTTGTGTGAGTAATATGCATTGAAGTGAAGAAGGAAGGATAGGTAGTGTGCCTATTGGTTGAATTAATTCATATAATAGTTTTTTGACTGTGTATGACCTATAGGTCATGTTCCTAGAGGTATAATGGTTCTCTTGCAATTTGAGGAATAAGAAAAGAGGTCTGAATGTGCATATGAGGATAGTTTTAGTAAAGAAGGAGAGAGATTATGACATACCTATGTGAGAGGCCTATTTGAGATAGGGAGTGTTTGTGTAGGGGATATAAAATAGAGATCCATCATTAGGTGTTGAAGACATCATTTATAAGGTAGAGGTGTTCAAAGGAGGGTCTAAAGGACTTGGTCTTCCTTAGGGGTAATTGATCCTTGTGAAAAAGGTATTTTACTAAATACCTTTAGTTAGGAAGATATGATCAAGGTTTTTTGGTTTAAAGGAGTTGATTAGTCTCTTGTTTTTTATTTATTATAGGATAGTAGTCCATTGTGTTGTAGGCGTTAGAGTGGGTTTTATTCACATGAGGTTTTCCCACATGAACTATGTGTTATGTGTTTGATCTTGTGTATGATTTGAATGTATGAACTTTATTTTTAATGTTGCTTGATCAAGTTGATACAAACTAACTGATTAATAAGTTAATAGACTACAATTGAAATTGAAATATTTAGGCTCACTAATTCACTACCCAACTCAATGATTATACCTCTATAAATTGATATCATAGCAAGTCCTTCATGAAAATTTAACAAATAGAAGGTGATCAAAAGTATAATGGTTTCTAAAGAGGTCACTACTTATCTTCAAGACAAACTAGTATGTGTTTTATCAAATGTCAATTCAAGCATGGATGTTATGAAGATGCAAGTGAAAGTTCTAGAATAAATAGTCAAAAATATGTAGAACATGATGGTTGGTGGTATTAACCAAAGGGAGGAAAAAATTGAAAATAAATACATGACTAACTTGGATATGTTCTTATCTAAGAACAAAAAGGATTTTAGCTTCACCAAAAGGGTGAAGAATGAAAATTCATGGATAGGTAATGATCAAGAGAAAGGTAAGTCAAATTTGAATGATGTCTTCTATGGGTACTACTTATCCTATAATAAATTTGGTCATAGATATAGGTATTGTACTTTCTCTTCAGAGATCAAAAGGAATTTTATATTGTACAATTATAACCAAAAAGGTCATATATAAAAAAATTACAATAGAGATTTTTGGAAAAAGGATATACAAGTCATTAACACCATAAAATGGTTCAAGAAGAATAAGTCTAAGAGTGAATAAGAAAATAATAAACATTCAAGTGGTCCTCCAAAGGAAGAGTCAATTTTTATTCAAGTAGACTTACATACTCAAAAATATGGGAATGAGAGATGGTTAATAGATAGTGGATGCTCAAATCATATGACAAGTCATAAGAACAAGTTTATCTCCCTCAGGAAGACCAACCCTAATTTCATGAGATTTGGTGACAATAAATCTGATAACATAGTTGTCAAAAGTACTATGAGTTTGGATAATGGTCACTCTAGAACTGATAATGTCTTATATGTAAAAGGATTGAAACATAATCTTTTAAATGTAATCCAAATGTGTAAAAATGGAAATGTTGTAACTTTTCATGATGATGTTTATGAAGTAAGAAAGGCTGGCAAATTAGTTGCAAATGTTATAAAATAGATAACAACATGTATGTATTCCATGAATCCATGAAGGAGGAGTGCTTCATGAGTCAATTGGAATAAAGTTGACTTTGGCATAGAAGTCTTGGACATATAAATTTTGATAACATGGTAAATATTAGTTCAAATAAATTGGTAAGTCATATGCCAAAAATCTCTAAGATTCATCATTCTCTTTGCAAGGCATGTCTTTATGGGAAGAAAACCAAAAGAATATACAAATCCAAGGAGTTTTCCATTACAAAGCCATTAGAGTTGATCCACACTAATCTATGTGGACTTATTAAGACCCAAAGTATTAAAGATAATAGCTACTTCATGCTTCTCATTGATGATTTTACTAGGATGACATGGATATTTTTTCTTAAAGAAAAATCAGAAGCTTTTGCAAAATCTATGGCATTCAAAGCACTTGTAGAAAATGATAAAGGGTAAAAAATCAAGAATATAATATTAGACAAATGAGGTGAGTTTTGGTCTCATTAATTTGATGTTTTTTGTTAAAAATAAGGGATAATGAGACAATATTATACTACTAGAACACCATAACTAAATGGTGTTATTAAAAGGAAGAGTAGGACTGTTCAAGAGATGAGTAAAACCATTATTCAAGATTCTAAACTATCAAATGGTTATTTGAAAGAGGAAACCAACACTTCAATTTACATTTTAAATAGGTGTCAAATTATACAAATGGTGATAACACTCCTTATGAGTTATGGAAGGATAAAAGAACTAATGTTAAACATTTTAGAGTGCTTGGGAGTGGGTGCTTCATCAAAAGAGATGAAGAGAATCTTGGAAATTTTGATTCAAGGTCTAATGAGGGAATATTATTAGGTTACTCCTCTATAATTAATATCTATAGGTGTTTCAAAAATATATTTAACAATATTATTGGAAGTTCAAATGTAAGTGTACATGAGACTAGTAGAGTCAAGAAGCCAAAATTACAGGTAAGAAAATTAATTCAAAATACTATTACAAAGAGTAATGAGTTATCTATTTAAATAGATGATGAATATGAAGAGGAGGAAGAAATATAATATTCTAAAGCTCCATCTATAATAATTCAAAAATATCATCCAATCTCTCAAATTATTTGAAATGTTGGTGGAAGATTGTAGACTAGAAGGAGATTGTTGATCAATCAGAATCAACAAGATTTGCCTATATTGTATATGATTAAACCCAAAAAATTCATGGAATCTAGTAAAAATGAAAGTCAAAATTATTTAATTAATGAATAAATTTATCAAATAGAAAGGAATGAAACATGGAACTTAGTTCCTAGACCAAAAAATAAAAATATGATAGGTAGCAAGTGGGTTTTCAAAAATAAGATGAATGAGAAAGGATAAGTCAAAAGGAATAAATATATATTGGTGTGTAAAGGATATGCTCAAGTTGAATAAATGATTTTTTTGAAAAATTTTATCCTATTGAAAGCATGGAATCAATTATACTCTTCTTGGTATATGCAAGTTTTAAGGGTTTTAAGGTATATCAAATGGAATTAAAATATGCATTCTTGAAGAGTCAATGTCCTCTAAAGAAAGAGTCAATGTTTATTCACGTAGAATTTCAAACTAAAAATAATGGGAATGAGATATGGTTCATAGATAGTGGATATTCAAATCATATGACAAGACATATGAACAAGTTAATCTCCCTCAAGAATACCAACCCTAGTTTCATGAGATTTGGTGATAACAACTCTGATAACATAGTTGGCAAAGGTACTATGAGTTGGATAATGGTCACTCTATTACTGATAATGTCTTATATGTAGAAGGATTGAAACATAATCTTGTAAGTGTAATCCAAATGTGTAATCAAGGAAATATTTTAACTTTTCATGATGATATTTGTGAAGTAAGAAAGGCTAGAAAATTAGTTGCAAATGTTTATAAAACATATAACATGTATATATTCCATGAATCAATGAAGGAGGAGAGCTTCAAGAGTCAATTGGAAGAAAGTTTAATTTGACATAGAAGGCTTAGACATATAAATTTTAATAACATGGTAAAGATCAGTTCAAAGGGATTGGTAAGGAATATGCCAAAAATCTCTAAGATTCCTCATTCTCTTTGCAAGGCATGTCTTCATGGGAATAAAACCATAAGAATATACAAATCCAAGGATTTTTCCACTACAAATCTATTAGAGTTTATCCACACTGATCTATGTGGACCTATGAAGACCTAAAGTATTCAAGTTAATAGCTAATTCATGCTTCTCATTGATGATTTTACTAGGATGACCTGGATATTTTTTCTTTAAAAAAAATTAGAAGATTTTGAAAAATTTATGGCATTCAAAGCACTTGTAGTAAATGATAAAAGGTCAAATATCAAGTGGATAAGATTAGACAGAGGAGGTGAGTTTCAGTTTCATGAATTTGATGTTTTTTGTGAAAAACAAGGGATAAAGAGACAATATTCTACTGCTAGAACACAATAACAAAATGGTGTTATTAAAAGGAATAATAAGACTATTCAAGAGATGAGTAGAACCATGCTTCAAGATTATAAACTATCAAATGGTTATTGGGAAGAGGAAACCAACACTTCAATTTACATCCTAAATAGGTTTCAAATCAGACAAATGGTGATGAGACTCATTATGAGTTATGGAAGAATAGAACAACTGATGTCAAACATTTTAGAGTGCTTGGGAGTGGTTGATTCATCAAAAGAGATGAAGAGAATCTTGGAAAATTTGATTCAAGGTCTAATGAGGGCATCTTATTAGGTTAATCCTCTATAAATAATATCTATAGGTTCTTCAAAAAGAGACTTAAAAATATTATTTAAAGTTTAAATGTAAGGGTACATGAGACTAGTAGAGTCAAGAAGCCAAAATTATAGGTAAGAAAATCAATTCAAATACTATTGTAAATAGTGATGAGTTACCTATTTAAATAGATGATGAATATGACGAGGATGAATAAATACAAGATTATAAAGATACATCTAGAATAATTCAAAAAGATCATCCAATCTCTCAAATTATTATAAATGTTGGTGGAAGGTTGTAGACTAGAAGGAGATTGTTGATCAATCAGAATCAATAAGATTCAGCTATGTTGTCTATGATTAAACCCAAAACATTCATGAACTCTAGGAAATATGGAATTTATAATGATTTAATGAATGAATAAATTGATCAAATAGAAAGGATTGAAACTTGGAACTTAGTTCCTAGACAAAAAAATAAAAATATGATAGGTACCAAGGGGGTTTTCAAAAATAAGATGAATAAGAAAGGATAAGTCACAAGGAATAAATATATATTGGTGTGTAAAGGATATTCTCAAGTTGAAATAATAGATTTTGTTGAAAAAATTTCTCAAATGGAAAGCATGAAATCAATTAGACTCTTCTTGGCATATGCAATTTTTAAGGGTTTTAAGATATATCAAATGGATGTAAAATCTACATTCTTGAAGAGTCAATGTCCTCTAAATGAAGAGTCAATGTCTATTCAAGTAGACTTGCATACTCTAAAAGATGGGAATGAGATATGGTTCGTAGATAGTGGATGTTCAAAGCATATGACAAGATATATGAAAAAGTTTATCTCCCTTAGGAAGACCAACCCTGGTTTCATGAGATTTGGGGACAACAAATCTGATAACACAATTGGCAAAGGTACTATGAGTTGGATAATGGTCACTCTAAGACTGATAATGTCTTATATGTAGAAGGATTGAAACATAATATTTTATATAATCCAAATATGTAATCAAGTAAGTGTTGTAAATTTTCATGATGATGTTTGTGAAGTAATAAAGGTTGTAAAATTAGTTACAAATGTTTATAAAATAGATAACAACATGTATGTATTCCATGAATCCATGAAGGAGGAGTTTTTCATGAGCTAATTGGAAGAAAGTTGACTTTGGCATAGAAGGCTTGGACATATAAATTTTGATAACATGGTAAATATTAGTTCAAAGAGATTGTTAATTCATATTCCAAAAATCTCTAAGATTCATCATTCTCTTTGCAAGGCATGTCTTCATGGGAAGTAAACCAAAAGAATATACAAATCCAAAGAGATTTCCACTATAAATCTATTAGAGTTGATCTACACTGATCTATGTGGACCTATGAAGACCCAAAGTATTCAAGGTAGTAGTTACTTCATGATTCTCATTGATTATTTTATTAGGATGACATGGATATTTTTTATTAAAGTAAAATCAAAAGCTTTTGCAAAATTTATGGCATTCAAAGCACTTGTATAAAATGATAAAAGGTCAAATATCAAGTGTATAAGATATGATAGAGGAGGTGAGTTTTTGTCTCATTATTTTGATTTTTTTTGTGAAAAATAATGGATAAGGAGACAATATTCTACTTCTAGAAGACCACAACAAAATAGTGTTATTAAAAGGAAGAATATGACTGTTGAAGAGATGAGCAAAACCATGCTTCAAGATTCTAAACTATCAAATGGTTATTGGAAAGAGGAGACCAACACTTGAATTTAAATCCTAAATACGTGTCAAATCATACAAATGGTGACAATACTCCTTATGAGTTATGGAAGAATAGAACAACTAATGCCAAACATTTTAGAGTTCCTGAGAGTTGGTGCTTCATCAAAAGAGATGAAGAGAATCTAGGAAAATTTGTTTCAAGGTGTGATGAGGGAATATTATTAGGTTACTACTCTATCATTAATATATATATGTGATTTAAAAATATACTTAATAATATTATTGAAAGTTCAAATGTAAGGGTATATGAGACTAGTAGAGCAAAGCTAAAACTATAGGTAAGAAAATCAATTCAAAATACTATTGTAAATAGTGATGAATTATCTATTTAAATAGATGATTAATATGAAGAGGATGAATAAATAAAATATTATAAATATTCATATAGAATAATTCAAAAATTTCATCCAATCTCTCAAATTATTAGAAATGTTGGTGGAAGGTTGTAGACTAAAAGGAGATTGTTGATCAATCAGAATCAATAAGATTCAACTATGTTGTCTATGATTAAACCCAAAACATTCATGAAAGATATAAAACATGAAATATATAATGATGAAATTAATGAATAAATTTATCAAATAGAAAGGAATGAAACACGGAACTTATTTCCTAGACCAATTAATAAAAATATGATAGGTACCAAGTGGGTTTTCAAAAATAAGATGAATAAGAAAGGATAAGTCACAAGGAATAAAGATATATTGGTGTGTAAAGGATATTCTCAAGTTGAATGAATATATTTTTTGAAAATTTTTATCCTATGGAAAGAATGAAATCAATTATTCTCCTCTTGTGATATGCAAGTTTCAAGGGTTTAAAGGTATATCAAATGGATGTAAAATCTGCATGCTTGAAGAGTCAATGTCCTTTAAAGGAAGAGTCAATGTTTATTCAAGTATAATTGCATACTAAAAAAGATGGGAACGAGATATGGTTCATAGATAGTGGATGTTAAAATCATATGACAAGACATATGAGCAAGTTAATGTCCCTCAGGAACACCAAACTTGGTTTCATGAGATTTGGTGACAACAAATCTGATAACATAGTTGGTAAAGGTAGTATTGGATAATGGTAACTCTTGGATTTATAATGTCTTATATGTAGAAAGATTAAAACATAATATTTTAAGTGTAATCCAAATGTGTAATCAAGGAAATTTTGTAACTTTTCATGATGATGTTTTTGAAGTAAGAAAGGTTGGAAAATTAGTTGCAAATGTTTATAAAATAGATAACATGTATATATTCCATGAATACATGAAGGAGGAGTTCTTCACAGTTCAATTGAAATAAAGCTAACTTTAGCATAGAAGGCTTGGACATATAAATTATTATAACATGGTAAAGATCAGCTCAAAGGGATTGCTAAGGGATATGCCAAAAATCTCTAAGATTCCTCATTCTCTTTGCAAGGCATGCCTTCATGAGAAGCTATCCAAAAGAATATATAAATCCAAGGAGTTTTCGACTATAAATACATTAGATTTGATCCACACTAATCTATGTGGACCTATGAAGACCCAAAGTATTTAAGGTAATAGCTACTTCATGGTTCTCATTGATGATTTTACTAGGATGACATGGATATTTTTTCTTAAAGAAAATTCAGAAGCTTTTGCAAAATTTATGGCATTCAAAACACTTGTAGAAAATGATAAAGGGTCAAATATCAAGTGTATAAGATCAGATATAGGAGGTTAGTTTTGGTCTCATGATTTTGATGTTTTTTGTGAAAAACAAGGGATAAACAGACAATATTCTACTGCTAGAACAACACAACAAAATGGTGTTATCAAAAAGAAGAATAGGACTATTTAAGAGATGAGTAGAACCATGCTTAAATATTCTAAACTATCAAATGGTTATTGGAAATATGAGACCAACACTTAAATTTACATCATAAATAGGATTAAAATCAAAAAAATGGTGATAAGACTCCTTATGAGTTATTGAAGAATAGAACAACTGTGTTAAACATTTTCAAGTGCTTGGGAGTGGATGCTTCATCAAAAGAGATGAAAAGAATCTTGGAAAATTTGATTCAAGGTCTGATGATGGAATATTATTAGGTTACTCCTATATCATTAATATCTATATGTTCTTCAAAAAGAGACTTAACAATACTATTTAAAGTTCAAATGTAAGGGTACATGAGACTAGTAGATTCAAGAAGCCAAAATTACAGGTAAGAAAATCAATTCAAAATACTATTGCAAATAGTGATGAGTTATATATTTAAATATATTATGAATATGAAGAGGATGAAGAAATACAAGATTCTAAGGCTCCATATATACTAATTAAAAAATATCATCCAATCTCTCAAATTATTAGAAATGTTGGTGGAAGGTTGTAAACTAGAAGGAGATTATTGATCAATAAGATTCAACTATGTTGTCTATGATTAAACCCAAAACATTCAAGAAAGATAGAAAAAAATGTAATTTCTAATAATGTAATGAATGAATAAATTGATCAAATATAAAGTAATTAAACATGAAACTTAGTTCTTAGACAAAAAAATAAAAATATGATAGGTACCAAGTGGGTTTTCAAAAATAAGATGAATAAGAAAGGATAAGTCACAAGGAATAAAGATATATTTATGTGCAAATTATATTATCAAGTTGAAGGAATATATTTTGTTGAAAATTTTTCTCCTATGGCAATCATGAAATCAATTAGACTCTTCTTTGCATATGCAAGTTTTAAGGGTTTTAAGGTATATCAAATGGATGTAAAATCTACATTCTTGAAGAGTCAATGTCCTCTAAAGGAAGAGTCAATGTTTATTCAAGTATACTTGCATACTAAAAAATATGGGAATGAGATATGTTTCATAGACAATGGATGTTCAAATCATATGACAAGACATATGAACAATTTAATCTCCCTCAGGAACACCAACCTTGGTTTCATGAGATTTGGTGACAATAAATCTGATAACATAGTTGGTAAAGGTAGTATGAGTTGGATAATGGTCACTCTAGGATTGATAATGTATTATATTTAGAAGGATTGAAACATAATATTTTAAGTGTAATCCAAATGTGTAATAAAGGAAATTTTGTAACTTTTCATGATGATGTTTGTGAAGTAAGAAATGTTGCAAAATTAGTTGCAAATGTTTATAAAATAGATAACAACATGTATATATTCCATGAATACATGAAGTATGAGTTATTCATGGTTAAATTGGAATAAATTTGACTTTGGCATAGAAGGCTTGGACATATAAATTATGATAACATGGTAAATATTATTTCAAAGGGATTGGTAAGGCATATGCCAAAAATCTCTAAGATTCCTCATTATCTTTGCAAGGCATGTCTTCATGGGAAGCTAACCAAAAGAATATACAAATATAAGGAGTTTTCCACTAAAAATACATTATATTTGATCCACACTAATCTATTTGGACCTATGAAGACCTAAATTATTCAAGGTAATAGCTACTTCATTCTTCTCATTGATGATTTTACTAGGATGACTTGGATATTTTTTCTTAAAGAAAAATTAGAAGCTTTTGCAAAATTTATGGCATTCAAAGAACTTGTAGAAAATTATAAAGGGTAAAATATCAAGTGTATAAGACTATATAAAGGAGGTGGGTTATTTTCTCATGAATTTGATGTTTTTTGGGAAAAATAGTGGATAAGGAGACAATATTCTACTGCTGGAACACCACAATAAAATGGTGTTATTAAAAGGAAGAATAGGAATGTTTAAGAGATGAGTACAACCAATATTCAATATTCTAAACTATTAAATGTTTATTAGGAAGTGGAAACCATAAATTCAATTTACATCCTAAATAGGTGTCAAATTAGACAATGGTGATAAGATTCATTATGAGGTATGGAAGAATAGAACAACTAATGTCAAACATTTTATAGTGTTTTGGAGTAGGTGCTTCATCAAAAGAGATGAAGAGAATCTTGGAAAGTTTGATTCAAGGTTTGATGAGGGCATATTATAGGTTAATCCTATATCAGTACTATCTATATGTGCTTCAAAAAGAGACTTAACAATATTGCTGAAATTTCAAATGTAAGGGTGCATGAGACTAGTAGAGTCAAGAATCCAAAATTATAGGTAAGAAAATCAATTCAAAATACTATTGTAAATAGTGATGAGTTATCTATTTAATAGATGTTGAATATGAAGAGGAGGAAGAAATACAAGATTCTAAAGATCCATCTAGAATAATTCAAAAATATCATCCAATCTCTCAAATTATTAGAAATGTTGGTGCAAGGTTGTAGACTAGAATGAGATTGTTGATCAATCATAATCAACAAGATTCAGCTATGTTATCTATGATTAAACCTAAAACATTCATGGAAGCTAGAAAACATGGAAGTTATAATGATGCAATAAATGAATAAATTGATCAAGTAGAAAGTAATGAAACATGGAACTTAGTTCCTAGACCAAAAAATAAAAATATGATAGGTACCAAGTGGGTTTTCAAAAATAAGATGAATGAGAAAGGATAAGTCAAAAACAATAAAGATATATTAGTGTGTGAAGGATATGCTCAAGTATAAGGAATAGATTTTGTTGAAAATTTTTCTCCTGTGGAAAGCATGGAATCAACTAGACTCTTCTTGTCATATGCAAGTTTTAAGGGTTTTAAGGTATATCAAATGGATGTAAAATATGCATTCTTGAAGAGTTAATGTCCTCTAAAGGAAGAGTCAATGTTTATTCAAGTAGACTTTCATAATAAAAAAGATGGGAATGAGATATGGTTCATAGATAGTGGATTTCAAACTAATATGAAAAGACATATGAACAAGTTAATCTCCCTCAAGAATACCAACCCTATTTTTGTGAGATTTGGTGACAAAAAATCTAATAGCATAGTTTTCAAAGGTACTATGAGCTAGATAATGGTCACTCTATGACTGATAATGTCTTATATGTAGAAGGATTGAAACATAATATTTTAAGTGTAATCCAAATGTGTAATAAAGGAAATGTTTTAACTTTTCATGATGATTTTTGTGAAGTAAGAAAGGTTGGAAAATTAGTTGTAAATGTTTATAAAATAGATAACAACATGTATGTATTCCATGAATCCATGAAGGAGGAGTTATTCATGATTTAATTGGAATAAAGTTGAATTTGGAATAGAAGGCTTGGACATATAAATTAAGATAACATGATAAATATCAGTTCAAAGTGATTGCTAAGGCATATGCCAAAAATCTTGAAGATTCGTCATTCTCTTTGCAAGGCATGTCTTCATGGGAAGCAAACCAAAATAATATACAAGTCCAAGGAGTTTTCCACTAAAAAAAAATTAGAGTTGATCCAAACTAATCTATGTGGACCTATGAAGACCTAAATTATTTAATGTAATAGCTACTTCATGCTTCTCATTGATGATTAGACTAGGATGACCTGGATATTTTTTCTTAAAGAAAAATCAGAAGCTTTTACAAAATTTATGGCATTAAAAACACTTGTAGAAAATGATAAAGGGTCAAATATCAAGTGCATAGTATTAGACATAGGAGGTGAGTTTTGTTCTCATGAATTTTATGTTTTTTGTGAAAAATAATGGATAAGGAGACAATATTCTACTGCTAGAACACCACAACAAAATGGTGTTATTAAAAGGAAGAATAGGATTGTTCAAGAGATGAGCAGAACCAATCTTAAATATTATACACTATCAAATTGTTATTGGGAAAATGAAAAAAACACTTCAATTTACATCCTAAATAGGTCTAAACTTTGACAAATGGTGATAAGAATCCTTATGAATTATGGAAGAATAGAACAACTGATGTCAAACATTTTATAGTGTTTGGGAGTGGGTGCTTCATCAAAAGAGATGAAGAGAATCTTGGAAAATTTGATTCAAGGTTTGATAAGGGGCATATTATAAGGTTAATCCTCTATCATTACTATCTATAGGTGCTTCAAAAATATACTTAACAATATTATTTAAATTTCAAATGTAATGGTACATGAGACTAGTAGAGTCAAGAAGCCAAAATTATAGGTAAGAAAATCAATTTAAAATACTATTGAAAATAGTGATGAGTTATCTATTTAAATAAATGATGAATATGAAGAATAGGAAGAAATACAAGATTCTTAATCTCCATCTATAATAACTCAAAAATATCATCTAATCTCTCAAATTATTAAAAATGTCGGTGCAAGGTTGTAGACTAGAAGGAGATTGTTGATCAATAATAATCAACAAGTTCTAGATATGTTGTCTATGATTAAACCAAAAAAATTCATGGAAGCTAGAAAACATGGAACTTAGTTCCTAGACCAAAAAATAAAAATATGATAGGTACCAAGTGGGTTTTCAAAAATAAGATGAATGAGAAAGGATAAGTCAAAAACAATAAAGATATATTAGTGTGTGAAGGATATGCTCAAGTATAAGGAATAGATTTTGTTGAAATTTTTTCTCCTATGGAAAGCATGGAATCAATTAGACTCTTCTTTTCATATGCAAGTTTTAAGGGTTTTAAGGTATATTAAATGGAATTAAAATATGCATTCTTGAAGAGTTAATGTCCTCTAAAGGAAGAGTCAATGTTTATTCAAGTAGAGTTTCATACTCAAAATAATGGGAATGAGATATGGTTCATAGATAGTGGATGTTCAAATTATATGATAAGACATATGAACAAGTTAATCTCCCTCAGGAAGACCAACCCTAGTTTCATGAGATTTGGTGATAACAAATCTGATAACATAGTTGGCAAAGGTACTATGATTTGGATAATGGTCACTCTAGGACTGATAATGTCTTATATGTAGAAGGATTGAAACATAATATTTTAAGTGTATTATAAATGTATAAGCAAGGAAATTTTGTAAGTTTTCATGATGATGTTTGTGAAGTAAGAAAGGTTGGAAAATTAGTTGGAAATGTTTATAAAATAGATAACAACATGTATGCATTCCATGAATCCATGAAGGAGGAGTTAATCATGAGTCAATTGGAATAAAGTTGAATATGGAATATAAGGATTAGATATATAAATTATTATAATATTGTAAAGATCAATTCAAATGGATTGCTAAGGCATATGCCAAAAATCTCTAAGATTCATCATTCTCTTTGCAAGGCATGTCTTCATGGGAAGCTAACCAAAATACTATGCAAATCCAACGAGTTTTCCAATATAAATCAATTATATTTTACCCACACTGATGTATGTGGATCTATGAAGACCCAAAGTATTCAAGGTAATATCTACTTCATGCTTTTCATTGATGATTTTACTAGGATGACCTGGATATTTTTTCTTAAAGAGAGATCATAAACTTTTGCAAAATTTATGGCATTCAAAGCACTTGTAGAAAATGATAAAGGGTAACATATAAAGTGTATAAGATTAGATAGATGAGGTGAGTTTTGTTCTCATGAATTTGATGTTTTCTGGGTAAAATAATGGATAAGGAGACAATATTCGACTCCTAAAACACCACAACAAAATGATGTTATTCAAATGAAGAATAGGATTGTTCAAGAGATGAGTAGAACCAATCTTCAAGATTGTAAACTATCAAATGGTTATTGGGAAGAGAAAACCAACACTTCAATTTACATCCTAAATAGGTTTCAAATTAGACAAATGGTGATAATAATCCTTATGAGTTATGGAAGACTAGAACAATTAATGTCAAACATTTTATAGTGTTTGGGAGTGGGTGTTTCATCAAAAGAGATGAAGAGAATCTTGTATATTTTGATTTAAGGTCTGATGAGGGCATCTAATTTGGTTACTAATCTATTGGTATTATCTATAGGTGCTTTAAAAAGACACTTAAAAATATTATTTAAAGTTTAATTGTAAGGGTACATGAGACTAGTAGAGTCAAGAAGCCAAAATTATAGGTAAGAAAATCAATTCAAAATACTATTGCAAAGAGTGATGAGTTATCTATTTAAATAGATGATGAATATGAAGAGGAGGTATAAATAAAATATTATAAATCTCCATCTATAATAATTCAAAAATATTATCCAATCTCTCAAATTGTTAGAAATGTTGGTGCAAGGTTGTATACTAGAAGGAGATTGTTGATCAATCAGAATCAACAAGATTCAGCTATGTTGTCTATGAGTAAACCTAAAACATTCATGGAATCTATAAAACATGGAAGTTATAATGATGTAATGAATGAATAAATTTATCAAATCTAAAGTAATAAAACATGGAACTTAGTTCCTAGACCAAAAAATAAAAATATGATAGGTACCAAGTGGGTTTTCAAAAATAAGATGAATGAAAAAGGATAAGTCACAAGGAATAAAGATATATTAATGTGTAAAGGATATGCTCAAGTTGAAGGAATAGATTTTGTTGAAAATTTTTCTCCTATGGTAATCATGGAATCAAATAGACTCTTCTTGGCATATGCAAGTTTTAAGAGTTTTAAGGTATATCAAATGGATGTAAAATTTGTATTCTTGAAGAGCCAATGTCCTCTGAAGGAAGAGTCAATGTTTATTCAAGTAGACTTGCATACTCAAAAATATGGGAATGAGATATGTTTCATAGAAATTGGATGTTCAAATCATATGACAAGACATATGAACAATTTAATCTCCCTCAGGAAGAATAACCCTAGTTTTGTGAGATTTGGTGACAACGAATCTGATAACATAGTTGGAAAAGGTACTATGAGTTGGATAATGGTCACTCTATTACTGATAATGTCTTATATATAGAAGGATTGAAACATAATCTTGTAAGTGTAATCCAAATGTGTAATCAAGGAAATGGTTTAACTTTTCATGATGATGTTTGTGAAGTAAGAAACAATCACAAATTAGTTGCAAATGTTTATAAAATAGATAACATGTATGTACTCCATGAATCCTTGAAGGAGGAGAGCTTCATGAGTCAATTTAAAGAAAGTTGACTTTGGCATATAAGGCTTGGACATATAAATTTTGATAACATGGTAAAGATCAGTTCAAAGGTATTAGTAAGGCATATGACAAAAATTTCTAAAATTCCTCATTCTCTTTGTAAGGCATGTCTTCATGGGAAGCAAACAAAAAGAATATACAAATCCAAGAATCTATGTGGACCTATGAAGACCCAAAGTATTCAAGGTAATAACTACTTCATGCTTCTCATTGATGATTTTACTAGGATGACCTGGATATTTTTCTTAATGAAAAATTAGAAGCTTTTGCAAAATTTATGGCATTCAAAGAACTTGTAGAAAATGATAAAGGGTCAAATATAAAGTATATAAGATCAGACAGAGGAGGTGAGTTTTGGTCTCATGAATTTGATGTTTTTTTTTGATAAATAAGCCATAAGGAGACAATACTATATTTATAGAACACCACACCAAAATGGTATTATTAAAAGGAAGAATAAGACTGTTCAAATATGATGAGTAGAACCATGCTTCAAGATTATAAAATATCAAATGGTTGTTGGGAAGAGGCAACCAACACTTCAATTTACATCTTAAATTGGTGTTAAACTAGAGTAAATATTTATAAGACTCCTTATGAGTTATGGAAGAATAGAACAACTAATGTCAAACATTTTAGAGTGTTTGGGAGTGGGTGCTTCATGACAAGAGATGAAGAGAATCTTGGAAATTTTGATTCAAATTTTGATGAGGGCATCTTATTAGGTTACTCCTCTATTGTTACTATCTATAGGTGCTTCAAAAATATACTTAACAATATTATTTAATGTTTAAATCTAAGGGTACATGTGACTAGTAGAGTCAAGAAGCCAAAATTATAGGTAAGAAAATCAATTCAAAATACTGTTGCAAATAGTGATGAGTTATCTATTTAAATAGATGATGAATATGAAGAGGAGGAAGAAATACAAGACTATAAAGCTACATCTAGAAGAATTTAGAAAGATCATCTAATCTCTCAAATTATTAGAAATGTTGGTGCAAGCTTTTAGACTAGTAGGATATTGTTGATCAATCATAATCAACAAGATTCATCTATGTTGTCCATGATTAAACCCAAAACATTCATGGAAGATAGAAAACATGGAAGTTAGAATGATGCAATGAATTAATAAATTGATCAAACATAAAGGAATAAAACATGGAACTTAGTTCTTAGACCAAAAAATAAAAATATGATAGGTACCAAGTGGGTTTTCAAAAATAAAATGAATGAGAAAGGATAAGTCACAAGGAACAAAGATATATTGGTGTGTAAAGCATATGCTCAAGTTGAAGGAATAGATTTTGTTGAAAATTTTGCTCATGTGGCAAGAATGGAAGTAATTAGACTCTTCTTGTCATATGCAAGTTTTAAGGGTTTTACCTTATATCAAATGGATGTCAATTCTGCATTCTTGAATGACAACTTATAAGAAGTCTACAATGAGTTACCTAAAGGAGACTTCATGTCAAGTAATCAATATTTTGTGTGTAAACTGAAGAATAATTTATATGATCTTAAATAGGCTGTTAGAGCTTACTATGACAGGTTGGATAAGTATCTTTTGAGTCAAGGTTTTAAAAAGGGGGTAGATGATAGTAATTTATATATTAAGATAGAAGTTAATCATTAATTAATTATTGTTGTATATGTTGATGAAATAGTTTTTAGATATGAAAATGATAAAATGAGTAGATATTTTGCAGATAATATGAAGATTAAGTTTGAAATGTCAATATTGGGAGAACTACTTTCTTCTTAGGATTACACATTAATCAACTTGATGTAGGGATATTCATTTCACAAGCTAAATACATCAAGGATATGTTGAAGAAGTTTGACATGATGGATTGTAAGCCAATGGGTACTCCAATGATCATAGGGTGTAAGTTAAGTAAAATGGATGACTCACCAAAAGTTGATGAAACTTTGTATAGATTCATGATTGGAAGTCTTTTGTACTCTACTACTTCTAGGCCTAATATCATGCAAGTAGTGGGTCTTGTAGGAAGGTTTTAAATTGAATCTAGAGAATCTCACTTAAAATTAGTCAAAAGGATCTTGAGATATCTAAAATTCACCATAGAGTATAGTTTATAGTATCTTAGGAGTAAATAATTCTCTTTGAAATTTTATACTAATGTAGATTGGGCAAGTTGTTTGGATGATGAGAGAAGTAATAGTGGTGGGGTCTTCTTCATGGTGGAATGCTTGGTGTCTTAGATAATCAAGAAGCAAGCCTTAAGGTCTCTATCAACTACAAAAGTTGAATATATAGTAGTTGTTTCTTGTTGTATGCAAGTCATATAGATTAAAAAAACTTTGGAAGATTATAAGTTAAGACAAAATGGACCTTGTTCTATCTATTATGATAACACTAGTACAATTAGTATCTCAAAGAAACCTATTATGCACTCAAATACTAAGCACATTCCTATTAGATATCATTTCTTAAGAGAATGAGTGAATAATAAAAGTGTTAATCTGGAGTATGTGTATACAAAAGAGTAACTTGTAGACATTATGACCAAACCATTGTCAAAAGCTACATTCGAGTATCTAAGACAAAGTTTGGGTGTCATTTATTTCTCTATGAATTAATAGAAGGTCTTTAGTTAAGGAGGAGCAACAATTTATCAAGCTTGCTCTAAAGGTTTATCAAGAAGTTATTGTGTAGATATAGATTTGGTGGTCATGGAAGTATCTTGAGAGATAAGGCTAGTAAGCATGTATGGTGGTTCTTCATGGTGTGGAAGAGATCTGAAGTTACTCAAAAGGTGTAACGGCTCAAAAATATTAGGCGAGTCCCTCTCAGATGTTTTTTTAGGAAGGTGTCAAGGAAAGAAGAGGTAGCCTCAATGTAAGGGTAGTTTTTATCATATTTCTAAGGTGGTCCTCTCATGTTTTTTGTCTTTTTAGGTCCTTAGGATCAGGTTGTTCCCACTTGGTCATTGTGTCAAAGGGGGAAAAAGTTCCTATTATATGAGTGCTTGAAGAGAGTAGGTGAGTTAAATGATGTTTATTAACATAAATAAAAAGGGGGATATTTTTGGAGAGTTATCAGTGATGTCATGGTGATGCCATGTATGTGTCCTAATCAATAGATAAAATGATTTGATAGCCTAAGTGACAATGAAAAAGTGTGCAATGTGCTTATTCTTATGTGTTTGAAGTATGCTTGGTTGATCTTTGGTTTTGACATGGTTAAAGATGTTTACGGAAAAATATGGATTATTAATAATTTTAGATGGGTCCTATAAGAGGATTTATATGCTTGGAGAGATTGTGTGCATAAGTGGAATTCATCTGGTAGTCCATAGTTTTCATCTAGATAGTTTGGATCTAGTGGCAAAACATATGAGTACACAATTTGTTGGCATCACCATCACCACATGTGGATGATTCATGGGGATTTGGTCATATGGTTGTGATCACATTAGTCGCTCATTGCTATGTGCTAAATCCTAGGTCATGTGCCTAAGCATAGTCAAAGATATGTGGGTGCAAAGTTAGGCACTCAGGCATTTTGAAAGTGTTTTTCCCATACTTAGCCAAATTTTCAATGTGGAAAGAAGAGATGAGTAAGAATATTTATGAAGTTATATCTCACACATATGGATGTTTTAGGATAAGGTGACCATATGGGTTTGTTCAATTTTGAGATTAGTTTTTTTTTTGCTAAATTTTAGGTCATGCACTAAAGCACAACAAAATTTATGCAAGTGCAAATTTGGCTTCTTAGGTAATTTTTGACATAGTTGGTTCTACAAAAAAATATTTTGAGAGGGAATTTTAATGGAATTATATCTCACATGCACAAAGGTTTCAAGAGTATATTTTTTTATGGTTGGATTCTCCTATGTAAGGAGATTATATGGTCCAAATTATAGATCATGCATCCAAACGTAGTAAAATATATGATTGTGCAAAGTTGGTATTCTAGGAAGATAAGTAAGGTTAAAGTTAGATCAAGATTGATGGAACGTATTTTTTCTAATAAGTCAGGAAGTAGTGAGATGAAGATAACTGCATGATGTTTAACATTGAGTAGAGATAAAGATCAAGCTTCTTCCAAAGATCAATGATGAGAAGGAGATTTTACATATATAAATAAATGGAATGTATTAAATTCAAGAGGTAAAATTGATATTTGTTTATCATTGTTAAAGTGAGGTTAATCTCGAAGAGATTGATAGAGCGTATGGAGTCAACATTACAAGATTTCATGAGATTAGATAAAATTGACTGAGGTTTAACATTTTAGCATTGGTGCCTATGTGTTAAATATAGAAAATGATTGATGGTGTGTATTTGATATAAGTAGTGAGGAAATAAGATGTGAGCAAAGTGGTAGAAGTTTAACTGTGATCGTTGTCATTTAAATATTTAAATTTAATAAGGGAAAAACTAGTGTCTAGTTTTTGGGCCATATCTTTCGATCTAGATAGAATTTTCTCATGTTGTAAAAATAAAAGATAAAGAGGACTCCATTTCGAATGTAATTAACCTAATTTAAAGATATATAAGTGTGTAAAATAAAATATATTAAGGTTCAAATTTTACTATGTGTTCATGTTTGTTTTGCAAGTGACATGAGAAGAGTAATTGAGCTTATGTAGATGTTATTTAGATATTTCATGGTGAATCAGCTATTGGGGAGTGTTTTAGACTCCATAAGGATTATCTATGTGTATTTTTTATGTTTTACTATTTTTATTCATTTTTATCAAATGTTTATAAGGTGATTGTATGTTCACTCATAATAACTATGTGTATAGAATATTGCTTAAACATTTTAAAGAAGGGTATTGTGATGGATATGGACACTTAAGGAGGACCTATAGATCATGTGGCATGGGTTAATTAGTTGTAAAAGTGTTCCATTATTCTTAGTTTGATCATAGATGTGTAAAAGAGATGAATGGGTCTATATAGGATACGAAAGTGGCTTAGGCCTATTGAAAGTGTATTGTGATTAAGTGTGACCCATGTGATATGCCTTAAGGGTGAAGGCATTTATTATGGCTGATAAGGAAATATTGTTGTCTTTTTAATTCATGGATTCTCTATATATAGTGAAACCAAATGGGTTGGTTTTTATACTTGAATGTGAGATTTTAGAGAAGGCTTGTGTGAGTAGTATTCATTGAAGTGAAGAAAGAAGGATAAGTAGTGTGATTATTGGTTGATTTAATGAGTAGAATAGTTTTTTTGACTATGTGTATGACCTAAAGGTCGTGTTCCTAATGTTATAATAGTTCTCTTACAATTTGAGGATATTCAAAGAGGTCTAAGTGTGCATATGAGGATAGTTTGAGTAAAGAAGGAGAGATATTGTGGCATGCCTATGTGAGAGGCCTATTTGAGATAGAGAGAGAGAGTTTGTGCAGGGGTTAAAAATAAATATCCATCATCAAGTGTTAAAGATATCAATTCTAAGGTATAGTTGTTCAAAGGATCATCTAAATGACTTTGTCCTCCTTAGGGGAAATTACTCCTTGCAAAATAGATATTTCACTAAATACCTTTGGTTAGGAGGATATGATCAAGGTTTTGTAGTCTAAAGGAGTTGATTAGTATATTGTTTATAATTTATTATAGGATAAGAGTCCATTGTGTTATAATATTGAGAGTGGGTTTTATTCTACATGAGGGTTTCCCAAATGAACTATGTGTTATGTGTTTGATGTCGTGTATGCTTTGAATGTATGATCTCTCTTGTCAATGTTTCTTGATCAAGTTGATATATGCTGACCGGTTAATAGTTAAATGGACTACATTTGAAATTGAAATATCTAGGATCACTAATTAACCCCCCTCTTAGTGATTATACCTATAACAAGTTTATGTATATTTGCAACTATATCATCCCTAGTTGACCTAATTCAAGGTTACACCTTCATATTTTGAACTACATCAAGTCTAGTTGATAATGTTTAATAAAACTTTAGGAATGGATATGATCATTAACCACTATAAATGCAATTCCACATTTAAATACAAAGAGAGGAACATTAATTTTCACATTATCATTTCACACACTTTTTCTCAAGTCTACATTTGGATAATTTTTCTCTTAAATCTTGTATTGGAAGGAAAAATCTTATCTTTTAGAGTCATAGATACAATAGTAGTCTTTTTCTCCTAGATCTTGATTCAAACTTTGTGATACTTAAAACCATAATAATATATTGCAAAGTACTATTGGCTAAGGGAGAGATTGACATTGAATAAATTTTATTTAAGGTAAGTATGTTCTAACCCAAGCTCTTTCATTTGATAGATATAAGTTTCATAATTATTAGCTTGAATGAATGTATAACTCATTATTTGTATATCTTCTACACTTATACTTAGTGTGATTGTAAGTTTTTTCAATATTTCCATTTCCCAACATAGGTAACCCATTCCTTTATTTTCCTACCATGGTTCCTTACCCTTTTTAAATTTTTTTAAACCGTACCCCTTATTTGTGTTGCTAGCTTTGAAATATTATATTAGATTAATTAAAATTTTAGAACACCTAACTATAGTTATTTGATTATATTTATCTCCTAAAGGTTTTGGAACCCTCTCCATTGATGTTTTGTAATAATTGATCATATTTCTAGGTTAACATATTATTTGTTTATATCATGATACATTAACTATAAATGGGATCTATTTTATTTACCTTCTCCAAGTCTTGATCTCTTATATATGATTAGCTATAGGTCAATTCTAGATTATTGCATACATTTTAGTGAACCTAATGTGAACTAACCATATTTTTATCTCTTTCATCAAACTATATCAACATGATTAACTAAAATTATATTCTCTATATTTTTTAATAGACTACATCGTCATAGGTTAATACAATCTAATATATATTTTTTAAGAAACTATATTGGCATGGGTCAATACAATTTTATTTATCTATATTTTTCTAGTAGTCTACATCAATGCAAATTGATACAATATTTTTTTCAAATAGGATACATTTACACATGTTGATACAATATTAAACTTAGATTCCTATTTTTTCTTTAGTTAGCCAACTATATTGGCTAGGTCCAATACAACCTTATTTAGTATAATATAATTTTTTATTTAATTCTCTAGTCATATTTATTAAGAAATTATATTTAGTCTGTATTAAAAAAATTAATTCTATTAAATTTACTTTATTTAATAAACTATGTCAACCATGTCTGATTTAGTTATAAATTTAATTTATCTCTTTGAAAAACTATATCAACCTTAGTTAATATAGTTTTTTTTTTTGCATATTTTTAACAAACTATATTAACCCTATCCAATTTATTTTTATTTTTATATTTTAGTTCTATTTACGTAGAATTTGTCAACCTTCATTGATATAGTTCTATACTATGCCAACAAATGCATTGTCCTACATTGATATAGTGTTGTGTGTTTTCATTTTTTAGAATAAGAAAGGAAAATTGATATTTCTTTTAAGTAATTAATCTAACATTTCCTTTCAAGTTGACAACTAGTTTATTTTAATTTAGCGGATGTTATAAATTGATTTTCAACATTGATTTTATACTTTTATTTTCTCTTCATTTTAATTTCCTAGAAACTATGTTTCGATGGTTTTAAAAATACTTATCAATTATTGTGAAGGGTTATACAATGTTATATTTAAAATATTTATATATTTTATACATACACCCTAGGATGAGGGGATTATCCTAATATTCATAGTTATAGTAAACATCTAAACTTAGAATTAAATTTCCACATGCCTCATGTTATCTCATAAACACCTATGATTCTTTTTTTATTAAACCTTATGAAGCCAACCCTCCATTCAATTTTTAATTAAAATAGTTAATAGTTAGTACTAATAATTTAATCTTAGCTTAATATTAATTGTATATGGTAACAATAATTACTTCATATTTAGTTCTATAAATAGGTGGTTGACATTATCTAGTGGACAATCAAGTATCTTTGAGATCCTATAAATCAATTACATCCATTTAGTACATCTACCTAATCTTAATTTTGGATAAATAGTTATAAAAAATAGTTAAATTTATAAAAAGAATATTACTATTGTATTCCATATTTTAGTCTATATTGGCTAGTGTTGAGAAAGTTATATGATGTGTGTTCCACCTACATTAGCCAATGATGATATAGTTGTTTATGTTTTAACAAACTACATTGACTAGGTTTGACATAGCCAATTGAGTTTACTTTCCCTATATCTCTATTTATCATACTATATCAACTAAGACCGATATTTTTTATTCATAATTATAACCAAATTTTCCCTCGATCTAACAATGACCAATATTAAAATATTGTTACTCTACCTTTTAGTCTATGTAACTACATCGACTAAGCTTGATATAGTTTTATCTCAATTTGTCAGTCTCTTTAACTATATTATATAATATATAGATATGTATGTATGTATATATGTATACACACACACACACACACAGAGAGAGAGAGAGAGAGAGTTGTATCTCAACATCTCAATCTTTTTAACTAGATTGACCATGATCAATATAATATACTTTTCATATCATTATTTTATATCACTATCTCAACTTACCCTCTTCTGACTACATGGGCCATGCTCAATATAATTTGTGTTATACCTTATATATAACTACATCATCCATAATATATGTATTACACTTTCTAATTTCAGCTTATCTTTTATTGGCTACATTGACCATGATCAATATAATCTATGTTTCACATTTCTACTATGTAACTACATCAACCATTATCAATATAGTACATTTTTTATTTACTAAGTTGGCTGATAAAATTTTTACTTCAAACTCTAAACCTTATAGTATATATATAATGATTTTAAACAAAAAACATAGCACGATATGATGGATTTGATTAAATACCATAAATATCCTAAATACATTTTTATTATTATCAATAATCAAGATAAAATCAATATTCATGTAACTACTAAAAAATAATCATAGTCCAATCTCTAACTCCCAACCTCTAGCTCCTTTTAATTATCGTCCCCACATGCACATAGTTTACGATGAGTGTGATCATGAATACACTACTAAAATTATGATTTTCATCAATGAAAATCCTCAATATGGGGGAAATGATATTATGGTCATCTATAACCTCATGATGGGACCCCATATAAGATGTTCACCATCACCTACACATACTATTTTGATAAGATTTGGGGTAAGTCAATACATGAATTCCTTTCCCCCTTCCTCTTCCACAATCCTAGGTATAGCCATTACTATGGAAATTATTTCCTACAGTGGGTCTAATCAAAGTGCCCATATTACTACTCATGTTAATGTTACCATGAGTGAATCTTAATCTACTTTTACTAGTCAACAAAAGCTAAATACTAATAAAATATTATTATGATATATGAATAAAATGGATACTTTTAAAATTGATAATACCAACCAACTGATGCACATGTAAAATTAACTTAATAATTACAATGTAATTGTTAACAACCTCAATAGGGATTGGAAAATACAAATTTGTTCCCCATCCCCCCTAGATATACATAAGTCAATCTTATTCCTCAACCCACACTTATTAATAAAGTCATCAAACAATTTCAAAATGAACCAATAATACCTCAAATTGAAAACATAAACATAAGATGTATCACTCCTAATATCATGTATAATGTACCTATTGATCCTGGTTGACACTAGAAAGATGTTAGTAGCCTTTACAAAGATTGGCTTAAGCCAAATATGCTTGCTACTACCAAAATTCTAGCCAATGTTGTTTTTAGGTGATGCCCTAGATTGGTAAAATAAACTTAAGTCTCACACTATTTTTATTTTAGAATACTTAGTTAATGCATTGGATCAATAATTTCAAACCAATGATCTACCCGAAAATAATTTAGCACATTTTATTAATTGTAAATAGGTAGAATCTAAAACTAATCAAGTTTTCATTAAAACATGGAAAATATTATCTAAGAAAGCTTAATATAACATGTTAAAAGATAACCTATTCCATTTTTTTATCTAATTCTCTTCATCCCAAACATAAATATAATGTTAGGACTCTCTCTAATGTTTTTATAAGAAGCCCTCGATCAAGGTAAACATCAATATTTTCCTAGAAAACAATTTGATTCTTCTCAACCTATGATGGGAGTTCGTATGGTTATGAGATATTAAAACAAACATGATACCAATGAATTTGTTATATAAACTTATGATTTTATACATGCCATTCATGTTATTAATCCTGGTGGATCTAATGAGGAAACTCCTTCCTCTCATGGAAAGTTCCTCCCAACCACTTCCCTCGAATTCATTGTATGTAAATGATTTTTATGTTCATAAGCATATTTATATGGATAAAATATAAAAATTTATTCTTAAACCTTAAATAATATATCTTGACCCTAATCTCCGCACCAAACATTGGTAACATCCACATAAATTCCAAGTTGAGGACATTCTCATGAAACCTATAGATAATTAAGGAATTTTGCTCTTGAATTTCTCCTTTGTCTTAGTTTTGATCATGAAGCTATGAATCATGAACATAAAAATCACATTAAAAGGTATCTAAATCTCATAATTCCAAATTCAAGAATGAACCTCTTAATTAAGCTAATGATCACCTTGTTATCTCTAAAGATATACTTCCCACTCATTAATATAATGCCACTCAAACTCTTACCTAAAATGTTATGGGAACTTATAATTGATCCTAATTATCTAACCAATGATGAAATCATAGTCAACATGAACAACATGAGGTGTGTAGTATCATATTAATCCTTATCCACATTATAATCATAATAAATTTCCTACTTTATGAGTTGTTCATGATTCTTACACATGTCACTTCATAGATATTAAACATATAGAAACACACTCATATCCCTTACCATTGATAAAAGTTGTATCAAATAAAATGATAAATTTTGATTTTCACTATTCTACATTTATGACATATGCTAATATGATACCATCATCTTATATCCACTTAGACCTAACTACTTCAAATACGACAAATATTTCTACTTTTTTACATACATCTTCACTCGTAGCACAAAACACCTTAATAGATTTGATTTCTAACTTAACTATGACACCAATGACATAAACCACATCATCGTAGTTTTGTCCACCTATCCAACTTATGTCAACAAAGCAATAATATCATATTTCCTACCATTATATATTTAAATTCACTTACACTCATCCTTCTATAGACTTACTTTAACATGATACACCTTTATATGATATAGTTCTAATTGACTATGATGAATTAGATCCTATAAGTGAAATTTATCAATTACCATCTCAAATTAGTTTTGTATAACTCATGATTACTTCCCCTCATCATTTAAACACTTTAATGTAATTTTTATTTGAAATGAAAATCACTCGACCTCTATAATGGGGCAAGAAGCTACCTTATTTAGGTTTGAGGATATTATTCTTTGACAATTGAGGAAATGTCTATACACATTGAAAAAAATTTAGATACTTCTCTCTCATTAAAATTTCCCATTACTTTTATGATTCTAGATGAAATATTACTTCACACCAATGATCCTCCTTTATTAATTAGTGTCAAAATAGGTGATGTTCAAGTCAAATGTGCCTTGATTCATGAAAGATTTGTAACTTGTGTTTCTTCCCTTGACTTCATTAAGACTCATGGATATTATAAATTTAATATTAAATCTAACCGAAGTACATGTCAAGTCCATGATCAAAGACAAATTTCTACCCTTGGTTGTGTTTGGCTTCCAATCATAGTCCCTCTCATCATGGTTAGAGTTAATGTCATGATTTTTAATTTATCTATATCATATAATATTTTAATTTTTAAACCTTGGACACATCACATTAGATATATTTCCTCTTCAACATTCTAATGTGTCAAATTTTCCTAAAATAGTGTTATGTATACAATTAAGGAGACACTAATCCTTATAATTATTAACAATTTTAAGATCACGATGTTTTTAAAATACCTACCCTAACTTTTCCAAGCATAATCATGTAATAATATAAACACTTTAAATATCCTTTCAATTATAATCATGTTTACAATAGACACCCAAAAACTATGGGAAACATCCCTTCTAACTTATTAGATTATTATAATGATGAACTTAATGAGATCAATATAAAAATAAAAGTTTCAAATATCACTTATTATATACTTTCTCAATTACCTCCTTCCTTACAATATAGGTCTCATCTAAATCAAAAAAATGGCATTCCCACCTTAATATTCAAGCCTAAAAAATAAATCACCCATTCTTCCCCAACTGATTGAATCATTGATGCTTGCATTATTGATTTTCATAGACTTGATTACAATGATTTTTATTCCTTAAATGGCCCATTCTTAACTGGTTATGCTTAAGCCAAGGATGTATAAATTATTCCCTATAGATCTTATTTACAACATTATTATGAGTCTACTTTACATGTGCATGGTATTCACTTAGTAGATGTAATCTCTTCTTCTTATACTACACATGACATTATTTATTATTCCATTGATGTTCATAGGTTTGAGTTGGAGTAGCTACCAACTTATATTTATTCCACTATAGTCACTTTTGAGCCTCTTATAGGTGTGATCTTAGATCATTCCATTTGATTACCTTACTGATTTACTATATTTTATGATCCTTTGAGCAATCTTCTCTTAGAGATGTTGGTTACATTACTTTGACCTACATCAAGGTTGTCTTTTATAAATATAGTTCATACTCAAGAGAATACTCATATATGTATGGATAAATTTTATTTACTTGATTAGTGTTGGGGATCAACCAACAATAGATTACACTTGTGAAAGCAATAAACGCATAAATAAATCAGATAGACAAGTAACTAGAATGATAAACAGCAAGAACAAGAGATACAAGAAACCACCCTGAAAACTTGTATTAACAAACTCTTTACAAAAGGAATACAATTGAAGAAACTTCTTTCTTCCACACCTCTCCTAGATGTATAGATCTCTCACTAGATTACTATTCCTCAAGAGCTCTCTCTCTCAAGAACAATCAACTCCAACAAGCCTGGATTGATTCAATTCTATATTGTTCTTTAACATACCAATTCAATGAATTACTACAATAATCCACACTAAGCTAAGAAGATCTAATTCTACATATAGAATTAGGAGACTTGAGCATGCACTTACAACAAACAGTTAAGCCTCTTGAACAAGGGCTCTAAAAATAATATTACTAATAATAGAGACATGAGCTTAAGACTACAACTTAAACTCATCATGCAAACACTCACTTCTGTCCTCGAAAATAGCTTTCTGGACGCACAGGTAACCGACGTTGGTTCCTGTTGCTTGCTTGTGACCGCTGTCGGCCGATCCACTACCGACGCCGGCGTCTTTCCAACTGCATCTGGCCGACCTCGGTCGCTCCTGACCGATGCCGGTGTCTGTGTAGACCCAAAACTATCATAGTGTGCTCCTTGGTGAAGCTTTTAGCTCCACACCCTAACAATCTCCCACTTGGAGATAAACAGCTGCACCAGTACATGTATAGCAACATCTTCTAGCTCCTCCATCTTCAGCTCAATCATGAAGACCAATAGAAGTTGAATGAAGATTCAACTTCTCCTTTGTAACTGGCTTGGTTAACATATCAGTAGGATTCTTATCCGTATGGATCTTCTCCAGCTTTAACTCACCATCTTCCAATACCTGTCATATGAAGTGGTACCTTAGCTGTATGTGCTTTGTTCTTGAATGAAAGGCTGAATTCTTAGCCAAATGGATTGCACTCTGACTGTCACTATACAATCTACAACTCTCATGCTCCCTACCAAGCTCATCCATGAACCGTGTCATCCATATCATCTCTTTGCTAGCCTCTGTGGCTGCAATATACTCTGCTTCTGTAGTTGACAAGGCAACAACCTTCTGCAACTTAGATATCCAACTAATTGTTGTTCCACCTATAGTGAAAACATAACCTGTAGTGCTTCTCCTGCCATCCAAATCACCTGCCATATCTGAATCTACATAACCATGTAGAGAAGTATTTGAACCTCCATAGCACAAGTGCCTACTGCTGGTTCCTCTCAGATATCTAAGGATCCACTAAACTGCTTTCCAGTGTTCCTTACCTGGATTGGCCATATACTTACTTACCACTCCCACTGCTTGGGCAATATCTAGTCTAGTACACACCATTGCATACATCAAACTCCCTACTGCAGAAGAATATGGAACCTTACTCATGTACTCTACCTCATCATATGAATTAGGACATTGTTCTTTACTCAACTTAAAATGTCCAGCCAAAGGTGTGCTTACCGGTTTAGCATCCTGCATATTGAACCGTTTCAACACCTTGTCCACATAATCTTCTTGAGCAATATCAACCTATGATTTTTCCTGTCTCTCTTAATGCTCATGCCAAGGATTTTCTTTGCTGCTCCCAAATCCTTCATAGCAAACATTTGAGCTAATTTTACCTTAAGCTCAGAGATATCCTGCATGTGTGATCCTACAACCAGCATATCATCTACATACAACAATAGAATAATATATCTACCATTATCAAATCTCTTGAAATACACACAATGGTCAGATTGACACCTACTATAGCCATGTTCAGTCATAAACCTGTCAAATTTTAAGTACCATTGCCTAGGAGCTTGCTTGAGGCCATACAAGCTTTTCTTCAATTTGCACACAAACTTATCCTTACCTTTGACCTCAAATCCTTTCAGCTGTTCCATATAAATTTCCTCATCCAAATCTCCATGAAGAAATGCTATCTTAACATCTAACTGCTCAAGATGCAAATCCTCAAAAGCAACCAAAGACAATACAACCCTTATAGAAGTCATTTTAACAACAGGAGAAAAAATCTCACCAAAGTCAATACCTAGCTTTTGTGCAAATCCTTTTACCACCAATCTGGCCTTATATCTCATCTGCCCATTCTCACCTTCTTTCAACCTATAGGTCCATCTATTCTTTAGTGTCCTTTTACCTACTGGCAACTCAACCAAATCCCATGTTTGGTTCTCTCTTAAGGACTCCATCTCCTCAACCATGCCACGCTCCCACTGACTCTTGGAATCCACCTATATTGCTTCTTCAAAACTCTCTGGTTCTCCACCATCAGTTAGCAATAAATAAAATAAAGAAGGAGAATATCTAATTAGAGGCTTACTCACCCTTTCTGATCTCCTGATGGGTGTCGAAGACTCATTCACAACACGCTGTCCACCCAAATTCTCTGACAGTGACTGACCTCGATCACCTCCAAACTTGTTACTGGTCTACGCTAGTTCTGTCTGACCGACGCCGGTGCCTATCCTACTGACATCGATCTCTGTATGGCCGACCTCAATTTCTATTCTACCGATGCCAGTTCCTAATCTGCCAATGTCAGTCTCTGTGTTTTCCTACAAGTGATTATTTCTTTTTCCCGTGAGCTCATATTAGACCTTCACCTCGTCCAATTCACCGTTGCTCTGCTCAGATTGATTCAGCTTCCTTAGCTGATCACAATACATCACTATTTCATTGAAAACAACATCACAGCTCCTAATTACCTTGTTAGTTTCTAGATTCCACAATCTGTAACCAAAATCATCTAAGCCATAGCCAATAAACATGCACCTCATAGACTTAGCATTAATCTTCTTTCTATTTTCTTTAACTATGTGCACAAAGGCTTCACAACCAAAAACTTTGAGATATGAGAGATCTACCTTTTTACCTGTCCATGCCTATTCTAGAATACCACCATCCAGAGCTGTAAAGGGTCCTCTGTTAATCAAGTATACTGCAGTGTCAATAGCTTATGCCCAAAACTGTAAGGGAAAACTGGCATGCAATCTCATACATCTTGCATGCTCCATTATTGTCCTGTTCATCCTTTCAGTAATTCCATTTTGCTGAGGTGTCCTTGGAACCATCCTTTGCCTATGGATTCCATGCATATAATAATAATCTCTAAACTTATAACTGCAGAACTCACCACCATTGTCAGATCTCAGGCACTTCAATCTTTTACCTATTTCATTCTCAACCATAGCTTTCCAAATCTTAAAAATCTCAAATACATCAGATTTTCTTCTAATACAATAGATCCATACCTTCCTTGTAACATCATCTATGAAAGATACATAGTACTATGATCCTCCAATGGAAGCAACCTAAGCCGATCCCCACACGTCTGTGTGAACAAGCTGCAACTTATGCCTCTTCTTAGTAGACCCAGTCTTGAGAAAATTAACCCTTTTCTATTTTCCAAATACACAGTGCTCACAAAAATCTAGATCTCTGCCTTTTAAATATGAAAGCATACCTTTGGACTTAAGAATTGACATCCCCTTCTCACTCATGTGGCCAAGCCTTGAGTGCCACAATTTAGCATCCACATCTAAAGTAGATAATATAGAAGGAGATTCGTTAGTAACATAATTACAAAAATAGAGAGTACCTTCTCTCCTACCTCTGGCCATAACAAGTGCACCCTTGGTCAACTTCCAAGATTCTGCTATGAGAGCTACTGTACAACCCTCATCCCCTAACTTTCCTATAGAAATCAAATTTCTCTTCAAGCTAGGAACATGCATCACATCTCTCAACACCCATGTGTTGTTGTTCTGCATCTTCAGCTGCACTTTACCTTTGCCAATTATTTTATAGGGCTCATCATCCCCTAAATACACTATTCCAAAATCTCCATGGATATAGTCACTAAAATATTCCCTGTTAGGGGTAGCATGAAAAGATGCACCAGAATCTAACACCCAAGATTCTATATTATTATGCAGAGAAAAAATTAAAGCATCTTGTGCAATACCTGCAACCTTGGCTTCTTCCTTTCCTTCATGCTGATTGTCCTCCTTAGGTTTTGACCAACAATCTCTACTTATGTGCCCCATCTTTCCATAGTTCCAGCATTGTGGCCTTCTACCATTTCTAGATTTAGATCTGCCTTTCCCCTTAGATTTGGATCTTGATCTACCTTTCTTGCTCTTCTCTTTTTGCCTCCCCCTGATCTCAAAACTTAAAGCATTCCCAGATGTCTCTTCTGTGCTTTTCCTGCGAATTTCTTCATTCAAGATAACACTAACAACATCCTCTACTTTCAAAATATTTGATGCAGATGCAGTATTACTTACTGCCATTACTAAGCCATGCCAGCTTTCAGGCAAAGAACATAATATTAAAAGAGCTTTTATTTCATCATCAAACACTATATTGACTGAACTCAATTGATTCACAATTCCATTAAAATCATTCAGATGAGTAGAAACAGATCCACCTTCATTCATATGCAAATTAAATAACTGCTTCATGAGATATACCTTATTAGAAGCTGAGGGTTTTTCATACAAATTTGCTAACGTAGTCATCAACTCTACCATAGACTTTGCCTGTGATAAATTAGATATCACAGTGGATGCTAGACTTAGTCTTATATACCCTAGAGCCTTTCTGTCAAGAACTTCCCATTCTTCATCCTCCATGTCTTTGGGCTTATTTGCAACCCCACCTAACGGTAAGTAGAGATCTTCTTGATACAGATAATCCTCTATCTGCATTCTCTAATGTTGGTAATTTTTGCCATTGAACTTTTCCATTCTTAGTTTACTTTCATCTGCCATTGCTTCTCCCACTCAAACAAAAATCCCTGTGAGAACCTGTAATCAATACACACTACACAGATCTGAACCACCTATTAGTGAACCTGAGCTCTGATACCACTTGTTGGGGATCAACCAACAATAGATTACACTTGTGAAAGCAATAAACATGGAAATAAATTAGATAGACAAGTAACTAGAATGATAAATAGCAAGAACAAGAGATACAAGAAACCACCCTGAAAACTTGTATTAACAAACTCTTTACAAAAGGAATACAATTGAAGAAACTTCTTTCTTCCACACCTCTCTTAGATGTATAGATCTCTCACTAGATCACTATTCCTCAAGAGCTCTCTCTCTCAAGAACAATCAACTCCAACAACCCTGGATTGATTCAATTCTGTACTGTTCTTCAACATACCAATTCAATGAATTACTACAATAATCCACACTAACCTAAGAAGATCTAATTCTACATATAGAATTAGGATACTTGAGCATGCACTTACAACAAATAGTTAAGCCTCTTGAACAAGGGCTCTAAAAATAATATTACTAATAATAGAGACGCGATCTTAAGACTACAAATTAAACTCATCATGCAAACACTCACTTCTGTCCTCAAAAATAGCATTCTGGATGCACAGGTAACCGACGTCGGTTCCTAGTGCTTGCCTGTGACCGCCGTCAGCCGACCCACTACCGATGCTGATGCCTCTGCAACTGTACCTGATCGACATCGGTCACTCCTGACTGACGTCGGTGTCTGTGTAGACCCAAAACTATCATAGTGTGCTCCTTGGTGAAGCTTTTAGCTCCACACCCTAACAATTAGGTATTATATATTCTAAAACTTGACTCACAACCTAGATGATGGGAAAAAGAGCAATATTTTGAGTTTTAAAAGATATATGGCCATTGGGAAAAAAAAATTAGCATACCAAATATTATTATCACAATGATAAACACATAACTCTATTCATAAAACAAATAATAGACCTCATCACTTAGTTTCTCCCATGCTCACTTTTTATTTCAATGGAATGACAATGTATACTTAGACATACTTAAAACATATTTGATAGTAAATTGATGTGATTATTCTAGAAAAAACACATCATTCTAATGAAAAGAGATTACCACCTTCTAATATATCTTTATAATATATTACCAAATATGAAGAATTGTATTTACTTTAACATCAGTGTACTACATGTCATAAAGATAGGTAAAGATTACTCTATTATAATTTCCATGAATTTCCACAAATTATGCCTTAAAATTCACACCAATGTCATCAAGATTGTTCCCATACAAAGGTTTGACCTTCTCCTAGACCCAAACATTCTAAAAAATTAGATGATATCAAACATATTCTAGTGAAAATTCCTTGTAATAATTATCTCTCATAGGACATACCATGTCATCCTCCTTATTCTCAATCTCATACTTTATCCATATATTTCATGCATCGATAAGTCCTCACATGACTCTTTGAGAAGATATATGAGAGCATGATAAGAGATAAATTTTAGTTACAATATGATTTATTATATTTTATTTATGATGTATGTCACTATATCTATCAACATTGGTGATTACATACTTATGAAACATATCAAACTATTCTTCATGTTATCATATGGTTGGATTTGATATTTACATTTTATTATGAGTATTGGTCATGCCTTGTGGTTTATATCTCTTTCATACCAGGTTTTTATTTCATTTTCATCATTTTATTTTCTCATGTTTTTTACATCTTTGGCATCCTATATATATTATGATTTATTTCATCGTAATTACTATATTTATTTTTAAACATCCTCAAGTCCTGTTTATCAATTTTAACTTTTTATTCCTTATTTTACTTGTTTTTTAGATGATTATGAATTCCATATGTACTTATTCTAAATATTTGGTGATATAATATAGCCTCTGAGTGACTTGGATATATTTAATAGCATAATTTATTTTCCATTATATTACCTTACATCTTTGTGCTAATATAAAATTATAACCATCATTGCACCATTCATTGCACAAATAGATATTTTATTATCTCCATGTTTGCATTTTACTTCCATTCAATAGAATCATACATAGGTCAATTTTTAATTACATATTTACCTATGATCAAGTCTAGGAAATTTTCAATACCATGTAATTTGGTACTCTTTTCTACAAATCAAATGTAAAATATCTTATGTTTTTCACTTATTTAACTCATGTTTAGTATTTTGAATATGTATGGAGGAATAAAAATAGCCATAAAATTTTAAAATTTGTATCATAAAATAAAACAAAAAATAATGATAAAGTCAATGCCAATTTTACAAATTAGAACACTTCAAAATATGTGATCTTTTAGAACATCTCATATCCTAATAAAATCATAAAATCCATATTTGTCCTCATAATAGAGATGAGTTCCATTGGGGTGTGGTAGGGTAGTATAATGAGATATGAGGTCTCATTTTATCATCTAGTTATACATAGTTTCTCATGTAAGTATCTAATCTTCATAGTAGATTTACAGCTCTATAAGGGGTATTAAGGAATGGATAACATATTTTGGGAAGGTAGATCCATTTTAATTTTAATTCATGTAACCTTCATGGGATGATCTATGTACTTATTTTGTTATCCCAAGCTCTATCTTCACTATTTAGAGTGTCCTAGGTCATTGATGTCAATAATTCATAGTAGTAGAATACTTTTTTAGTGTGTCTCATCATTGATAAGGATTTATATATCACCAATATAACAATTCACACCCTCTTTTTCATTTACTTTTTATTCCTAATATTCCCTTTAATGGATGTCACTTCTAACAGATCACATCCTATACTTTTTGGTTTTCCTTTTTGTGAGTTGCAATGTAAAACTTTTAATAAGAGTATGATTTCCTAAATAATTAACCATATTATCATGCCTCTTCGATTAGTTATTTTATTTTAAGTGTAAAACCTTATATAGGAACATAATTTCATCATAAACATATTTTTATACCATATTACCACCATCATTTACATATCATAGGATAAGTTAGGTGTGTAAATCCAAGTTTCCATAGTACACGATGAATATTATGGGGATATACCATCCAATGATAGTGTCCCATAATCCTTAGTAAACCCTATGCTTTTATGATTTTTAACATGAGGGAAAAATATCCACAATACCCTAGTATGGGTGACAAATAATCTCACCCCAACTAATAGTACACAATGTAGGGACACATATCATAAATAGAACCACATGGTCATGTGCCTACCTTTGCATGAATGTGAGAGCATCATCTAGAACATGAGGTAACCCTGCCAACCAATACATAATAAATTAATCATAAATCTAACTATAAAAATCAAAATGGGCCCCATTATCTTTTGAACCTTGGACAAAATCCATGCACTAACTACATTCACATAAAAAAATGTTCATCATAAAATGTGTCATGGTCCAACATCACCTAACATAAATATATAATATACAAGTGTCATATCCCCTAGTTTTAGTCATAGGTAATTTGGGAAAGGAATTAGTTTCATTGAGAAAGTTCCTTAAAAATACTATTATCTATGATTCCTTGACTGAGTTATCAAAGTCATTTCATGACCATCATAGTAATATCATCAATTTTACTCACCAAGTAGATTATTGAGTTACTAATCGATAATGACTATTAAGGCACTTTGCATACTTTTATGGCATAAGTTATTAAAATCATGGTCAAAATTCTTTATTACCATTATCCTCTAGCACTATGTAAATGCCAAGGTTTGATGTTTTCATATTCTATTAAGATTGATTTGGTCATGATTTAAGTTTTACTTCTATAATTACAACAAAGGTCATCAATATTCTCAATTTGTACCAAACTTAATTGAAATTTTTTGTGCTTGGATTAAAATACTGAAAGTGGAATGGTTATTCACTATTTTATTGAATCCTTTCTTAATAAACTAACATTAGTTTGTATTAAGGCTTATAACTAGGTTTAGTTCTTTTAGAGGGTTACGATTCAGGTAAAAACCATCATAGTAATCACAATTTTTCCCTCCATAGATGAGACATTATGTTTTTAATATTTAATATGTGGTATTAAGTATTGAATTTAATACTTAATTGGTAATCAAGCCAATTGTGCCTATTTGATCTTTATGACTCAATTTACAATAATAAGTTTATGATTAAATTACTCTAGACTATTTTATCTTTGTGACATGTGGATTTAAAATTACTTACTTTTTATAACAAAGATGTATTGTAATTTTTTTTTGAACTTAATTATTTGGGGGTTTTATCATTGGTATTATTACTAAGTTTTATGAATTTTGACTAATGATGATGTTTCAACATAAGTCATAGTCATTATTATTAAAATCCCCTTAAGATTCAAGGCATATTGGGAAGAAGGGAACCCATGAATGCTTTTTGAAACTCTGATTTAATAATTAAATATATATTTTTATTTTGGTTCACTAAAAGATGTTAGTTTACCTAAAAAACCATAAATCATTAGGTGTACTTCTATAAATTTTTCATGGGGTATCTTTCTCCTCTAGATGTTTTGTTGTGCATATTTTTTGGCATGACGACTACAAGTTACGAGCTTCATGATGAGTTTTGGGGGTTATAAGTACTTGTTAAATTATTTAAATTGATGCATGAGATATATAATGGAAATAATAGTAAATGAATGGATGAAGATAAAATCATTTTTTGATGCCATGGAAGTAGGGTGGGAGAAAGGCTCTATTTAGTAGGCTAGGGCAGAAATTTTAGGCAATATGCCTTCACTCTGCTAAGGATTTTAGCATCCTATTTTGGTTGGCACTATGGTAATAATTTATGGATTTATTTGGGATAAATACCTATGTCTACATGTGGAGATGTTCATATATGAGCCTCTATCACAATAATCTGAACATGTTTTGTGTTGCTTTGCATTTTTTTAGTTACAATTATTTATGCTCTTACATGAAGGTGAATACTGGAGTTGTGATATTTATAAGTTTATGAAATTTATTGTATTTATGATTTGACCCTATGGATATTTTTGACGTGGGAATGATTTAAAGTGAGAATTATTTTACATTTTTATTTAGACTTGAGGGTCTTGTTTGCAGTGAAATTTTTGTTATTTATTATTTTCAAAAAAAGAAACCCTAGTGGGTGTAGTAATTCATTTATTTAATGAACACACAAAAACTAGGATCTTGACCTATTGCATGTAATATAATTAGTGGATATGGAAATATTATCATTAGAAACCCATTTTAAATTAAAATGTGACAACATAATACTAGGAGGATTGAATTTTGATTCTTTAGTAGTTTTTAAAGGCCATTATTTGTATAAAATTCTATCAAAATATAATTGTTATCATTTCTATAAATATTAGATGTTATTATTTCGATTAGAAAGGATATGTGGAATTTAGAGGGAAGCATATAATTTTTCAGGATATAATAAAACATAGATTTATCCCCAAATCACATACAAGAGAAACTATGAAATGAATCAATCAAACATATAGAAAATAATCATAAACATGCACAAAATAAGAGACACCATATTTAATGTGGTTCACCTAATATGGGATGCATTTACCAAACTTGTCCAGTATATTATTTTCAGCAATACAAGGGAGAAATAAATCCTACAAAAAACCCTGTTACACCTCTCTACCTCTTTCTACCTCCTCTCTATGTGCTATCACTCTCATTTCTCATCTCAGCCATGTAATAATACATTTTAGGGAGAAAAACACCTAAACATTACTTCTACCATCAGATATGGAAACCTTTAATCAATGGCCCAGATTGACTATGAAATTACAATTTTACAAGGCAATTTTAACCCCCTTGTAACCCCCCATGCCATCAAAGATACAAATAATGGGATCCAAAATCTGACTAAAATAACATCAAAATTTTAACCTCTAATCTTGAAGACAATCAGGCTCCACACCCAACATAATTATGGTTAATTTTTTGTTCTATAACCTTGTTTCATTGTTTATATTAGCATTTTTTTCTTAAATTAAATTAAATTAAATGAATTTTTGGAGATAATTTAAAAAGTGAATAGAAACATCCTTAATGCTCATAGCTGAAGTAGAACATGCTCAAAATATTTATAGGTTCCATTCCCCTCTCTATGAGATTTAAAATGCATATAATAAGTCTTTATTTTTGTTTTTTGTTGAAGAAGAAACTAAATTTCAAATTTATGAGTTTTGTTTTCAAGCCATTGCTTGAATGATGAGCTATGAGAAATGTTATCTCATCCATTATATTTAATTTTAACTCAACTTTCTAGCTTGTTTTGAATTGAGTTATCTTAAATAAATATGGTGACTTAATTTAGTACAATTAATCATGTTAGAGATGTATATACAACTATGATAAAATGGATTACCAAGGAATTTTATTAATATAGTTATAATTCCATTTAACTGCCATCATTTACTTTGATTATTGGGAAAAGGATATTGGTATCTCATAAGTAAAATAATAGACTTTGATATGACTCTTTGGAATTATTCCCAATTGGAAAAGAAGCCTAAAGTTAAACAAAAAGGGGGTTTTCTTTTGTTTGATTCCTAAATATTGTGGAAAGGAGTATTGAAGTGTATATTATCCTTTGTTTGACTCCTATTGCATTGGAACATATTTGCAAGTAAACAATAGTTGTATGGATTTGTTGCATACTATATGTTGAATGCTCTATATGAGTTAAATAATAATTTTTTAAGTATGATATTTTATCTCATTGTGTGTTAATGATGATCTCTATTTAAATTATTTAATTAAATTAGGTGCAAAAATTATTCTAGGAAAAGCTAAGTACTTGTTGTTCTAACATGGGTAAGTAAGTTACTTTTTAATAATTTATCCACTGACAACCACATTTTATCTTAGAAAGTGGTTCATGATGATAACTAACCAATGGTGTTTAGATAATTATTTTCTTCGAAGGTAATAATATCAATAAATTGGTAAGGTTATAAATAATTTTTTAATTATCTTGGCATTAACATGAGGATGCATATAATTTTATGTCTTGGTTATTTAAGAATGAGTTATCTCTTAATTTACCATTATGATTTGGTGCCTACAAAATAAATATTTCCATATTGTTATTTAAAATCTTGTACTAGACTATTTATCAAGATGGAAGTCACTTTTCCATCTATGTGTTGACCTATCTTATTGACATATTTTCAATGAAGGATAAAAATTGTCTTTAGGAGGTATATTGTATGAATGATGGTCTCTTCATTGGATATATGGTTGTTTTCACATCTAATTGAAGAGATATATATGTGATTCAAATTTTTTATGAAATATATAGTTCTCCTAAAAGGGTTTTGTGAGTTAAAGTGTTTTATCATTCTCAGTATATGTGAGATGAGATATGATATGATGTATTAATAAAATCATAGCTATGATCCATGTTGGGTATTTATTAGGAAATAAATGTTAAAATTGATTTTGTGATTTGAGGAAATAAAATATTCTCTAATTGTTGTCTTTTTTTTTGTAAAAATTATTACTCTTCTTTCTAGCTTGATTGGGGTTTTGCTATTATCATTTATCTAAATCTTAATAAAAAAATTTTGGGGAGGAGATAGCATTTTGAATCCATTTTAGTCTCTAGTCTTTCTCTTATCGAAATGATGATAATTTGTATTAAATTAAAAAAAATTGTATATCAAGGATGGTTTTATTAATTATGTATTGGGTTAAGTTGTTTTCAGATTTGATCTTTAAATTTTTAAGAGGCTTAACGTGGTTTTAGTCTTAATTAAAGGAGAAGGCCTTGAAGGTAAATGACTCACTCCTTTATCATTACAAGTCATATGAACTAAAAATTGTTAATGGATTACTCCCTTCAAGTAAAATCACCATATTTGGTTTATAGGTCACTTACCATGACTATTTAAGTAGGGTTTCCTTAATGGAATTGAATTTACTAGATTCATTGGTCCCTAGACCTTATAATACTTAAGGATGGGGTGATTAGAGTATGTTTTACTTCTTTCACAAATAATTTACATTGGATATTTTAATTTTATCATTATTTATATAAGAGACATGAATTCTCTTATGTTAGGAATTCTTTTCAAAAACCATTAATAAAATATAATTATTGGATTGTTAACAAAGTATTCCTCACATTGGTTTGAATAGTATTGGTCAAGTCTCATGTGAAATTACTATTTATTTCAACTTCAGAGTTCATGAGATATGATTATCATCATTATATCCTTAATGGAGTAAAATTTATTGAAGATAGGAGTTGACTAGCTAGACTTAATATCCTCTCATATGCTAAGAGTCCATTATGAACCATTATGACAATATGAAGTCAAATGGTCAAGGGTTGTGATATTATCATATCTTATTATTATCTTCACTTTATTAGTCATATTTTTTAGGTATGAGGCTAATGTCCATTTGAAAAACCTATTAAGGTTGGTACCTCTTGGTGGGAATATAGATAAAATAGGCATGATGGGTATATTATTGACCTATTATATGCTCATTTAATACCAAGATATCTCTAAGATAAAATCATAGTTATAGAATGGTAATTTTCTTAGTGTTGTGCATAGCCAAGAATTGACTTTAATTGAATGCAAATATATCAAGAATAATATGGATAACCATTTAGAAAGAAATTGAGTAATTAACTTGTGGTTTATCCCTTGTAAGCAATAACCAAATGTGAATGTTAAGTAATATGTTTTTATTTAGATTGTTATGTCAAGCCTTGATCAACTAAGTTTATGATTTAAAGTTAGTATTTTATTGAAAATAATTGAGTATGGAATGTTACATTGGTATTAGAGCTTATGCTTTAAGTATTTTTTAAAAATGGTATCAACTACCACCACTTCGGCTAAGATGAGCTTGTTTTACCTTGTAGCTAAACTACGGTATACTTTCAATAAATTATTGCCTACGTATAAACATAAAGTGCAATAGTTTGTCTCATAACTTTGAGATGTTGGATGACATTAAATTTCCTTAGAAACTTGATGATTCTTAAAAATTCCTATCCAATAATATGTTTTCTTTCCTTAGCCTTGGTTGAGTTATCCCTTTCCTAAGCTAGGTTGTGTTAGGGTGGACTTCACTTGACTACTATTTGACCTATATGGGTTGGTTAAATAGATTCAAAGTGATAAAATACCACTCTTTAAATTGAGGGTGAATAGTAGGTGTCTTTTAGTGGATTGTATGGGCAAGGCATCATAAGATGATTAAGACATTTAGTTATAATAAATAACAAGGGTATAAACTAATCCTAGTGGTTTGGTGTGATTAAGGAAAATTGATTTACTTAGGTATGTCAATAGGTCTTGGGAATCTCTACTTTTTAAGAAGCATCTTGACCCATATAATTTCCCAAGGCATAGGTGGTTGTGGATAACCATTAACAAATTAATCGATTTATATAAATTGGATCTATTATATTTGAATTATCCAAGATAATCATGTGTATGATACCATGAATGGTGGTTTGAACCACCATCTTGATTTGTAGAGAAGTGTTAGAGCCTGTTGGCTGTATTATTGAGAAAATGTTTCTAATAGCATCAATGCCTCGTTTGGGCATGAGAATTGTTGTAGTTTTCTCAAACATTTTATTCATGCCTATTGATCATAGGTGGTGGTATAAAATATAATAGAAAATTATAAACTTATTTCCTAATTCGTATCAAATGTTTCTTTGTGGATAATTAAATAACTATTACAGTTATAGTAAATCCTCTTCATAAGAAATCTATATTGACTTGAATATTATATGTTGGCTATAAATTACAATAATTAATGATGTCATGTATCATGCCTTAGCCTTAATCTAGTAGGTGGTTGTCCTGATTAATGTTACATAACTTTGTTAAGGACACCTACTATGGTGAACGACTGATTATGAAAAAAGAATTGGGTAGGTGTGTTAATTATAACATCACATGTTTTGTTGTTTATTATAATCTAAATAATTAAATTTCAATTTTTCTTATGATATAATCTCAATTATGGTGATTTGTAACTTTTATGAAAGAAACCTTTTGCCTATATGAAAATATAATGCTTTATCTTGGATACTAAAGCTAATAATGTTCATATCATTGTTGATGAATTCAAGCACTCCCTATGATTACTAAAGAACATGGGGGATAATTACTACTAAGATACCTATAATAACCTCCAACTTTACTATAGTCATATGAATTAAGATGTAACTAGTAAACAACGTTATTTAGTAGCAATTAGAATGAGGCAATGTGTGACTGTTATTTAAAGATCTATTGTGGTTATCTATACATATTCCATGACCAAGTAAATTCACTAATTAGGTAAGGGAAGGGAAGCTTTTTCTAGTTTTTAGATAGAAAATCCACATTAAATGATTTCATGTTTGTCTTGAGCTAGATTAAGTATGATAAAACTATAGGTGGGTTATAAACCACAAGTATTGTGGTTTATTGAGTTTTCTTGTCATAGGAGTAATTGAAATTTAATTATGTTATTAAAAAAATAATTATCTAATTATGGTTTGACTTATGACAATGGAGAAAAAGTGGTTACTATTAAGTTGGTGAAATTACCCCAAAATAGTTGATCTTATGTTGTGAGAACTAATGATAAAAAAATTACCTAAGTTTCACATTATTGTGCAAGACTATTCTAAAAGTTAACTTGCCTTGGAGGGTAGAAAGGTAAGATGTGTTTAAAATGAATATATATTTATTATTTATATGTAGGTGTATTATCTATTGACTACTTGTGTCAACCAATTGGCCATTAACAAATGTGTAGAATTATAAATTTAGAATGTATTGGGTGCTTGTGAAGCCTTATTGATCCTATGTGTGGGAATTGTAAGCAATATCAGGAAGGTTTGATGGATAAAATACTAGTATGTGTTAGATGGTAATTATAAGCATATTGTAATAAAGATAATATGTTGTTTATAATTGAATACGATGTTTTGTAATGAATGCTAATGATCATTTAAAATAATGATGGTGTCATGCATGTCATGGAAACAATATGCTACCGCCATTTTTTTCAATCATTTTGGTCAAAACGTAGTGTAGCTATTGGTTAGTTCTACTTTTAGAAAAGTAAAATGTGATTAGTTCTAGCAGTGAATAATATTTTGCTTGTATGAATTGAATGTATTAATATGATTTTGTGATGAAATGCTTAACTATAGAAAATTTTGAGTGGATATAACACTCTTGTGATGAGTGCCATTAAGTTGAGAAAAATATGTCAACATGTTAGGAAGGATGTTTCAAGGCTAATCATCCCTTGGGTGGAATCAAGGTAAGCCTTGGTCACCCAATAGTTGATTTCAAGGGTAGGTAGATATTTTTACATATTGGCAAATATTTTATTTTGGTTATCTTATTACAACCATGATGTAATCTAAATTTATAATATGTGTTTGTGAATCATTATTCGGTCCTAAGTATTGGAATTTTTTGTAGTAATATTAAGGTTGAACTTGTTGAAGCATAGGCACATGATGACTATAATTACAAATGTGTTGTGAGTAAGGTAATGTTATTTTCACCTGAAATTAATATTATGTAATGAATATTCTATTTTTCTATTGAGCATAACTAAAATGTATGGTAATGGCTAAGAAATAATAATCTAAAGCCCTGATCAGGTGGTTTAAAAATCATAGGTACCCACTTCAAGATTATATGTTGGGAAAATTCCCTTAGTTGGTTGGATATAATATGGTGTGGTTGGTTTCTTTGACCATCATGAGCTCACAAGATAATGGAAGACATGATGAAAACCTTAGGGTTACATGTGATTACCTAGAATGGCTTCTCCAATGTTTGATGTGGATGGTGTGAGACACTACACTAACCCATGAATAATGTAACTCTAGCTCCCATAGTTGTCTGGTTTTTTATCTATTGATGAATGACAAGGAATTATTTATGAATCATAATCAAAGTAGTGTAAATTCTAAATAATAATATGGTTATTACAACGGCTAAATTTTTTTAATGAATGTTATTAAGTTATGCCCGAGACATAACTGAATTTTGTAGAGGATGCCACAGCTAAAATAAAGACTATGCTATAAATTTAGTTATTTTTAGCTAAAACCACTACTATTATAAAATTATAGGCTAGTAAGTAGACTGACAATTCAAGTTATTTTGTGTTTTTTTCAATTACTATCATGAAATTAAAGATTTATATGATGACATCTTTGTAATCTAAAGAAAAATTCATTCCTTTTTTTTTATTTTTAGGAATTCTAATGAAAATATATGGAAGATGGTGTTTTAAGCTAGTTCAGATGCTTAAAAAGGTATGTTTGTCATAAAAAATATCAAACTACCTAATTTTATCTTCTTAGGAATCATGATGGTACTTTTTTAAGGGAAGGAGGATGCCATATCCCCCAATTTTAACCATAAGTAGTTGGGGAGAGAAATCCATTTTAATGAGTAAGTCACTTGAAAATAATATTGTATATGATTTGTTAACTAAGTTATCATAGTCATTCCATGGTCATCATATTCATATCATTAATTTTGCTTGCCAAGAAGATTATTGAGTCACTCACTGATAATGACTATTAAGGCATTTTGCTTACTTTTATAGTGCAAGTTGTTAGAAGGATGGTCAAAAATATTCCATACCATTAACCTCTAGTAATATTTAAATCTGAAGGTCTAATGTTTTTGTATTTTTTTAATATTGACTCGGTCATAATTTACGTTTTACGATGATATTTACAACAAAGGTCATTAAGATTCTAAATTTTTAGCTGACTTTATTGAAAATTTTGGTGCTTTGATTAAAATACTGTAAGTGAAATGGTTGTTCCATATTTTATTAACTTTTTCTTGATTAATAAGCTAACATTGATTTTTATTAAGGCTTATGACCATCTCTATCTCTTTCAGATGGTTATGATTTAGGTAAAAACCATCACAGTAATCACAATTGTTCCCTCCATAGATGAGACATTATGTGTTAAGATTTAATATGTGGTATTAAGTTTTACATTTAGTCTATCATTGTTAATGAATCCAATTGTGGCTATTTTATCTTTATTACTCAATTCAAAACAATAATTTGTTATTAAATGACTCTAGACTATTTTATGTTTGAGACATGCAAATTTAAAATTACCTTGCCTGTCATAAAAAATATGTATTTGAAATTTTTTTTTAACATAATTATTTGGGGTTTTGATCATTGGAATTTTTACTAAGTTTTATAAAATTTGAATTATAATTATGTTTCAACATAATTCTTAGTCATTATTATTAAAATCCCTTCGGGATTAAGGACATATTAGGAGAAAGGGAACACATAAATATGAAGTTTTGAATTTTGTTTTCATTGATACCATGGAATCAAGGTAGGATAAAGGCTTTATTTTATATGTTAGGGAACAAATTTTAGGCCATCATGGATAGAGATGAGATGTCAAATCCTACACATGTATGAAATAGTCCTCTAAGAAAGCTCAGGAAGATTTTATCTAACTCAAGATGGATGAGACATGGTAATGAGGTTTTTATCATGGCCAAATCTCTTAGAATGGGCCAAAATTATTGAAATTTTTAATGGGGTAAATTTAATATCTATATTGTCTATTGTGCATAATTTTTGGCATTGGCATGGTGGTTTCAAGTTGAGAGTTTCATGCCAAGTTTTATAGGCTACAAGTGCTTGTTAATTTTTTTAAATTGATGTATGATCTCTTTAAGGGTAATCCTAGTAAATGAAGGGATGTATATAGAAGTATATGTTGACACCATGGAATCAAGGTGGGGGAAAGGATCTATTTAATAGGCTAGGGCATAAATTTTAGGCCATAAGGGATAGAGATGAGATGTTAAATCCTACACATACATGGAATGGTCCTCTAAGAAAGCTTAGGAGGATTTTATCTAACTCAAGATAGATGAGACATGGTAATAAGGTATTTATCATGGAAAATCTCTTAGATTGGGAAAAAATTATATAACTTCTGAATAGGGTACCTTTATTCTCTATATGGTCTGTTGTGCATAATTTTTGGCATGGCAGCTACAAGTTGAGAGCTTCATTGAATGTCTTGGGGGCTGTAAGTGCTTGTTAATTTTTTTAAATTGATGTATGAGATATTTAAGGGTAATAATATTAAATTAAGGGATTTAGATAGAAATATATGTTGACACCATATAAGCAAGGTGGGAGAAAGGCTCTATTTAATAGGCTAGGGCACAAATTTTAGGTAGGTCACCTTTACCCTGATAAGGTTTTCAAAATCTTAATTTGGTTGGAACTATGGTAATCATTTATGGATTTAGTTGATGTTAGGTTGTGGAGCTAAAAGCTTCAACTATGCAGATGAAGAGGAGGTTGCTAAAGTTCCAGAAGTACCAGCGTCGACAGTATGATCGATGTCAGTCATGATGAATTCAGAAGGTAATTGGCATCGGCAGGGAGTCAGCCAACATCAGTCAGCACCAGTTAGATAGGGACCAACATCGGTCACCTGTGTGTTCTAGAACTATTTGTTGCACGAACAGTTAGTTTGTTGAACTGAGTGTTGCATGTAAAGGCTATTTCGAGTCTTGAGCTGTGTGTCTATTATTAGTAAACTAAGAGTCTAAGTTATTGTTTAAGTCTAGGATCTATTTATAGACCCATTGTATTGTAATTATGAGCTAAGAAGGAAGGCAAGGAAAATCCTTCCATTGTAAGATCATTGAGTTGTAGGTTGTTGCAAGCTCATAGGAGATCTACATGTGTAAGTATGGTCTGTTGAATTGTAGGTTATAGGTTCATGGGAGATCTAATTAAAGTACTTTAGAGTGCTTGGTGTACTGGTAGGGTTATTATTGACTGGTTAGAGAGGTGAACACCAATTCTATGTGTGAGTTGTGTGTTGGGACCGTTTTTGGTAGGAGAGTGAACTTTTGAAGAAGAATTACTGTACACTTGAGGTGTGGGAAGCCTCTGGAAGGTGGAAGAAGAAGTGGAATCTTCTTTATTATATTCTTTTCTATATGAGTATTAATACAAGATTGTATATTGTCTCTCATATTCTGTGCTATTTGTGAATTCTAGTTACTTGTACTTCTAGTTAATTATGCATGTTTAATTGCTTGTATTTGGTAATCATATTGTGCTCTTTCTGAGGAGCAAGATTCTAACAAGTGGGATTAGAACAAGGTGTGGTGTTCTTAGATTCCCCAACAACTAGTATCAGAGCTTTTGGTTGGGATACTAACAGGTTGGATTAGATCTGGTTAGTGTGTGTTGATTACAGGTTACTCACAGGGGTTACTGTTTGAGTGGGAGTAGAGCAATGGCAAAAGAAAGTAAGCTACGAATGGAGAAGTTTAATGGAAAGAACTATCAATTATGGAGGATGTAGATTGAAGATTATCTGTATCAGAAAGATTTGTACTTACCATTGGGTGGGGTTGATTGCAAGCCCTAGGATATGAAGGATGAATAATGGGAGGTTCTTGATCGGAAGGCTCTAGGATCTATAAGGTTGAGTCTTGCATCATCTGTGATTTCCAACTTATCACACGCTAAGACAACGGTAGAGTTGATGTAATCTTTGGAAAATTTATATGAAAAACCCTTAGCTTTGAATAAGGTATTTCTTATGAAGCAATTATTTAATTTGCACATGTTGGAAGGTGGATCTATACATAGTCATCTTAGTGATTTCCATGGTTTGGTAAACTAGTTAAGTTTAGTCAATATTGATTTTGATGATGAAATTAAGGCTCTCTTAATCTTATGTTCATTACCTGAAAGTTGGGAGGGTTTGGTAATGGTAGTTTCTAATACTGGGTCTGCTTCAAAAATCTTAAAAGTGGATGATGTTGTGAGTGTGATCTTGAATGAAGAGATACGCAGGAAAAGCACAGGTGAATCATTGAGGAATGCTTTGAGTTTTGAAATCAGGGGAAGGCAAAGAGAGAAGATAGAGCATGGGAGATCAAGGTCAAAGATAGACAGGAGATCCAAGTCCAAGTATGGTAGAATAACCTGTTGTAAATGTGGAAAGCAAGGGCACTTAAAGAGAGATTGCAGGTTGGTTGAAGATTAGCATGAAGGACATGAAGAAGAAGCAGATGTTGTAGAGTATGTTGCACAAGATGCTCTGGTATGTTCTTTGGATAAAGTAAAATCTTGGGTTTTAGATTTTGGTGCCTCTTTTCATGCATCCCCAAATAGGGAATTTTTTCATGAGTATGTCCAGGGAGACTTTAGAGAAATTTGTTTAGGGGATGGTAAGCCTTGTCAGATGGTTGGCAAAGGAAAAGTGAAGCTGAAATTACAGACAGGTAACACATGGGTGTTGAAGGAGGTCATGCATGTCCCAGTTTTGGAGTGAAATTTGATTTCTGTAAGAAGTTTGGGTGATGAGGGTTACACAGTAACTCTCACAACGGACTCTTGGAAGGTTACCAAGGGTGCACTTGTTGTAGCAAGAGGTAAGAAAGTAGGTACGCTTTATCTATCTACTTGTATTATTGATTCTCTTTTTGGGTTATCTACTTTAGCTATAGATTTGAAGATGTGGCTTAATAGGCTTGGTCACATGAATAAGAAGGAGATCATGTTCTTGAGTCAAAGGGTATGCTTTCAGATTTGAAGAGCATAGATTGAGGTTTCTGTATGCAAAAGAAGAAAGTGACGTTTCTTGAGAGATCTGATGTTAGTGACAAGAACAGGAAAGCCTTGGTTTTCAAGGAGAAGGTGATAGACAGAGTTCAACATAAGGGGCAAAAGAATTTTGAGCAGAGCAAGGTTGATTTAGACAAGGGTTTGATCTAAAAGGAGCTCGCGGGTAGAAGTCAGTTCTCACAAGCAAAACATAGAGACTGACTTCAGCTAGAAAACTAACATTGGCATCCAGATAGGGACCGATGTCAGCTATGTGTAGCCCAACATCGATGACTCAGGGATAGATAAACACTGGCATCAGCCAGGGGGAACCGATGCCGGTGATGAGGCAGTCGTATGGAACCGATGTCGATCGGGTGTAGACTAATATGTGATCGGCATTGGTCACTGAGATGAATTTTGGGTGGATAGCAAGCTGTCAAGGAGCCTCAAGCACCCATATGGAGGACTTCAAGGGTAAGTAAGCCTCAAATTCATCATTTCCGTTCTTTATACTACTTGTTGCTCACTGATGGTAAAGAACTAGGAAGTTATTGAAGAAGCAGAGTAGGTAGATCCAGGAAACAGTGGGAGCTTGGCATAGATGAAGGATGTGATTCCTTGGATGAGAACCAAATAGGATTTTTGGGTGGAGTTGCCAGCTGGAAGAAAGCACTGAGAGATGAATGGATGTTCAGGATGAAGAAGAGCGAAAATGGATACGTGAGATGGAAGGCCAGGGTATATGGTCTTGAATAAGGTACAGGACAATGGAGGTTTGATCATTGTGTTTCTCTTTACCAGGTTGGATAATATTAGCTACATTATCCTATTATTGTATGATGTGCTTGTTGCAGGGTTACATATACAGGGAGTTGCTGAACTAAAGGTAAAGCTAGTTCAGAAGTATGTCATGAGGAATCTGGGAGCAGCAAGGTTCTTTGACATGAGTGTGTTCTAGGGACATGGAAGGTCACAGGTCGACTTTGTTTCAGGATGATTGTGTGAGATTGGTTAGCACGCCGATGGTTGGATAGTTCACAGAATAGTGTTTTGATTCACATAATGAGGTTAAGTGCATGGTATGTACTAGACTTAAGTTTTCCCAAGCAGTGGGAGTTATCACAAGTTTGGAGCCAATTCGAGAAAGAAGCATTGGAGGGCAGTTCAGTGGATTCTTAGAGGGACCAGCAGCAAGTGCACATGTTATGCAAGGTCAAGTTATTTTCTACATGGGTTTGTAGATGTGAATGTGGCAGGTGATTTGGATGAGAGGTGTTGCACCACAAGATTTGTGATGGTTGGTCTTCAAGAGTGATCTTGAAGAGGGATACAAAGCCAAGGGAACAAACTAGATGATGTACAAGTACAAGTACAGTTGCAGCTATTTATCTCCAAGTGGGAGATTGTTAGGTTATGGAGCTAAAAGCTTCAACTATGCAAATGAAGAGGAGGTTGTTGAAGTTCCAGAAGTATCGATGTCGACAGTATGATCGATGTCAGTCATGATGAATGTAGAAGGTAATCAGCATCGACAAGGAGTCAGCCGACGTTGGTCAGCACCAGTTAGACAGGGATTGATGTCGGTCGCCTGTGTGTTCCAGAACTATTCGTTGCATGAATAGTTAGTTTATTGAACTAAGTGTTTGCATGTAAAGGCTATTTCGAGTCTTGAGTTGTGTGTCTATTATTAGTAAACTAAGATTCTAAGTTATTGTTTAGGTCTGGGATCTATTTATAGACCCATTGGCATGTATTGTAATTATGAGCTAAGAAAGAAGGCAAGGAAGATCCTTCCATTGTAAGATCATTGAGTTACAGGTTGTTGCAAGCTCATAGGAGATCTACATGTGTAGGTATGGTCTGTTGAATTACAAGTTGCAGGTTCATGGGAGATCTACTTGAAGTACTTTAGAGTGCTTGGTGTACTGGTAGGGTTATTACTGATTGGTTGGAGAGGTGAACACCAATTCTATGTGTGAGTTGTGTGTTGGGACCATTTTTGGTAGGAGAGTGAACTTTTGAAGAAGAATTACTGTACACTTGAGGTGTGGGAAGTCTCTAGAAGGTGGAAGAAGAAGTGGCATCTTCTTTATTGTATTCTTTTCTGTACGAGTATTAATAAAAGATTGTATATTGTCTCTCATATTCTGTGCTATTTATGAATTCTAGTTACTTATACTTCTAGTTAATTTCGCATGTTTACTTGCTTGTATTTGGTAATCATATTGTGCTCTTTTTATGGATCAAGATCCTAACAAGTGGGATCAGAACAAGGTGTGTTGTTCTTGGATTCCCCAACAGTTGAGACAAAGACCTATATATGCATGTGGACACATGTATATAAGAGCCTATATCACAATAAGTTGAATGTGTTTTAAGAAGCTTTTCCTTTTATTTTAGTTTTAATTATTTATGCTCTTACAAGATGGTGATGAATGGAGTTGTGATATTTATAATTTCACGATTTATTTAATTTGGAATTTGAACCTATGGGTATTGTTGAAGTGGGAATTTTTTTACATTTTGATTTGGCTTTGAGGGTTTTACTTGTAGTGAAATTTTTGTTTTTATTTTTTAAAAAAATCCTTGTGGGTGTAGCAATTCATTTATTAAATGAACACACAAAATCTAGGATCTCAACATACTGCATGTAATGTAACTATTAGAGATGGAAATATTATCATTCAAAAATTGATTTTAATTAAATTTTGATAACATAGTACTAAGAAGTTTGAATTTTCATTTTCTTGTAGTTTCTTTATGGTTTTTAACTATCATTGTTGTATAAAATTCTGTCTGAATCTGATTGTTATCATTTCTACAAATATCAAATGTTATTCTTTGGCTTAGAAAGGTTATGTGGGGTTTAGAGGGAAGCATATAATTATGTTTTTTTTTTTTAATATATAACCTTTTTTCATTTCTTATATTAAAATTTTTGCTCTTATATCAAATTAAATGAATTTTCAAAGACAAGTTAAAAATTGAACAGAAACATCTTTGCTACTCACAACTGAAATAATTCTACCCAAACTATTTATAGGTTTCATTACCCTCTTTACTATCTTCAAAATTAATAGAAGAAGACTTTGTTTCATTCAATGACAAGGAAGAAAATAAATTTCAAAGTTATGAGTTATGTTTTCAGGCCATTATTTGAATGATGAACTATGAGAAATGCCATCTCATCCATAAACTTTAATTTTAGCTCAACTTTACAAGTTATTTTGAATTGAGTTGTCTTCAAGAAATATGGTAAGTTAATTTATTATAATTAATTATGTTATACACACACACACACACACACACACACACACACACACACACACACACACACACACACACACACACACACACACACACACACACACACACACACACACACACACACACACACACACACACACACACACACACACACACACACACACACACACACACACACACACACACGCACGCACGCGCACACGCACGCACATGCACACGCACGCACGCACACGCACGCACGCACGCACACACACACACACACACACACACACACACACACACACACACACACACACACACACACACACACACACACACACACACAACTATGATAAAATGGATCACTAAGGAATTTTCTAGATATAGTTATAATTCCATTTAATTGCCATCATTTATTTAGATTTTTAGGAAAAGGATATTGGTATCTCACAAGTATAATAGTATACTTTAATATGAATCTTTGGAATTATTCCTAGTTGCACAAGAATCCCTAATTTAAAGAAAAATGGGTTTTTCCTTTGTTTAATTCCTAAACATTATGTGGAATGGATTATTGGAGTCTACATTGTCCTTTGTTTGACTCCTATGGCATTAGAGCAAATATGCAGGTAAACAAGAAATGTATGGCTCTATTACATACTATATGTTGAATGCTTTGTATGAGTTAAATAAAACTTTTGTAAGTATGATATTTTATCTAATTGTGTGTTAGTGGTAATCATTGTTGAAAATATTTAATTGACCTAGGTGTAACAATTATCTAGGAAAAGATAAGTACTTCTTGTTCTAACATGTGTAAAGAAGTTATTCTTAAGGAAGTACTCCACTAACAAACAAATTTTATTTTAGTAAGTGGTTCATTAGGAAAACTAATAAATGGTGTTCATATAATGTTTTTCTTTTGAAGTAATCTTGTATGACTAAATTTTAAGGTTATAAATAATTTGTTAATTATCCCAGCATTAACATGAGGATGTATCTTATTTATGACTAAGTTATTTAAGTATGAGTTAGTTGTTCATTAATTTACCTTTATTCTTTGGTTATTTCGAAACAAGTAATTCCATATTGTTGTTTAAATTATTTTGCTAGACTATTTAGTAGGATGGGATCAACTTAGCCAACCTTGTATTGACCTATCTTACTGACATATTTTCAATGTAGGGAAACAATTTTCTCTAGGGGGTATATTTTATGGATGATGGTCTCTTGATTGATTGTTTAGTTGTTTCTACATATTATTGAAGACTTATATCTATGATTCAAATTATTTTTTCAATATATAGTTTCCCTACAAGGATTTTGTGTGTTAAAGTATTGCATCATTCTCAGTATATGCTAGATGAGATATGAGCTGATGTATTAAAAAAATCATAAATATGAGCCTAGTTGGGTACTTAGGAAATAAATGTTAAAATTGATCTTGTTATTTGAGGAAATAAAATAAACTTTGGTTTTTTTATTGTAAAAATTCTTGCTCTTCTTTATAGCTTGATTGGGGTTTTGATCTTATCATCCCTCTAAGTCTTAAGAATATATTTTTTGGGAGGAGATGGGATTTTGAATCAATTTTAGTCTCTATTCTTTCTCTTATCAGAACTATGATAATTTGTTTTAAATGATTTTTTTTTTGTATATCGGTTTTCTTAATTATGTATTGGGTTAAGTTATTTTTAGATTTGATCTTTAAATTTTTGAGAGGCTTAATGTGGCTATAGCCTTCATTAAAGGAGAAGGCCTTGAAGGTAAATGAGTCACTCCTTTGGCATTACAAGTTATAATAACTATAAAATGTTAAGGGATTACTCCCTTCAAGTAGACTCACCATTATTGGTTTACAGGTCTCTTACCATGACTATTTAATTATGGTTTCCTTATTAGAATTGAAGTTACCAGATTCATTGGTACCTACACCATGTAATACTTAAGGATGGGGTTCTAATACTATGTTTTACTTCTTCCTTGAAGAGTTTACTTTGGAAAGTTAACTTTTACCATTGTTTTTATAAGAGACATATATTCTCTTATGTTAGGAGTTATTTTCAAAAAATTATTAATAGAATCTAATTATTAGATTGTTATCAAAGTATGCCTCACATTGGTTTGGATAGTTTTGGTCAATTCTTGTGTGAAATTAATATTTATTTTGGATTCAGAGTTCATTAGATATGATTATCATCATTATAGCCTTAATAGATTAAAATGAATTGAAGTTATAAGTTGATTGGCTAGACTTAATGTCCTCTCATATATTAAGAGTGCATCATGAACCATTATGACAATAATAATACAAATGGTCAAATGTTATGAGATGATCACATAGTATTATTATCTTCACTTTATTAGTCATATTTTTGATGTATAAGGATAATGTCCATTTGAAGAACTGACTAAGGTTGGTACCTCTTGGAGGGAATATGGATAATATAGGCATGTTGGGTATATTATTTCCCTATTATATCCTCATCTAATACCAAGATCACTATAAGATAAAATCATAGTTATGGAATGCTACTATTCTTAGTGTTGTGCATAACTAAGAATTAACTTTAATTGAATGTAAATATAGAAAAATTAATATGCATAACCATTTATAAACAATTTGAGTAATGAACTTGTGGTTTATCCCTTATAGGCAATAACCAAATGTGAATGTTAAGTGATATGTTTTTCATTAGATTGTTATGTCAAGTCTTCATCAACTAAGTTGATTATTTAAAGTTAGTGTCTTACTAGAAAAAAATGAGTATGAAATGTTACAACAAGGGTACCTTCCCATATGTCTTATGATATATCACTTGATTTTTCATTAAAATAATAATGTCCTTCTGGATATTTAGAAATATTGAAACATACACATGAAATAGACACACCACCAACCTATGTTGATCATTTATCTTTGAGAATTCCTTAAAACAATTTAAGGATCTCCTATCATCCATTGAATCTAGTGGATCACACACCATTGGTGTTCCTATAATTTAAAATCCTAACAATGCATGAACATCCTCTAGGGTGATAGACACCTTAATGGTATTCTCATCCACCACCTAATAGAACATATTAGTTAGTATCTCATGTGTCCATAAGAATACAGTGACTAAGTCTATGCTCAATGGGGTATATCTTAGCTCTATGATCCCATCGAAACCAAGTGTAGTAAATCAAGCCTACTCTACAGTAGGCAATCTTGTTAGTAGATTTGGTAACCATAGTTCATCTAGTAGTTTCTATAGTCTATGACACCTCTGTAAAATGCTAAAAAAAATATCACTAACTATATCTCTACACCAAAATTAACATTAATTAAATTTAAAAACATAAAAATAAATAAATAATTAAATTACCTATTTTAGTATCCATGTAAAATACTACATCAACCCTATTCCATCTTTCTAACTATATTGGCCATGTACAGAACTACATCGGCCATATACTAAACTCAACTTTATTGGTCATGTACTAGACTACATTGACCATCCAACATTTATACTTGATTTTATTTTTTACTATATTGGATATCTATCCAGACTCCATCGACTAACTTATACACTATTAACCACCTACCATGTTATCGATTGAGTTTACAAACTATATCAACCATGTCATTCCATACTACATCAGCCACTCAATATAACATTATATCAACCACTTCATATGTCATCATCTAGATAAGAAAACACATATTTTCTAACTACATCATCTTTGCCAATATCATCTTATTTAAGTGGTAATTTTTCACTAAGCTATAATAAATACCATTCGCATACTTTTTTGTATTTTTCTCCTACCCATTTCTCATTTTCATATTTACTATATTACTACATTTTCTAGGGTAAATTTTACTACATGGATTTTCCTTAGTACTTTATTTTCCTAATCTAGTCCACTTTAAGTCAAAACTGCTAAAAATTCAAAATAAGTACACCCCATACTTGGACTAAACTAACTTTTATTGTGATCCATCCTCCCACTCATCCACATACTTAATATCAGGCCATCATATCTCTCTTTTTAAAATTTGGATACACAAAGTTCTAGTTTCTAAAAATAACAAATGTTTAAATGAATAATATTCACCCCTTTTATAGTAAAAATTTAAAAGTTTCAAACTTTCAATTATTTATTGATAATTTTCATATTTTACTCATAGATTTGTTTTTGTAAGTCCTTTTCACAAACTTAAATAAATATCACAATCTTGAAAAAGTAGAGGATTTTTCATTGCTTGTATTTTTTCAAAAAGTTTTAATTTTATCTTATTTTTTAGGGTTGTCTCTTATTCTGCACATTGGATTCCTCTATTCATTTTATTCACACATCTTATTTTCCAAAAAAACAAATTAAGTGAAGGCATGTATTTAAAAATTATTCACTTTCATTTATTTTGTGATTTCTACTATAACCTTTTAGCTTAGTTAGTGTATTATTACATTAATTCTAGAAGCACCATCCTATGTTACACTATGGTTACATGTGATGAGCTTAAATTAGGGAATACATATACACATAATTTTTTTTAGACTTTAACATTTATTGATGATTTATCCCATATAACAACATATATATTTTTAATATCCCTAAGTGCAAGCCTTAAAGGGTACACTAATAAAAGGTTAGACAGTCTAATGGTGCTTCCCAAGAGACATTTTTATTTATCTATCATGCATATATCCACTAAACATACCTTGTACTTGACCCCCTAATCAATATTCATCCTTATAATCCCTAACTATACTAAGACCCATATCTTCTGACTCTATCAACCATGCTCGATATAGTATTTGTTGACTCCTGCCAAACTTTAAACTAAGTCAGCCCAAGTTTGTGTAGTTTTAAAGTTACAACATATGATTCACTACTATATCAACCATGGTCAACCTTGTTTGAGGATAAACCATCATATTTCAGCTACATTGAGGCTGGTTAATGGCGTTTGTTAAAACTTTGATAAGGGTTAAGATATTTTCACCATTATACACACAAGTCCCCATTTCAATCCAATAGAGAGGAACCTTGATTTTCACATTATAATTTCTTGTAACTATCCTTAACCCTACATTTAGATAATTTATTTCTTAGATCTTGTATTAGAATGAAAAATCTTTTCTTTTGGAGTATTGGATGTAGTATGAGGGGTAATTTTAACCTAGAACTTGATTCAACCTTTTTTATCCTTACAACCACAACAATTTCTTTCGAATCATAATTGGCTATGGGGTATATTGAGTCTCTATATGTTTTTTTCAAGTTAAGTATATTATAACCCTAGATCTTTCATTTTATAGATAAAAGTTACATAATTACTATCTTAAATGAATGTATAACTCCTTATTTCAATATCCTCTACACTTATACTTTGTGTGGATATAGGGTTTTTCAAACTTTACAGTTCCCACCTTAGGTAACTTGGGCCCTTATTTGCCTACCATGGTTCCTTGTAATTTTTTTAATCATCCCCCTTATTTTTTTTTCTATCTTGGCAATACTAGATTAGATTAATTCTAATATTAGATGACCTAGTTAGAGTAATTGCATTATATTGAATTCCTAAAGGCTTTGGAACCCTTGCCACTTATTTTATGTAATAAGTGATCCTCTTTCAAGGTTTAGTAGATCCATTTGGTCATACATTGATACATTAAGTACTAATGGCCTCTATTTGATTTACTTCTCTTAGTCTAGAGGTCTTAGATAGGATAAGTTTCAAGTCAATTCTAGATTATTAAATACACACTCAACCAAAATAACTCTAATTCATTTTAAATATCAATTTTTGATCCCCCAAAAAATAAGTTAAACCATACATGTGATCCATTATAGGCATATTGAAAATAAGTTTCAATTATCCTATTGATGTATTTACATCCCTCATCCACTATGGTTGCATGGCTACTTGTAAATAAAAAACAAAGAGATATCATTCAATAATTGTATTCCTTGAAAAAAAATATATCCTTAGATCATTGCATTCCATTAGACCACATTTAATTCATACATTTTTAATACAATTCACATTCTTTAGAATGATTCCAAATTCTACATGCATGTCTATCAAATAATTCTCATCAAAGACATGTAAAATAGATATGATTTTGATAATTATTTGATGTAAAAACCCTCTATTTTTATACATTTTTTCGCATCAAAATTGTGTGTGTGTGTGTGTGTGTGTGTGTGTGTGTGTGTGCGTGCGCGCGCGCGTGCGGGGTCGCACGTGTGCATGCATGTGCATGTGCACATGTGCATGTTTATGTGTGTATCAAGCATGCACACACAACTACTCTAGGTTTAATTCATTTTGAATATGAAGTGTTGGAAAATCAATCTTATTTGGGTCCTTCCTAAGTTTATAGGCTTATCATAAGTATTAGTTATGTGTGCATTTATTATATTTGTAAATGCATTTTATTCATACTTTTATGAAGTGTCACTCACCTCCCTAATCTGCTTGTTAGATTTAGAGTTACTTGCATGTAACTCTCCCTCCCCCACTTGGCACATACTTCCCTTAAATCTAAGAGAATAGGTCACAAGTGGCACACACCAAGGTAGCTTGTAAGGTCATTATGGTGTTATATGTAAGTCCCATTTTCCTCTTCTAGCTCTATAAAAGAGCATTTCTCTCCTCTTTTTCATACACTTCTCTCTCACAACTTTATTTTTGTTCTAGTCTTGTTTTTGCATCCTTGTGATGCTCTTTTGTCTACGCCATTATCTTTCTCTTATATATTCTTCATGATATTGTAATCAAAGTTCATTGTTTAAATACTTCTAACAGATTGTGGTTTTTTTTCACAATTCGACAATTTTCCCCACTTGTAAAATCTTTCATCTCATTTGTGGTTTGCTCTCCATTGAGGTAATATTATTTATTTTCGCACTATTTTGATTTTATTCTTTCAATGTTTATCAATCATTCTTGGCATAAATCCTAATTTGGTATTAGAGCTTGGGCATGTTTAACATTGACTGTTGAGTTTTTTGTCTATTCACTTGTGAAAAAAAAGAGAAGCAAAAAATTGTTTGACAATTTTTTTGCAGGTTTATAATGCCTCATCTCGCTGGTTTTTGCCCAGTTAATTTTTTTTTTGCCATTCCTTTTATATCATAGCTCTTTTAACATCATTTTTGTGTTGATTCTCTCTTATTATATATATATATATATATATTTTCCTAATTGAAATACCATTATTAGTATGATAAATTTAGTTTTTTAATTCTAAAAAAAAATAGAATACTGATAAATTTGGTTAGTTTGCATTCTGGAATTTTTTTTTCTAGTTCTGTTTTTATTTTTGAAGAGAAATAACCAAAAAAAAATCTCAAAATTTTTAATGTTTTTCCTGCTCTTATCCATTCTATTTTATCTCTTCTTGCCAAGATTTTGTGTAGTCCCTTTCGACTATTTTTAATGCTTTACTCTCTTCATATAGGCATTTTTTTTAATTTTTTTTCCCCTATTTATTTGTGAAGATAAACGTCTTATTATGTATATTGTTCTCCTAATATGGTATTCATGATCTTGGTATTTTTTTATTTATTTAGTGTCTTGTTTGGATTTTGATGGTTTGCTACATAGTTCAAGTGCCTCATTTTACTCACTGCAAAACATTAAACTTTCTATAGTTTTTTTCCCATTTACAAAATTCAACCAACAAAAAGGCATAATATGTATTTATATTTTGTGCTTACAAATGCATTTGGTTATTTTTTCAAAACCTTTGCTTTTCATTCTACTGTTAACACCTTGTTTCTGTTGATATTTTCTATGGAGATTACGTAGCTTGTGTTTTTTGACACTCTCATATATTTTTTTGCCAGTTATTATAGTCGTCAATCACTTTTCTTTCATTTGGACTACTTTGTAACACCTTTATTTTTGGCTTTTACACAGTTCTTATTTATTTTTCTTATTCCTTTGGTTTCCAAGTGGCATCTTGGCTTAAAAATATTCTCATTACTTTTGTTTTCCATCTGCTTAGCTTCCACGTACAGCTTTTGCTTCGACCACTTATATAAACAAATTTTAAAAAAAAACTTGTCAAACATGGTAAGTTTTGTCTTTATGGATTATTTTTTAAATTTATTTTGGTTAATGTTTATCCGTGGAAATAAAAACAAGAATAAATTAAATAAAAAACATGTAATATGCATGAAGATTTGTCTTTTTCTTTGAACACATTCATTTAATCATCTTATGTGTTTTTCAAGGGTTTTAAAATCCTTAATTCAATAAAATATTGCAAAAGTAATTAATTTCTTTTCTTCTTGTGGAATGTCCTCTTTTTGTTTTTTTTTTACAAAGGCAAATTACATTTAAAATTATTCTCATGCAATTTTTTTAAGACTTTAAATTAGTTTTATAATAACTTTTGTTTATTTGTTCATATAAATATGCTCTTTTTCAAAACTTTTGTTCTCAACGTGGAATGAGTCTCATGGACATTATTTTGGCTTGACATAAACCAACATTAATATATTTATTTATAGTGCTTTAAAGATTTAACTTAATTTTCTTTGGGATAGCACTTAAATTAAAAAAGCTTTAATTTAAATTTGATTTTTAAATTATCTAATATTTATAATTTTTTTTAGTAAGTAAATTTGATGTACAATATATTGACATTTTTATGTTATTTTCTCAAAACATTTTTAAAAAATGAAGTGGTTTCAAAATCAAACTAATGCATTAATTTATGATCTCAAGTATTGACTTTTAGAAAAAGACAATGAAATTGTTTCTTTAAAATTTCAACTTGAATGTAAAATAGAAACTATTCATCTATTGCAAAACTCAAATGATGATAAATTAAATGAAATGCAAGTTTTAGTTGACTCTTTAATTGATCAATTAACATCTTTTAAACATGTGCAAACATATAATATTGTTGTTTCTTCACCCTCTAAAGATCGTATTACTTCACCACATGATGGTTCGAACCTTGGTTTCAAAATTATGCAATCTATGGTGTATGTTGGTGGTGGCCTTGGTAAATGTGCAAATGAAATTATTGCAACTATTTTTCTTGAATCAAATGAAATTTGTAAAGGTCTCAATTTTGATGATTCTACTTCTTCTAATATAAATTCAAAATCTTATTGTCCTCCACATCGAAGGACATATATTGCAATCCATTTTGATTATAATACTTCTAATGCACACTCTTTGGTTAAAAATGTTAAACCTTGTTTACATTGTCAAAAAATGGGCATCAAATATCTAAATGTTGGAAATTACAACCTTTCAAATCTTGTGGTAAATCCACACACAATACTTTGCATTTCTATAAAATGATAAAATATCCTACCTCTAAAAGTAGAACTTCTTGGATTCATAAAAAAAATGAATCTTCTAGAGACTTTGATATGTCTACTTGTGACAATTCTTTTAATTATTCATGTAGAATATCATTTTCAAGTGACACATCTTATTTATCTCTATTTTGAATAACTAAATCTCTTTTTGCATTCATTGATTTTTATTGAAAAGTTATTATGCTTCGAATATATTGACTAACTTCTTTTCATGCATGCTTATGCACTTTATGATGGAAGTTGTTTTTAATCCATTTACCCTTTTTATACATCTAATTTTATTACTTTACATATGTAGATTGTATTTTTTGGTATATTACATATGTAACTTGAAATATTGGTGTTAGAATGCTTATTTTACAGGTTTGTAGATCATTAATCCTTTTGGTTGGTCTTTGTTCCTTGGCATATTGACCATCTTGTCTAAAAATTATTCTTAGATATTTTTGGTGATCACACTTTCTTCCTTGCAAATTTTGGAAACACCTTCTCTTCTTTCTTCTCTCTATTTTTTTGTAATTCATCTTGAAGGAGGTTTCTATTAAGGGGGAGTACTATAAAATTTAAACTACTTTCTTTGTTTGTAAATGTTTTCTCCACATTTGTAACCCCAAATTTAAGCTTAAGGGGGAGTGTTGGATAATTAATCTTAATTCGGGTCCTTCCTATGTTTATAGGCTTATCCTAAGTCTTAGTTATGTGTGCATTTATTATATTTGTAAATGAATTTTATTCTTATCTTTGTGAGGTTTCACTCACCTCCCTAATCCACTTGTTGGATTTATAATTATTTACATGTAACTCTCCCTCCCCCACTTGGCACACAGTTCCCTCCACTCTAAGGGAATAGGTCACAAGTGGCACACACCAATAGAGCTTGTAAGGTTATAATTAGATTCTATATAACTCCCATTTTCTTCCTCTAGATCTATAAAAAAGCCTTGCTCTCCTATTTTTCATATGCTTCTCTCTCACAACTTTCTTGTTGTTCTAGTCTTGCTTTTGCATCTTTCTAATGCACTTTTATCTAAGTCATTCTCTTTATCTTATAGCTTCTTCATGATATTTTAATTAAATTTCATTGTTTTCAAATTTCTAATAGATTGTGTGGTTTTTTCACTGTTTGATAATTTTCCCCACTTATAAAACTTTTCATCTCATTTGTGGTTTGCTCTCCATTGAGGTAATCTTAATTCTTTTCACACTATTTTGATTTTACGCTTTCAATGTTTATCAATAGTTCCTAGAATAAATCCTAATATGAAGTGTGGATCTACCAACAAATAAGTTAAACCATAGATGTGATCCATTTTAAGAATATTCCAAATAAGTGTCTACCATATATATAAAACCAAGCATACATTTTATTTTAGCCATTTTCTCAAATAATTTTCTTAAATTTTGTATACTTTCATAATTGGCATAAATGTCTATCAGGGCATACATAAATACACCTTAAGGCTATCTAAATTTAGATTATGACTTGATAAACACCCATATATTATAAATCTCCCATTATATTTTGATATTTTGGCTTGGATTTACATTTACGAGAAAAATGATTCAAGTTACAAATAGGATCAACATTTTTAACCCTTACATTCCCTTCAAAGGATATGTTTTAAATTAGATAAGAGATATTTTAAATAAATTACCCTTCCTTGTGAAGTGAAATTGTCTATCCATGATTTTTAAATATGAGAAGGAAACCTTAAAAAATACCATAAAAACCATATGTATGTATGTATTACACACACACATACATACGTACATACATATGTACACATTTATTCATTCATGCATACATGCATGCATGCATGCATGTATGCATACATGCATGCATGCATGCATGTATGCATACATGCATGCATGCATGCATGTATGCATACATGCATACATACATACATATCCATGTATATGTATGTGTGTATGTATGTATTAAAGAACATGAACACAACTACCACAAGTTTAATTCATTTTGAATATAAAATTTTAAGATATCAAATAATAAGGTAAACCATACATGTGATCCAGTGTAGGCACACCATAAACAAAAATTCAATCACCCTATTGAAGTATTTACATCCCTCGTTTAATAAATCTACATGGCTGATTGTAAATAAAACACAAAATTATGTCCTTCAATCATTACATTCCATTAAAACACATCTCATTACTTTCCATGGCATCACATTTCATTCATAAATTTTGTCAAACAATTCACATGAATCTTTTATGCTTCCACATTTTCCATAAATGCCTATTGGGACATTTGAAACTAAGAAAACTAATAAAATTATGATTTTTATTATTATTATTATTTTAAATTTTGAATCATACAATAGACACATGAATGTTTAGATAAAATGTATGAATGAGATGTGGTCTCATGGAATGGAAAGATTTAGGGATATATTTGTGTGTTTTATTTGCAATCAACCATACAAATGTAGTGGTTGAGGGGTGAAAATACTTAAATAGGATGATTGAAACTCATTTGTATGATTATTGTAATGGATCACATGTATTGTTCATTTTTTTTGTATCTATAAACTTTATATTCAAAATGACTTAAACCTATGGTAGATTTTATAGTGGGTGGTCATAACTCAAATTGTTTAGAGTGAGAGGCCATCCACTCTAAACTATATCTATAAAAATTATGGAATCAAATATCAAGCATGTGAATTGTTTGGATAAATGGATGAAAATTTGGAATCACAATATGCACATGAATTTTTTGTTTAAATTTGTGCATAATGTGGAAGCATATATTAGAACGTAAATTTTTAGACAAAATATATGAATATGATGTGATATCATGGAATGAAATGATTGTAGGATTTATTTTTGTGGTGTGTTTTTATGTAGAGATAAAAAATTTATGTGTGATGGATGTGAGTACTTATTTAGGATAATTTAAACATACTTTAATTATGCCTACAATGGATTACATATATTCTTAAACTTTTTGGTTGGTAGCCCAAACCTTCATAGTCAAAAGGAATTAAACATGTTCTAGTTTTGTGAGTGGGTGTTCATCCACTAAAAGTTTTTAGAGTGGTTGGACACCCACTATAAACTAAAAAAATGTAAAATGTGGAAACATAAAACATGCATGTGAATTGTTAAATACAATGTATGAAAGATATGTGATCTCATGGAATTTTATGATTTTAGGATAATATCATTTTGTGTTTTATTTTCAAGAAACAATATATATTAGTGGATGAGTGATCTAAACAAAATAATAGGATGATTGAAAATTATTTTCTCCATTCCTAAAATGGATCACATTTATTGTTGAGATTATTTGTTGGTAGCTATAAAATTCATATTCAAAATGACTTAAACATGTAGTAGTTTTTAGAGTGGGTGACTATCCACTCCAAATAAAATTTATAAAAAATATTCATGCATACAACATGAATGTGAATTATTTGACAAAATCTATGAATGAATTGTGAACACATGGAATGCAATATATTATATTTTGGATCTATATTCAACCATCCATGTAGTTTTATTTGATGAGGGATGAAAATACTTCAATAATAAAATTCACACATGTTTTCACTATGATATCAATGGATCACATCTAATTTTGTACTAATTTGTTGGTATATATACAATTCATACCTAAAATGACTTAAACCTTATTTTTTTTTTAAAGTGGGAGGCTTTCCACTCAAAAAAATTAAGAGGGGGAGGCCACCCACTCTAAACTAAATGTATGCAAAATGTGGAAGACAACAAATGCAAGTGAAATTTATATAAGCATACATGAAGGAGATCCATTCTAATGGAATGCAATGATTTAAGGATATCATTTTCTGTTATATTTTTAATTATCCATATATATAGTGGGTGAGAGGTGTAAGTACTTCAACATGATGATTGATACTTATTTTCATTACAATGGATATTATGTGTTATTGAACTTATTTGTTGTTAGATCTAACCTTAATATTCAAAATAACTTAAAGATGTTGTTTCCAACCCATTCCAATTCATAATTTAAGGGTAATTTAATACACACACACACACAAACCTAACTATTGACCCTTTTCACTTAACAGTTGAAGGATAGTTTATTTTAACTAATTTATATCTAATGTAACCAATTTTTAGAGTGTGAATCTAGCCATTCTATTTTAAATGTATGTAAAATATTTGGAAACACATGGATTTTATATATTTAATTATCATATTTATAATTACCCATGAAAATTTATGAACCTATAGGTTTCAACATAAAATTCATAATTCCCACATTATCTCCTTAAGAGTGCACTTTATTAATGAAAATCCATGTACCATGCCAAAAAAAAAATATGCAGTTTACATATCCTTTGGTACCTTTAGTGACTCATGGAATAACATTACACATTCATTATCATTATCAAGTAGAGGAATACTAGTGTGTCCTATAATTTTTGGAAGATAAATAATATAATAGTTAGCGTGGACATTTTCCTATCCATCATAATTTTGTGTGCCCATGACCACATTAAAATAGGATGGGTGTCCATCCTCTTTATGAGTGGGTAGTCTACCAATCTAAAAATATATATTTTATCTCTTTTATGCAGTGTTTCAAACAATTCACGTGCATAATTTCATGAGACTATATCTCTTTCATAATTTTTTTTCAAACAATTCTTACATTTTGTTGAATAATGTACAATTTTGATTATGCCTCAAATGTGATATAACAAATATTTTATGTATTTTGGCTTGGATTTACATAAAAAATGGAATGGGTGGACATCCACTCCAATCTAAAAATTATGTCACATTTCTCTCATAATTCTTACCAATGTAGGACTAAAAATAATTACAGTCTAATTATAAATCTATATGTCAATTTGGAATATTTTGATAGGCAAATAAAGAATTCAAGTATACCCTAAGTAAAATATAATCTAAACATTATCATTAAACAATTATTTAAAATTATGTTATAATAGATTACTTTAATTTATTGTTACATATAAGTACATTAGGCCCTAATCCCATATATCTATGGGTATGTATATTGATGGGAGTCATTAGTACTCCTAATTTAATAATAATCTCAATCTAGGGTTAGTTCCTAAAGGTTGTATATAATAGGGACAATATGAAATTTATATAATAGTTATTTAAAATATAAATAAAACAAAATATGATCTAATTAAAAGGATTTAAATTGAAGAATTAAAACACACTTACATAATTAGAATCATAAGAATTGAAACACATGTTGCCTAAAGGGAAACATAATTGCATAAAATAAAACTTAAAAGGTATTGGTATATGGATCCAATTACTTAGTAGATTGTATGATGTTTTAATAATAAAATATGTATTCATAAATGAAAATAAAAGATAAATAAATCTAATTTAGAAATACTATAAAGTTTGTCCTTCTTCCTCATGTTAAGTGGGTCATTGATTTTCCATTAGGAAAATGAATAGGAAATAACTAGTCTAAAGCTTTAGAAGTGTTTAAATGCCTCAAATTATTATTCTTTTAAAATAATTAATCTAATATAATTGAGTTTAGTTATATTGTATCAGTGAGAAGGTTGTATTTATAATACAACTTCTATAACAAATTTATAATTAGGACAAAAAACTTTAAAAAATAGTTTGAAACTGTTTCTTATTCAAGTATAACAATATAAAAAATTAATTTCATGTTATAGCTTAAATTTTCACCCTTGATAGGTATTTTCAAACCAACTCAACTTGATCTATGCAATGGAAATGGCCTTAGGTTATGGGTGACCTTTACATAGACTAAACCTCTAGATTATAGGGTTAGCTCCCCTTTATGTATCGGTTAAGATCTCAATTCTACACTAATTACTTACAAAGGAAAAGGGAGAGAAAAAACTATCTAAAGTGATACACCAAATCAACACCCTCCACTTTATGATCATGCACTAATAACATGGATTAGGCTTGAATCTGATCAAACTAATCAACAAGGACCTTCAAACATGAGTATTTAAACATGGAGGTCATATACATTGAATTAAATGAGAGGGTTGGTAAAGAGGTATAATCAAGGAAATAATGACTAAAAATACACTTTCAAACCAATCGAAATTACATATAACTCACCATTTGACCTGAAAGAAGATAATCCATTTGCAAATAGGTAAGAGAGGACAAATGATAGAGTACAATCATTACTACTAACATTCATCAACAATCACACAAGTACACTAGTTTCAAGCATGTAAGGAGGTATGAATAATATTAATTAATTATTAAAAGGAATATTAAAAGTGTTTATTTGAGTAAAGATTCACCATAGTCAGCCAAAGGATCCTTATAAATATAAACAAGGTTGTATCTATAGAGAAAGAGAGAAGGAGAGAGAGAAATGGCATAGAAGAGAGTAATTGAAAAGTATCCCTTAATGAAATATTAAGTTATATGAAATAATTTATTCAAGTTGATATTTATTAAGTATTTCAACATGTGTTTATTGGTGTGATTATGATCTTCTAGTGGTTGGTATAGGAAACTTCATTTCTCTAATAACTCATCAACCTTCTTTAAAACTTCCCTCTTGCTTGCTTAGGAGTGAAAAATGGTTTAAATGATCATCAAGTTCACTTTTATTTTTCATTTTCTCTTTTTATAAAAATTTAATCTATTTTATAACCTTCTTATAATGACATTGCAGTAGTGGTCATATCTTCTTAGGTGTATTGAAACCCATTAGTCTCATTATGCCTCTCTTTGCCCAAAAGCCTCAAATATTGATTCTATACTAATAAAAGAAACCCATCTCCATGAGATACCTATATATACCTTATCAAACCTAAATCAATCCCCTCGGATTCCTCAAACACTTCCTAAGACTTCATTTCACGCTTAAAGCCCATTCTTGCCTTCAATTCCTTGTAGCCCTTAAAACACACAAAGCTTCTTATGTATAAAATTTTATAGATGGTAATATAAATATAATCATATATTTGAGTGTAAACTATTATATTCCTGATCTATAAAAATTTTCATGACCAAACACTAAGTGGAAGTACACTTACTCCACTTGTTTCCCTCTTTAATTAGCCCTTAATTAGGTATCTAGGCCTAGAAACTAAGATTTGATTAAAATAAATTCTAAGACATTTGAAAATTAAATTAAATGTTTGATTAACTTTACATACTCTTTAATCATGATCCATTCCAAATTTGAGGACATAACACTCTATACAAATGGGTGAACCAAGAAATGGCCAAAACCCTAGCCTAGGTGCATGTTCAGGCTTGAGTGCTAATTAGAGTGGATTATAAATAATTAAATAGGATCAAATTATTTATAATTATTTTTTAATTCCTTTAAAATATTTTAAAAATTAAATATTACAAATGGGTGAACCAAGAAATGGCCAAAACCCTAGCCTAGGTGCATGTTCAGGCTTGAGTGCTAATTAGAGTGGATTATAAATAATTAAATAGGATCAAATTATTTATAATTATTTTTTAATTCCTTTAAAATATTTTAAAAATTAAATATTATAAATAGAATCTATCCAAGGTTATTTGATAAGTCTTTAACTAGGCTTCTTAGATGAGCTAGTATGGTAGTCACCATTTTAACTTAAGATAATGACTAATTAGATTTTATATCATATTTAAATTCATGAATAAAATTATTTATATAATCATATAATATTTTAAACTTTTAATAATACCTTATTATTTTATTTGGATACCATACACCACCTTCTTAGCTTATAAACAAACCTACAACCATACCTTTTGGGCCATTTTCTGTACATTGTACCCTGCACATGCCAATCAATGGTTTGAGGGAATATTAAATATATTTAATAAGGTTTATAAAATAATTTAAATGGTAATACAATTAATTTAAGGCACTTATGAAACCAATTTATTGCATCAGGTCACTAGAGAGGTTTCTAGGCAGCCTGTGAGTGTCTTTCACACTTAAGGATTGTTCATAAAGCGAAGGACTTTAATGAACATCAAATTTCCATGTATAAGTATTTAATATGGATGGTATATTATTAATAATATATTAATATACCATGAATCTCATCTTTAAAAAATATGATCATCATAAATTACTCCTCTTGAGATGACAGACTGTATGACTGAGGTTGTGAGAGAGATTTAGGCTTGAAATACTATTAAAAAGGTTTTATTATACTCCAACACCATATGATATGTATGTTTCACTGAAAAATTCATATTAATATGGTTAATCATGTGTTTTTACCCTTCATACTCATTAAATCCTACTTGTACCCATTATTAGGGTTTCTATATAGCTTTGAAAGGTAGTGACCATTATTTGATTTCATTTCTCCTCCATTTATACCTATTTGATCCTTTGTACAATCTTGTAACATATATACTATGTTAAATAGTGTTATTAAATGCCTAAAATGTCTTATAATTCTCATATTTAATCTCTCTTAACTTGAAAAGCCTCAAAAGAGAGGGTTTAGATCCCATTTAGATCTAAGAACCTCCTTTATTATATACCACCTAAACCAAGATTACTCAATAAATTATTAACATTATATTAACCTTATTAAAATTATTTTTCATTTATAAAAATATTAAATCCATTTCCAATATTTATCTTATTTAATAAAATTTACTTTAAAATTAGTACAAGACCTCCATACTTCAAGATCAGGCCTGTAGGTGGCTACCTAGGCTTGTTAACTTTTTATATTCAAGAATAATTAATTTTGAGTTATTGATATCCTTATGAGGGTTTTAAACACATATAATATTTATTTCACAAGGTCTAACACCATTCATTGACCTCATAATCAAACTAATATTGTGTTTCATCCATGCTTGGGTATAGGCAGGTCTGTAGGTGTTAATTTGGTTTATGGTTATCACTTTGAAGATTTAGTCTCATGAATAAGATTATTATCCTTAATAAAATTTATAGGGTGTTATAAATTTTTCCATAATTTACACACCTATGTTATCCTTTAAACTCCATGAATAAACACAAAGACTATTGCATCTTGTCTAGAAATACAAACCTACATTTCTGCATTTTATCTCATTGGTTTCTCAATGGAGCAAATTTTGAACATTTTGGACTTAAGAACACTTTCCCACTACCTAGAAACATTTTAAATTAGGTTATGACCCTCATATATCATTGATAATATAAGATTGGACCTTTTCAACTCACTTTTGTGCTTGGGGACATATACATACTTTTAGTCTAAAACCATTGTATGTTGCTTGGAGAAGCTAGTATTGAAGTGACCAATCATGTTGGAGGGTACTTAAAAATATGATATATCATTTAATTTCACATGAAACCAATTCACCTCGTTGATTTTTTATGTTCGTGACCAAGACCTTGTTGCTCTCCCACTTGTAGGCTATTAGTCTTTTGGTGAGTCATGAGAACATGACTTATTTTGGTTTTTTGAGTTCTAATGATGCACTAAAGAGATTTTGATGGATTTAAAGATCTAAAACACACAAAAAAATCCATCTATCCTTATTTTCATGAAACATAGGATTCTCAAAATATTAAGACTCTATTTGTACATTGATGAATGATGAAGACTAGTGATAATCTACATGTTGCCATCATGTTAAGAAGATTATGGTTGTGGAGTGGGAATGGATAACAATTTAATGGAAATTTAAAGAAATTAATGGGGTGTAAATATTATGTGATATATTAATCCTCATACTTTAAACTTTTTAAAACCATAGAACACCATAAACTTTATGTTTTCACCTTACAATCTGCTATAAACATGAAAAATTCTTCCTTCTTGAGGTCACATGTACCAAGTGGGGATTTAAATATCATGTGGGATGGACTTAAATAATCTATATACCATATCCTATTTCATTTATTCTTCCAACCAGCTTCAAAAGATCATTTCAAGGAGAAAAACTAAGCATATAGGGCTTTTGTAGGGTTTTAGACCACATTGTCTTCTTAAGGATTACTCATAAATGAGGGGACACCAATATGAGAACTATGGACATGTATTTTAAGTAAATTATTACCTACTCCTTTGGTAAAATTATTAATTCCCAACTCTCTCTCTCTCTTCTATACATACCATGCATCTGAATTTGGCCTTTTTAAGATTGTCAAGGAGTTGATGGAGGAAAGGTTGTATTTTAAGCCTATTTTGGACCTATACCTGCATTCCAAACCTATATTTTACCTTAGTAAGATTAAGAAACATATATTGAACCATTTTCACCTATAAATAATCCTTATTAATCCATAAAAGTTAATGACTATCCTCTTCTAAGTGTTAAAATTCACTTGTAACTATTTTTCTTCATTTGAAATTGACTTATCATGAAATAACTTACAACCCCACATTATAAAACTATTCTCAAGTAATTTTAAAACACTCTTTATGTGGTTTTCACATTTTTTTTATCTTAAAGTGTTTTTTGACAACACATATTTTAGTGACCTATATAAGATTTGGAAAAGACTTATTGACCTTGGATACAACATGAAACCTATTTGGGAATTTGTATGGACTAGGGGGAGTATAAGATAACCTTGACACATGTAATATAGCTTAAAAAGGAACCATAAACCCTTAGCATCACTTGAACCATCTTGACTCATGACATGAAGTGACTAGACAAGCATATGACCAAAATGAACATTACCTTAAACTTGTCAAATTTACCTTAAAGTATGATAACATGCATTGAAAAAGGAATAATTATATGACCCTATCCTATGGTAGCCAAAATTTGGATAAAATGTTTGGCTACCTCATAATAATGCATGTTTGTTATGCTTATAATACATATAACCTAATATATCCATTAGGCATGAAGTCACTCTATAGACTTGATTTGATGCAGATACTTAACTATAAACCTATTGGAATGAATGAAGTAGTTTAATACCTCAAAACATATAAAAAGATAAGATAAAACACATAAATAAAAAGAAACTAAATAAGACAACACACACACTTCTGATAATAAGCAATTAGGGGAAATAAAGCAAAGACTAATATTCGAAACTAACCTACACATCTTCATCCTCTAAAATCAAATGGGAAGCCCTTGGGATCACAATGGCACCATGAAATCATATTTTCATATGTTGAGTGAAGTCTAATCATATATTGCTCATGGATTGAGAACTTACACCCACATTCTCAAATGTTAGCATACTCATGATTTCCATGGCTAGCCATCATACCTTCTTGCTTCATTCCCTTATCCATGGGTTGACTATATAAGTCAAGGACAAAATCATAATCATCCAAATATTGGTTTATTATCCTAAACAATACCATTATTTCCTCATCAATAGGCTTCCCCTGATTGTCTATGACTTCTTCATGCCTATTAACTACTACCTTCTTGATCTCTTTAGAACCTTCACTTAGAGATATATCATTTTGAAATAAATTTCTTAACATATCATCTTGGTCCATGAATATAACACCAACATTATCTTATATTTGTTATTTTAACTCTATCCCTCAGTCATATTGAAAAGTGTTATACTCATCATATATTTCCACATCATGAGCTTGAACTTATTGAAGGGGCTTATAAGATTTGTTAGCTTGTTATCACCTTTGTACCTCTCATCAATAGATTTATATTACTCTTCTTGAGATATTGTCTTCTCAAGTCCTTCAACCTCCTTGAATATGTACACCTAGGATTTACACATGTATTCAAGGCCTAATTGAATTTGATCATGAGACTTAATAAGGTCATCTCCTCTTCAAGAGTTTTGCCATGCATTTTTTGCTCATGCTCCTTGGCCATGACAACTTCATTATCACTCTCATGATTTTTATGTCCACTATCCAAGCTAGATCAAAACCTTTATAAATCTTCCCAAAATGCAACTTCTTCTTTATCAACTGAAAATATGTCAACTTCAATAATAAATCTACCTTTATCTTCAGGAAAAATAGGATGATCAAACACTTTAAACTCATCAATGAGATCATGACATGGCTACAAGTTATCTTCCTCAAATTACATCACCTTCTCACTATAAGACACTAAAAATTATGTCAATTATTTATATTATTCATGAGGCTTAACAAGGCCAATAACCAATGTATCTTAAATAAAACTTACCTCATGTTCAGATGTAATTTGTTAAACTATTATATGATCATCTTATCCTTCATCAAGGATAAACTAGTCTTCCTCCTCTTCATGAATAATGGAAGCTCATTTTCCAACTTAACATTTATAACCTCAATTTTTTTCTTATTCTATCAAACCTATTTTGTTTTATTCTTCATCAATCTAAAATACATACCAACCAAGCTGCTCCACTTGATCATTTATGACATCTAGAGATCTATCCAACTATTGCCTAAAAAATTAGAGGCTTATGCTCATCCTTGAAAGATGATTATTTTTATTCTCCACTAGTGGGATTTAAAATGATGATATATTATTCATTTTCACTAGAATATCTCTCTTCAATTTTTTTTTTAAATTCACCTAAAATTGTAGCATCTTGTCTCTCAAATATAGCCACCTCATCATTCTTTCTTGACAATTTCTCCTTCTCAATTGAATGTCCATCTTATTCCCTAAATATAATTTATTTTCCTCCATAAAACTAGATGGTCGGAGGGAAATAAACTTGATTAGCTTTCTATAAACCTACTATATTATCTTTCTAACTTGGTAGTTTATGAGAACTAGGTTAATTTGATGCTTATTGGATAGCTGTAACTTGAATGGTAAATGACGGACTTGAGGGGATTGTAGGATTTCTTGACTTGACCTCCAACTTTATTCCTCCCTATTAATCTTGAGATTTCATATGAATAATATCCTTCCAACTTATAAAACCCTTTGGTGCGAATTCTGCAACTTCTTCTCTCTCTTGACTTTGGATGGGCATAGGATAAGATTCATTATCAAGTATTGGGGTGGTATAATCAAGATCCATGGTATAATAAGGTATCCAAGATGGAATGGTATTAGGATCCTAAATAAGGGTGAATGGATTTGGAATATACATAGGTTTCTCTTGAGTAATACAAGTCTTCCAAATTGGAATATTAGGGCTAGTGGACTCATTAATAAATTCATTGAGTTTATTTTAATGATGTATTATAGCTTAAAGGATATTTGGAGCAAAGGAGGGTTGAATTGGGGTAGGAGAAGGTGTATCAAACTAACCAAATTGGGTTTTCACCTATTCCCATCTCATTAACATTTATTATACTAAGTGTATCATCTTTTTAAGCTCTAGTTTTTCATTGATTGGATTATCCTCATTCTCAACACCTACCCATACTATCCAAAATCATTGTAAGAGACTTTTAACATCTCTAATGGGATAAATAGGATAAATTACACCATGTTCTACTTCTCTATCAATCCTTGTCATCACACTTACAAGGTCTAGTATGGTTTATTTAAATTTAGATAAGAATGAATAAGGAGTATAATAACCTTGACACGATTGATTATAGGGATAGGTGGGTTATTGGTAAACTTGGTAGGTAGTTATTTAATGGATAAGTAAGGAGAAACCATGAACAACATTAACTTTACAAGATTTATATGAATGTACAAAATAAAAATTATGATCATATGAGTAATGATACATTCCAATTTTCTATTTTTGAGGCACTTGCACTACCTATACTAGTTGAGATTCATTTGTAGTTACCATTTATGCTTGAGTTGTTACCTCCATATGATGATGTATTGAAGGATAGAACCTAAAAATCCTTCAATAAATTATAATCCTATCCCACTGGGCATGCCAAAAAATTTATAGCTCAAATTTACCCCTTGAGAGGGTGTTTTAATCCCTCTCAACTTAAGTTATGTAATGGGATTGATCTTAGGTTATGGGTGACCTCTAAGTAGACTAAACCTCTATATTATAGGGCTAGCTCCCCTTGATGTATTATTTAAGCTCTCAATTCTACACCACTTGATTACAAAGGAAAATGGGGAGAAAAGACATGAATTAAACCTATCTAAGGAGGTAATACACCAAATCAACACCCTCTACTTAATTATAATGCACTAATAACATCGATTAGGATTGAATATGATCACACTACTCAACAAGGACCTTCAATCATGAGTATTTCAACATGGAGGTCATAGACAATGCATTGGAAGGTACTAATGACTTAAAATTCACTTTTAAACCATTTAAAACTAAATCAGACTATGTGAGCTACAAGAAGACAATCCATTTGTAAATATGTAAGAGATGACACATGAAAGAGAGTATAATCACTACTACTAGCATTCATCAAAAATCACACAAGTACACTAGTTTTAGGCATGTCATGAGGTAAGAATCAACTTCATTAATTATTCAAAGGCATATTACAAGTTTTTAGTTGAGTAGGGCTTCACCATACTCATCTAAAGGATTCTTATAAAGCTAAACAAGGTTGTATTTATAGAGAAAGATAGGAGAGAGAGAGAGAAATGGGTAGAAGAGAGTAATTGGCAAGTTTCACTTCATGAAAGAGTAAGCAATATGTAAGAATGTATTCAAGTGAAGAGTGATGAAGTCTTTTAACATGTGTTTATTAGTGTGATCATGATATTATATTGGTTGGAATAGGAAACTTATTTTCTTCAATAACTCATCAACCTTATTTTAAACTACCCTCGTACTTTCTTAGGAGTGAAAAATTGTGTACTTTATCATCAAGTTCACTTTGATTTGTCCTCTTCCCTTGTTCTTGACACCTTGTATCTATTTTAAAATCCTTTTTATATTGAAATTATAGTAGTGGTCATATATTATTAGTGTATTAAAACCTATTAATCTCACTATGCCTCTCTTTCTCCAGAATACTCAAATATTGATTCTATCCTCATGAATATAACCTATCTCCATGAGAGACCTCTACATACCTTAGCAAAATTTAATCAATCCCTATGTATAAATTTTGGTAATTTGGCATGCCAAGGCAAAATTCCAATCCCTACGATTCAAATTATTTTAGAAACTGTCAATAGCCTCTACAAGCTAATCAAACTAGTATATTTTGATCTAAACAGTATTTTTTTAGTCTTTAAAATTTCAAATTGATCTCAAAATGTCATTAAATTATTCCAAATACCTTTATTTATATTAAAAAATATAACTTTAGCCTTACTCTAAAGTTTCATGGCTTAAAAAGGTAATTTAGTGCAAATTTCAAGCCAAAAAGGCTTATTTTGAACCCACATGTGCCAAAATTAATCTTAAAAACCATGGAAAAGTCAGAATTTCATATATTAATATTAAATATCTTATTTTAAATCCATATCAAGTATTATCTTGGCATTGGAAGCTTGAATTCTTTTTAAAAATCCAAAAATAAGCTATTTTCTTCACTTTCAAGAAGAGAAGTACATATACGTATAGATTTTTAACATAAGGTGAAGTTAAAATAAATAAAATTCCATTAAAAATATTCAAAAAAATTTTCATGGTGTTTGGATGCAGCAAAGTCTCAAAATAGTTTCATACAGGCACTCCTCCTAGTTTGCACATAGTGACTGCTTGTAGGTTTGATGATGGTACGGTAATCTAGAGAAAGGTACAAGTATGAATTTTTGGATGTAAAAAATAGAATCAGAGGAATTAATCATAGAATAGTTGGTTTTTTTATTGTATTTTCCATGAATATGTACCATCAGGTTTAATATAGGCCAATTTCTACAGTATTACAACCAGAAAGGCAACATGTTTTTCTCAATTTCTCCTCACCTGGGAAGGGTTTCATGAAATTTAAAGTTGTTAAATAATCTTGGGTAATTAAGATATATATAAATTTCATAATTTAGATATTATTCATGAATTTTATGGTCTAAAAAAATAAGAAAAAATAGCCTATCAAATCTACAAATTGGCATGCTTTCAAGAAAAGTGTAGGGTTGGAGAGAGAAAATGGATTTTTTTTCAAGATTTCATTTTTGGATATTTTTCATCATTTCCTAAATGGTTTCATTTTTTCAAACAGGTTTCCTAGATAAAATTTCCAAAAATATCCATTATTTGACAAATCTTGGTGCTTCCAAGCTTTCAAAAGGGCATAGTTTAGCATGGTTTATGGAAATTTTGTATTTTTAAGGTTTTTAATGGAAAAATAGGTTTAAATGGACCATTAAAATTAATTTTATCTGAAAAAAATAAATTACACATGAAATAAAATACAAAACTATGCAAAAATGCATTCAAGTATGCACACATTCCATGCAAAAGGGGCATTTTTAAAGGAAATTTTAGGCTTCTAGCATCTACAGGTGGAGATGACTCTAAATTTGGTGTGTAGAATAATAATGAGTTGAGTAATAATTTATAAAAATTTAAATTCAATTAGAAAAGTGGAGGTTATTTTTTTTTACAAGGACGTAAGCCTCTCAAAACACAATCAAGAAGAAAGCAAGCTTGAGCAAGATGAAGCCTCCAAGAGCAAAATTCAAGATTTTGGTTATTTATAACCCTTGTGTGAGTTTTTAAGGTATATAATGGTATTTTAAAATATTTAAAAATCAATAAATAACCATCTCTTTTTATTTTAAATATTCCAAGAAGCTTCTAAGTGACAAAAGTTAGCTTAATAGGCCTTTTTTATTAATCAAATAAATGAAGGTTGGAGTTGAAATGTATATCTTAGAGTTAACATGGAGTTTCCCACATGACATATATGTTTTTTATGTGTAAATATAATTCTTAAATCAATCTACAAGTTCTAATTCATGTAATTTGAGTTCAAGTGGAAGTTGACTAGTTTGTGAGTCCACATCTCTTCAATTGACTAGTTTTACTAGTTTCATGCATCTCCCATGCTTTTCATGTAAGATAAGGAAATTAATGAAATTAAACTCACCTTAAATATGGAGTTATATTCTTATTTTTCATGTGATTTTAATTTAATTAAGGTTGACAAGTTAACATGGGCCCACCACCTCCAATTCTATGCCAAAAGTAAAGGCCATGCAAATTTTTGAAGACTTTAAGAATTGAAGACTTCGTTTAATATTCTAAAATGAATTTATTATTGAGGAATGGAATTTATTTTAATCAATGATGACTTTATTTGACATAAATATGGGTCCACCACTTTTCCAATTCTAAAAAGAAGGTTTCTTGCAAGATAAATAAAGGAGATATTTAAAGAATATTGTAATTAATTTGAACTCAAAATTGAGTAGAGTTCACATCCAGTTAATCTCCTCTTCTATTTTCAACTCCAATCTTGGATATTTATTATATTTTATATGTATTTAGGCTTTTTATAAAAATTTTAAGGGGATCCCTCTTATGGCAAGAGCAAACTCTACCAAAATTTAAGTTTTGTAACCTTTTCAGAGAAATAAAAGATTGTTTCAGATTAACATTACTCTGGTATAGTTTGTTAATATTAGTTTGATTTTCATATATGGTATAAATATATCCATTTTCAAGTATTGATGTCACCTAGATACTGGTATGATATTATACAGTTCATGTTTAGTGTTTAATGTTATTTATTAAAGTTGATAATGGAATAATATTGGCTGGTTAGTGCCTTGAATCAAGCCTATTACACCATTTCCCTCAAGCTTATATTAACTGATAAAACCTCTTCATGAAATTTTGATGCATAGGATTACATTTGGGTTTTATATTCAATATTTATTTGTCTAATCAGTGTCTTAGAAGCTCAAATAGAGTGGATGAACTAGCAATATAGGTGTATCACCAACAATAGAGTAGGATTTCCCTTTTAGTTTCCTTCTCTCCGTTTTCATCCCAATAGTCAGTAGTTTGGTAAGAAGTGAAAATTGATTCTTATAGGATATATAATCATTAAAATATAGAGGTCTAATATGATTTTAGGTGTCCCACATCTCAGATCATTACAATGTTTATCTAGGTGTGAAGGTTTCAGAGCCAAATCTATCAAGCCTTCAAGCAGGGTGCTATCTAGATTGATAAAAATAACATTATATAGATGTTAATATAAACCTAATCATATATTTTATTACCCAATATTCTATTATTAATTTTTACAAAGTTTCATAACTAGACATTAAGTGCAAGTACACTTAATTAACTTGTTTCTCTCTCTAATTAGCCCTCAATTAGGTCTCTAGGCCTAAAAAATGAGATTTGCTTCCAATATATGATCACACATGTGAAAATAAAAGTAAATTTTTAATTCACTTTCCATACTCCCTATACATGCTTCATGCCAACCTAAAACCTTATATGGATGGGTGAACCAAGAAATGGCCAAAACCCTAGCCTAGGTGCATGTTTAGGATTGAAAGGTAATTGGAGTGGTTTCTCAAGAATTTAATAGGTTTAAATGATTGATAATAGTATTTTAATTATTTTACCATCATATAAAAATTCAATATAATAAATATAATCTCTTTAATGGTAGTTGATAAGTTTGTAACTAGGCTTATTAAACAAGTTATTATGACAGTCACCATTTTGACTTAAGATAGTGACTAATTAGCTTCTATATCATATTCAAATTCATGAATAAAAGGATTTATAGGATCATATAATATATTAAATGGTTTTTAAAACCTTCTTATATTATTTGGAGACCATCCACCATCTTCTCAACCTACAAACAAACCTATAACCACACCTTTTGGGATATTTTCCATACATTATACCCTACATGTGCCAACCAATGCTTTGAGGGAGTGCTCAAGAGAGTTATTAAGGTTTATAATATCACTAAAATGTTCATCCAATAAATTTTGAGCATGTAAGAGACCAATTTATACCATTGTGTCACTAGAGAGGGTTTTTGGTAGCCTGTGAGTGTCTTTCACTCTTAAGAATTCTTCATAGAGAAAAAGCCTTTGATGAACATATAATTTCCATGGATAAGTAGTTAATATGTGTGGTATATTACTATTAAAATCTTAAGTTACCATTAATTTCCTCATGTAATAAATGAGTATTTCAAATTGCTTCTCTCGAGCTAACAAACTGTATGAGTGAGGTCGAGAGAGAGAGAGAGAGATTTAGGATGGAAATACTACTAGAAAGGTTTTCTTCTAATCCAACACCCAATGAGAGGTTTTTTTCACATAAAATTTCATATTTATGATTAGGTATAATATATAAGTTACCAAAACATCATCAATTGGCTTTGATCTTGAAATATTTCACATTCAATGCTTAACTTGCTCTTCAAGGTCTCATCTACATTGGTCTCTATCACTTGCACTCTAGACCATTTCATAGATTTTTTTTTAATTATTTGTAACATTTAACTCTATCTTATTATACTCTCCTATGAGTTCATAAGAACTATCTTAGATCATCTTCAATCCTCCTTCAACCTTCTTTGGCTACACCTCACACATTAGTTCCTTCTTAGCAAGTCTTTTTAGGTCTCAAGGACCAAAACTAGAACTAGGATTCAAAGATTCAAAATCATTGCATTACTACTCTTAAATTATCATATAAAACGTTTCCTAAACCATTTTAAGTGAACAAATAGAACTTGAGACTCACTTTTACCCATCTTACTCTCAATGACCTTCTGAAGCTTGTAGCCCCTTTATTAGCCTTTTCCATTTGTTTTTTTAACCTTTCACCTTTGTAAAAGATATAGAAACACTTTAGTATACCCTTTATCAGCCCTTAAATCATCATATAGTTAAATTTTTTATCAATTCCTTTAGAAAATACCCCTTGTTAAGGCCTATTTAGCCCTAGTTACAACACAACTATTCAAATCCATACCTATGAGATCCATACAACTATAAAATAGAATAATATCCTAGATAAAATTTAATTTTACCATATTACAAATTTTCCTTAAGTTTTTATAGTGGAAACTCTTTTTACAAGAAAAACCCTAGAGTAGGGTTTATATCCTCGAGCACAAGCTTGTGGGCATACAAAATTCTATATTTGAAGTTACACAACGTTTCAAAAGCTCAAATTTATTTCAAAAGGTATTTTTTGACCTCATAAAAATATTAAAATAGGTTTTAGGACTTATCCAACTCTTTGAAGGTTTAGAAATCATAATACATAGCTGATTTTGTTCTCATTTAGTTGATTGTGCACCATTTAACCAGTCTTTACACCTCCCAATGCATTCTACAACCTATATGGACCAAACATGAGACTTTAAAAAACATTTACATGATATTTATTTATTTTTTAAATGTTATACCACCTCAACATGATAATTTTCACTTCCCTTTATCTATAGACTGTGGAAATAGGGACATGGCTGAGTGTGACTGTATTAAGTTTAGTGACTAGATTTTCCTCCGAAGTGATCTCAAATATTTAAGGTAAATTGCATACATTTTGTTCTAATTGTTCCATATTAATAATCATACAATAAACCTTAATTATTACTTTTACACCATGAACTCATTCCTCATACCCCACACATAGGGTTTGGATTGCATACATAGGCTTTATCCTTCAAGGGCATTGTCTGTTGTTATTTTTCTAACCTCTTATACTTCAAGACTAGGTCTTATAATACACTTCCACATAGTTATTATTCACATATCATGGTTCCTAATTTGAGTTTCAACCACATTAATTCAACATACAAATCCATTGTTTGACATGAACTGTACATAATAGGGTCCTTATATATCAGGGTCTCATTCCTTGACTAACTGAGTAAGGGACCTATTACTTGTTTTCCAATCCAACATGAGTCTTCATAATTCCATCATGAACCTTGGATGAAGTTAAATATAATATATTCGCACAATACAATGCAATATTGACATAAAGTGTAAAATACACATGAGATAACATTTGTTAAAGATTATCTTACTCATAATAGGTTTTAGACCATATAATGCTCTTTCAAGAATATTTCCAACTTGGAGATCACAAAAACTAAAGCACACAGGTTGTCTTACGTCCAATATCACTTTTTTATTATTTAACATACATCATTCTTGCATCAATCTTCACCAATCTTATCAATTCTCTTCCCTTTCCCTTGACTGCAACCTATAGCCCACTGGTTCAACCCTACAAACATGTCAAACTTACAACTTAACACCAATATGAATAAAATCATGGACTCAAGGGCTTGTCTAAGAAAATATGAATTTTATTAACTCACTCTCATTTAATGGAAACCACACATATCAAACATAATACTTTATTCATCATATCATTCTCTATTACATAATAGTCCATTCATGGACTTGATATCTTTCCTGAGGAGTTTCATATAATTTTCCATTCTTATACTCTCCTCTCTCTTCTTGTATAGATATATATCCTTTCCTATCCTCCTATTCTATCAAAATGCATGTATAACACTCTTTTTTGACAACTTCAACATTGATTCCTAGTTAGTTACAAGGCATAACTACCATTTGTTAACCCAACATAGGATTAGTGGGTGTACTACTAAACATAAATTATTTCCATAATGACATAGACATTTATGGTTTCAAAACACATTTTTCAATACACCTTGGTCCTATTGAACCATTATTAACTCATATAAGCACATTAGACCATATTCAAGGTCCTTCTTGACTTGGTTCATATTTACATTTTTTCAAATCTCATTTTTGGAGGGAAATTTTATATAAGTCATATATCACACATTATGAATTAAAATGGACTCCAAGGACATAAATGGACTTAATAATTCACTTCACACACCTTGACACTCAACTTTGACCAATTTTTGACTAGTTATGATAATAGCTAAAAAATGATGTTCTTTAGCTTGATGTTCCTGCATCATACTCCTTAGAAGGGAGAAGACTTGAGAAAAAAAATTAAATCCTTGTCTTAAAATTGGTTCTTTGAGTGTCCTTAATACTTAACACATTGTTTTTCCTTTGTTCTAGTTTCTTTTCCTTTGTCAAACTCTTGCATTTCTTCCTTGTGCCTTTGTCTATCCTTATCGTCTATGCATCTTCTACCTCTATGAAGTTTTCCCAATATTTTAGACTCTTATTTTATTAATTTACACCTATTATAAGTCACTTTCAATCTATTCATACTCATTTTCAAAAATTGGTGTTCATTTTTGTTCCTCCTACTTGTTTGATAGCTTTCTTCTTCATGAATCTCACTTGATTCTTGCTTATCTAGTGATTTTTGCTTCTTGTTCATGCTATAATGTTATTCATTAGGATCTAATGTCTTTTCATTAATGTAAAACTCTACCCTTTTCCCATTTATACTCTCTTTTGTTGCCTCATCTTCAAATTTCTTCACATTTTGATTCCTTTTTCTCTCATCTTGCTCATTATGCAAGAACAACTTCTTGTTCCTCTCATTCTCATCACAGTACAATATGATTTGACATATCTTGGTATTTATATATTCATGGTTGTCAAATAAAAAATAAAATTTAGCTTGACGCATTATTTAACTCACTTTATTGACTTGATCATACTCTATTTTCTTATTTGCCTATTTGTACAACTTCTTGTGCTTTCCCTTGTTGCTCCTCTCTTGATGTTTATTGGAGTTTGTCCTTGACCTTTATCTATTGTAACTCACCTATTTTCATCCTCTTGGATGGATTTAAAATGTATTCTATAATCTCCAACTCTTATTTCCACTTTGAAACATCCATCTCTTCACAATCCTCATCAAACCTTGGTTCACATTACTCTTTATTGTCTTGTGTAACTTATTCTTTGTCTTTTCCTTGGGATCCCTAATTTTTGAGAGTAATATAAAATTCCTCATGCTTCATACCATGATTTCTAATAAATTTTTTAGGTGCTTCATCCTCATATTACTCTATTACAAACTCATTCATCAAGGCAATTGTTTCCATGTAAAAAATGTCTTCATCATTTAAATCAAGTTTAAACATATCATAATATAGAACATTTGAAAACACATCTATCAAACACTTATATTTTATGCACTCATATGGTTTCAACTTCTCTTATTTGTCTTGATTTTCTTGTATTGTTTCTTTTACTTAATTTTTAGGCTTGTTATATTCCTTAACCTTCATGATCTCTTGGAGTACACCTATAACATGATCTTCTTGTGCTCTTTTCATGATCTTTATCACCCATTTTATTCCTTGTACCTTCTTGGGCTGCCATTTGTTTCTTTTTTCATCACTCTCATGCTTCATGCCTTTGTTCTCTACCATGCCAAATTGACGTACCTTTCCTTTTGTGCTTTACTTCCACACTTGTACTTAATTTTATCCTATACTTTTTCCTTGTTTGACCTCTTTTTTAAGGTTCATCTCTTCCCTCTTATTACCTACTTGTTTTATCCACTTAGGCCATATATATCCATGGCCTTTTTCTCTTTTTGAGGGCTGAAATATACCATTATTTCTCTCAATATGCATATTATCCTCTTATTCATCATATATTCAATCAAAATCAATGTTCAAAGACTCATTTACCTCCAAAGGCAATTGCTACAAGCTTGTTTTGTGATTCATGTCTTCTTGGGTGACCTTCATGTCTTCTTTCTGCACTATTTATTAATTTCCATCTACTACACATGGAAATTCATCATATTATTCCTCATTATATTCATATTCAACATGTATAATGCCTTAAATATTCATCATCTTGTCTTCTTCAAGAGACTCTCTTTCTTTATCATCCTCTTGCAACTTGATGGGTGATATTCTTGGCCCTTCTTTCACCAACTTTGAGTCCTCATGCTTGGCCTTCACCAAACTTGTCTTCATACCTAAAAAAATAATCTTGAAAGTTATGTTAGAATATAAAATGAGATACCACATAGTCTCTTTTAATATCTTTGGCTTAGACATTATCCATCTCCTCTTGTCTTCACCCTCATGTGCTCTTTTATGCACTTCTATCTTTTTCTTGTTCTCTTCAATGAGAAATCTCTTCTTCACCTCTTGATATTGTTTCTCACTTGGAAACATATCTCTTATCATGCCTCTTTGGGATGCATTCCCTTTCTTCTTCTCATGTGTTGATACACCTTTCTTATGCCTTCTCTCTTTCACAAGTAACTATAGTGGCTATTTTACTTTTCTTCTCACATTCCAGCTAGTCTATTGGATTTATTTTTCTCTTATGAGATTCAACATGAGATTTACCCTCTCTATACCTTACCCCAATTATCTTTTTATGTCTTCCACTTCTCTCTCTATATCCATATTCTCTTTCTTTTTGTGATTTATAGGTCTATCTAAAACTTACTCTTAGTAAAAATTTTAATCTTTCCTCTTAGACCTATTTTGGGCATTTCATATTATTTTTTCCTCTATATAGGACCTCTTATTATCCTCCTTGACTTTATTTTTGAGTCTTCTTTCTTCCCTATTCTCTATTGGAGATCTAATGCTCTCTTTTATCTCTATCCTTTATAGTCTCTTCTTGACTAGCTTCTAGTCATTTCTCATAGGAATTTGGGGTTGTATCTATTCTCTTAAATATAATATACCTTTTCATTGATCTAAGTAGATTATACCTATAACATAATCCTCCCTCAATACCCTACAAGGTTATCTCTCATGCATTCCTCATAGCATGCTTCATCAATTTCAAATAGACAAGTTGTATAACACTTAAAACAAAAATTTAATCAATCTTGCCTCTATCTGATACAAAATGATGTGGAGGTATAGTGTAAAAGTTACCAAAATATCATCAACTAGATTTGATCTTTCAAGAGTTCACATTTAATGCTTAACTTGCCCTTTAAAGTCTCATCTACGTTGGTCTCTATCATTTTCACTCCAAACCACTTCATGGATTGTTTTTTCAAGGATTTTTAATCTTTCCCTCTATTGGATTAGACTCCCCTATGAGTTCACAATAACTATCTTATATCATCTTCAATCCTCGTTCAACCTTCTTTAGCTACGCCTCACACAATAGTTCCTTCTTAGCAAGTCTTATTAGGTCTTAAGGACCAAAACTATAACTATGCTTAAAAGACTCAAAACAATTTCATTGATACTATTAAAGGATAATATAAAACTTGTCTTATCCCATTTAAAGTGACCAAATAGACATTAAGAATCACTTTCACCCTTTTTGCTCTTAATGACCTTCTTAAGATTGTATCCCTTTTTTAGTCTTTTTTCATTTTTTTGTTCAACCTATCACATTTATTGAATATATAGAAACACTTTATAACAAAATTTATCACCCATTAACTAATAATAAAGTTAAAATACCTTACTCTTCTTATGGTTATCAGTTCCTTTAGAAAATATCCCTTTTTAAGGCTTAATTAGCCCTAGTTACAACACAGCTATCCAAATTCATACCTGTGAGATCCGTATAACTATAAAACCACAATAATATCTTAAGTAAAATTGAATTTTATAATATTAAAAAAATTCATTACTTTATGATGGTTGAAACTCTTTTAACAAGAAAAAATTCCTAATCTAGGGTTTGTATCCTCATGCACAGGCCCATGGCATATAAAATTCTATATCTAGAGTTACAGAACATTTAAAAAGATCAAATTTATTTCAAAAGGTTTGTTTTGACCTAATAAAATTATTATACTAGGTTTTAGGACTTATCCCAATCTTTAAAGGTTTATAAATCATAATACACAATTGATTATGTTCTCAATTAGTTGATTGTACACCATTTAACCAATATTTACACCTCCCAATGCATTCTACAACCTATATGGACAAAACCTGAGACTCACCCACACATATACATGATATTACTTGAATTTTTAAATTTCATACCACCTCTCCATGATCATTTTCACTTCCTTTTATCTATAGACTATGGAAACATGGGCATGGTTGAGTGTGACTGTATTAAGTTTAGTGACTAGATTTTCCTCTAAAGTGCTCTTAAATATTTAAAGGAAATTTTATACATTTGGTTATCCTTATTCCCTATAAATAATTATTCAATAAACCTTAAATATTCCTTTAATACTATGACTTCATTCCTTCATACCCTACACATAGGGTTTGGATTGCATACACATGGTTTATCATTCAAGGGCACTGTCTGTTGTTATTTTATCAACCACTTGTACTTCAAGCCTAGGTATTAGAGTCCACTTCCAAGTATTTATTATGAAAATATTAAGGTTATTAATTTTTCCTTTAAACACATTCATTCAACATAAAATTCCTTTCTTTGACATGAACTGTACATAATAGGGTCCTTATAAAATAGGGTCTCATTCCTTGACTGAGTGAGTAAGGGACATACTAATTATTTTAAAATACAACATGAGTCTTAAAAATTCCATCATGAACCTTGGATGAACTTAAATATAATATATTCCCATAATATAATGCAATCCTGACATAAAATTTCAAATACACTTGAGATAACATTTATTAGAGACTGTCTTACTCATAACAGGGTTTATACCACATAATGTTCTTTCAAGAATATTTCCAACTTGGATATCAAATAGACTAAACAATAAAGGTTGTATTACCCATAATATCACTTTTTTAGGATTTAAAATACCTCATTATTGCATCAATCTTCACCAATATTATCAATTCTCTTCCCTTTCCCTTGATTGCAACCTACAACCCACTAGTTCAACCCTGCAAACTTATCAAACCTACAACTTGACACTGATATGAATACAATAATGGACTAAAGGGCTTGTATAATATAATATTAATTTGATTCACTCACACTTATTAAATGGAAAACACACATATCAAACACATTTTTTAATTCATCATATCATTCTCTGTTACATAATAGTCCATTCATGGACTTGAGATCCTTCTTGAGGAGTTTCATACAATTTTACGTTCTCAAAATATCCTCTCTCTTCTTACAGAGATATCTCTACTTTCCAATCCTCATATTATATCAAAACTCATGTAAAACATTCTCTTTTTCTAACTTCAATGTTGGTTCCTAGCTAGTTACAAGACATAATTACCATTTGTCAACCCAATGTAGGATTAATGGGTGTACTGCTAAACATAACTTCTTTATCTATTGACTTAGACACTTATGGTTTCAAAACACATTTTAAAATATACTTTGGTCCTATTGAACCATTATTCACTTGTTTATGTACCCTAGACCATATTCATGGTTCTTCTTGACTTGGTTCATATTTGAATTTTTTCAAATCTCATTTTTAGAGGGAAATATCCTATAATTCATATATCACACATTTATGAATTTAAATGGAATACAAGGACATAATTGGAACTAATAATACCCTTCACACACTTTGACACTCAACTTTGACCAAGTTTTGACTAGTTATGACAATAGTTCAAAAATGATGTTCTTTAGCTTGATGTTCCTACATCATTTATGCATATTGTTCATCATGTCTTTGGAAACTTAATAATAATTATAAATTATTTGTACCCAATATTAGGGTTTATATATAAATTTGAATAGAATACCCTAGTTACCATGATTTTCTTTCATTTCTCCTTCATTTTTACCTAGTTGATCGTCTATACAGTCTTGAAATATCTCTACTATGTTCAAGATTGTTATTCAATGCCTCAAATGTCTTATCATTCTCATATTTAAGCTCTCTTAACTTGAAAGTCCTCAAAAGAGAGGGTTAAAATCCTACCTATCTCTAAGAACCTCCTCTATTATATACCACCTTCAACCAAGATTACTCAGTCACTTTTTAACACTATATCAAGATCCTTTACATGAGTTTACATTTATCACAATCTTAAATCCATTTCCTAGAGTTGTTTTCTCTCCAAAAATTTAATTTAAAATAACTACACGACATACATAATTTGATATCATGCATGTATGTGGATACTTAGGCTTGCTAAATGTATGGATTCAGGAATACTTCCTTTTGAGTTCTTGATCTCCTTATGAAGGGTTTAAAAACCTATACCATGTATTTCAAAAGGTACCACACCATCCCCTAACCTCATAATCAAACAAACATTGTGTTTCATCCATGCTTGGGTATAGGTAGGTCTCTAGGTGTTAATTTGGTTTAAGGATATATATTTGATGATTTAGGATCTTGAACATGATTATTAGCTCCTTGAAAGCATTTAGAGAGTGTTATAAGTTTTCCATAATTTCTAAACCTCTTTACACCTTTGAACTCCATGAATAAACATAAGGACTATTGCATATTATTTTGAAATGCAAACCTACATGTTTTCAAACCTATAGGTCTACATTTTGTCTCATTGGGTTTTCAATAGAACAATCTTTGAACATTTTCGCCCTAAGAATACTTTCCCACTACCTCAAAACATTTTCCATGAGGTTATGACCCTTATATATCACTGATAACATAATATTGGACTTTTTAAACTCATTTTTGTGTTTGGTAATATATACATAGTTTTGGTCTAAAACCATTGCATATCATTTAATTTAACATGAAACCAATTCACCTCATTGATTTTTTTATTTTCATGACCAAGACATTGTTGCTCTGTTACTTGCAAGGTACTAGTCTTTTGGTGAGTAATGAGAACATGATTTATTTTGTCTTTTCAAGTTATAATGATGCCTTGAATATATTTGGATGGATTTAAATAAATATAAAACATAAAAAGATCAAGATATCCTTATTTTCATGCAACATGGAACTCTCAAAAAATTAATACTATTTGTACATTGATGAATGATGAGCACTAGTGAGAATCTATAGGTTGTCATCATGTTGAGTATCTTATGGGTGTGAAGTGGTCATGGAAAAATATATAGTTTACATGTATAAAATTTAATTGAGTGTAAATATGATGGTATATCTTAATCCTCACACTTTAAATTTTTGAAAACCATACAACACCATAAACTCCATGTTTTCACCTTGTAATCTTCTCTAAACATGAAAAATTCTTCCTTATTGAGGTCAAACATGCCAAATGGATATTTAAATAGCTTTTGGGAAGTATGTATAAACAATATATATCATCTATAATTTCATTAATTCTTCCAATAAACTTAAAATTGTCATTTTAAAGAGAAAAATTGAGCATATGGGGTTTTTGTAAGTTCTTAGACCACCTTGTCTTCTTAAGGATTGTTCATAAAGGAGAGGACACCAATTTGATAAATGTGGCAATGAATTTTAAGGAAATTAGGATACCATACTCTATTAAAATTATAAATTCATAAAACTCTCTCCTCTATATGGATCAATCATCTGAAGTTGGCCTTTACAAGCTTATCAAGGAGCCGATGGAGGAAAGGGAGTATTTTATGCATTTTTAGACCTTTACCTACATTCCAAAATTGGATTTAAATTATGGAATATGAAGAGACATATATTGAGCCATTTCCACCTATAAATAATCCTTCTTTATTTGTACAAGTGAATGGCCATCCTCTTTGAAGCATTGAAAGTCACTTGTAACTACTTTTCTTCATTTGAAACTAACTTATCATGAAATACCTACCAAACCCACATTATAAAACTCTTAAAATTTTATTTTAAAACACCTCTCTATGTTTTTTCACCATTATTGGGTCTTAAAGTGGGTTTTAATAATTTTACATATGCTAGTGACTTATATAAGATTTGAAAATGACTTATTGACCTTGAATACAACATGAAACATATTTGGGCACTTGTATAGACTAGAGGGAGTGTAACATGACCTTTAAACATGTCATATGACTTAAAAATGCACCACAAACCCTTAATATCACTTAAACCATCTTGAATCATGATATGAAGTGACTAAAAAAACATAGGATCAAAATGAGCCTTACCTTAAACTTGTCAAATTTACCTTAAACTATGTTAACATGCGTTTCAAAAGGAACAATTTTATGACCCTATCCTATGGTATCCAAAATTTGGCTAATAGTTTATACATTATTTTTATAATAATACTAATCCCTATTTTTAAGGATAGAATAGTGGGAAGTACTATATTCACATATCTACTATCTTCTAGTTTGGTGGAGAGAATCAAATGTGAACAACTTTGGTTTCCTTCCAAAAACTTATATTTTTTTTGAGAGAATCAATGATGATAAATTTGATTTCATTTTATGTCTCCAATAACTTTAATTTTAATATATTCATAGCTGTTTAAATACTATAAACATATTGCTTCTTTTGGAAATATCTATATGTAGAAATGATATATGTAGAATGTGTGTGTGCGTGCGTGTGTGTGTGTGTGTAATATTTATAAAAATTCTCCAAAAATATTATTTATTTTTTTATTTAGTATTATCATATAAATATTCTTGGATACTAGACTCTGAAGTTAATTCTATGCATATCCAAAAATAATTATGTGCATCTCTAGAGTTATTTTGATGATCTTTAGAGCTAGTTATTATGATTTCTAGAGCTAAAATGGTGTCCTCCAGATCTAGACTAATCATCTCCAGAGCTAGAATGATGACATCAAGAGATATTATGGGGTCCTTGAGATCTAACTCAATAGATGGTATACAGATCTCATGAGTTACTAAGGAACTCAAGGGTTATTTGGGGATCTATTAAAGAACTCTCAAGATTATTTATATGGCTTTTCATATCTCTATAATACTCTTAAAATTCTCAAAATTGTTCTTGAATTGGTACTTTGGGTGATTAAAACTTCATGTCTATAATCATTGACTATGATGTCCTACATAAATAATATTTGTGCATCTTTTCTATAGAATATTTAACAAAGTATATAACAAATATTTCCAATTAATAGACAAGATAAATATCACCTATTTCAACTTAAATAAACTATAATTCCTAAAGGTCACATTTAAATAAACTTTATAGATAACTTATGGAAGAAAAAATAGTGCTATAATGAGGTATAGTATGGCCTCATCATATGATAACATGCTTCATGGGTGTGGTCTCTAAAAAAAATTCAATAGGAAATCATAAATTCTAATATTTCTAAGTGATATTAAAATGAGTGGAAGCCCATTCTAAATTAGTTGGTTAACCAATTTTCTTTTATAATGGGTACATACCATTTTTTTGGACTTATAGATGTTTATCTTAGAGAATCAATTCAATAATGTATATTTTTAGAATGTGTGTCCAATCACTATTCACTTCATCTTGTGAAATTTATTTAGAAAATTGGGTGGCCACCCATTCCAATCAGTATTATTAAACACATTTTAAAAGGCTAGGGATAATTAATTCTAAAAAAGAATCAAGTTAGTACAGTTAATTTTTAGAACATAATGCTACCATTTTTTTTGCAATCTAGAGGATTCTCTTATAGAATCAATACATCAAGATTAATTTTTAGGATGGGTACCTACCCATTCTTAACCCATATTATAATGTAGAGATGTTCTTGATATATTTTTATTAGAGTTTTTTTTGCCTAATTTATTGTTATTAGGGTTAAATTAACAAATAATTATAAAATATGTATTTTAAAATAAAATACAAATATATATAAATATTTTAAAATGTAATGTTATTCCAAATAAATCCTTTGAGATATAATAAGATTTAATTTATAACTTTTAAAATTAAATATTGTTTAAAATAAATATGTTCGAATACACAAATTAAAATATGACGTGATTATATTTTTAAACTATAACATAGTTAAAAATAAATATACTTTTTTTTAACTAAGATAAATAAAAACAAGTAAAAATATATATCATTTCTCTATATAATTTTTTTTTCACAAAAAATAAGATTTAAAAAAATTTAAATGGAAAAAAGTAAAATAATTGGTTTAAATTTTGTATATTTGTATATACCTATATTAGATATAATTTTTAAAGTATGTATAGTTTAACACACACACATTATCAAACATAAATCAATGGGAAATTAAAATAACAATAAAAATAAAGTTCTATTATTTATGGATAGTGTTTTAAATATATTTAAAAAAATTTAGATAAGTTTCTCTGTGAGGGTGTGGAGCTAAAAGCTTCACCTTGATGCAAACAGAAGGAGGATGCTGAGTATACAATCACCGACGTCGGAAGGCCACAACCGACATCGGTCAGGGATCAGTGTATAGAAACTAACATCAGCAGGGATCGACCGATGTTGATCACCTCTAGGAAGATAGGGATTGACATCGATCACCTGTGGCAGTTCCAGAACTGCTATTGACGAACAGTCAGTTAAGTGAATGGGTAGTTTGCATGATGAAGACCAGTTCAAGTCTTTGAGCTACTTGTCTAATTATTATATGCATGAGATCTATATAATAGACTCATGGGCTATATTGTTAAGTGGAGAACTTAAGTGTAGAGCTCAAGTGTGGAACTTGGAGAGTTCTTCTCATGGTGGAATCAAGTAGGATTCCTCATGTATGTAAGATCAAGTTTGATATGCAGGGTGTTGCAGGATCATGGTCAAGATCTACATGTGATAAGTAAGATCAAGTTGGTCTGCAGGGGAGTGTATGTGCGAGGGTCAAAAGGAGATCGGTGGGGGAGCAAGATCCAAGGTGACAGCAATACATCAAGGAGCAAGATCATGGTGAGATCTACTTGGAGTATCAGTTTGTACTCAGTTGTACTGGATGTACAATGAGGTGAACAACAGCTTGTGTTAGCTATGTGTTGTGACCTATTGAGAGAATATTACTCAGGAGGGAAGATTACTGGGAGCCCTTGAGGAGGAAGCCTCACAGAGGTGGAAGAAGAGTATGATCTCTTTATTTTAATTTCCTTTGTAATGAGTTGAATACAATTGTGTGTTGCCTCTCATATTCTATACTATTTCTCATTGATAGTTATTTGTTCTTCTAGTTATTTCTGCATGTTTAAGTTGCTTATACAATGGTAATCATGTGTGCTCTTAAATCTTACAAGTTATGTCAGAGCTTTGGGGAACTTAGGTCTTATTAAATGGTATCAGAGCGAGGTTGGATGTTCTCAGAGTGAGTTTGACTTACAGATGGCCCAGATCTGGTTAGTGTGTGTTGATTATAGGTTACTCATAGGAGTTTCTGATTGAGTGGGAGTATAGCAATGGCAGAAGAAGGTAAGCTGAGAATGAAGAAATTCAGGTATAGGATTAACACCACAAGGAGTGTGGTGGGTAGTCTTCAAGATTGAGCTTGAAGAGGAATACAAGATAGGATGTAGATTAGACAAATTACTGGTATAGGTACAGGTGCAGCTATTTATCTCCAAGTGGGAGATTGTTAGGGTGTGGATCTAAAAGCTTCACCTTGATGCAAATAGAAGGAGGATGTTGTGTATGCAGTCACTGGCATTGGTAGGCCACAATCGACGTTGGTTAGGGATCAGTGTATAGAAACTGACATCGACAGGGATTGGCTGGCGTCGATCACCTCCAGGAAGATAGGGACTGATGTCGGTCACCTGTGGTGGTTCCAAAACTGCTATTGATGAATAGTCAGTTAAGTGAATAGGTAGTTTGCATGATGAAGACTAGTTTGAGTCTTTGAGCCACTTGTCTAATTATTGTATGCATGAGATCTATATAATAGACTCATGGGCTGTATTGTTTGTGGAGAACTTAAGTGTAGAACTCAAGTGTGGAACTTGGAGAGTTCTTTCAATGGTGGAATCAAGTAGGATTCCTCATGTATGTAAGATCAAATTTGATATGCAGGGTGTTGCATGATCATGGTGGAGGTCTGCATGTGATAAGTAAGATCAGGTTGGTCTACAGGGGAGTGTATGTGCGAGGGTCAAAAGGAGATTGGCGGGGGAGCAAGATCCAAGGTGACAGCAATACATCAAGAAGCAAGATCATGGTGAGATCTACTTGGAGTACCGGTTTGTACTCGGTTGTACTGGACGTACAATGAGGTGAACAATAGCTTGTGTTAGTTGTGTGTTGTGACCTATTGAGAGAAGATTAATCAAGAGGGAAGATTACTAGGAGCCCTTGAGGAGGAAGCCTCACAGAGGTGGAAGAAGAGTGTGATCTCTTTATTGTAATTTCCTTTGTAATGAGTTGAATACAATTATGTGTTACCTCTCATATTATGTGTTATTTCTCACTGATAGTTATTTGTTCTTCTAGTTATTTCCACATGTTTAAGTTGCTTATACAATGGTAATCATGTGTGCTCTTAAATTTGACAAGTTGTGTCAAAGCTTTGGGGAACTTAGGTCCTATCATTGTCATGGTGGCAAAATGTTGATAGTATTTTAAATACAAATTTATAAATTTTATATATTAAGTTAATTAAGTGGAAAATTTTTGGATATAAAATAAATTAAGATAATAAATATATATATTTTTAAAAATATTCACTCACAAATAAAAAAACATTCAAGAATTTCAAACAAAACTAGTATTGAGAAAAAGGAGAAAATAGAAGAAAGTACATCTTCAACAAATTATCCTTCTACATTGTATAATTACTCATCTATACAACATATTATTTAAGTAAATTTGAAACATATAGTTATAAATAAAATACAATACTATAACTAATACATAGCTTTAAACACATAATATTTTCAAACTTTATCAATTATTGATGATTAATCTCTTGAATGAACTCATTGAGTCTCAATCTCTCTAAGTGTACGTCTTAAAGGGTGCACCAGGAAAGGGGTGGGAAGACCATTGGTGTTTCACAAGATTTTTTTCCCCTATGTCACCACTTACAATCAACACAACATTATCCTATACACTTTTATAAGCTTTGACACCTCCCTTACACATTCATCCAATAAATTGACCTCATTAAACAACCCCTATCTAGGTAAAAACCCCTTTTAACATTTACTGAATAATTTTGGCTTGGGCTGACCTTGTACTTAAAATATATTAGCATGTTACAAGTCTAGGTTATCCTTGGCTAACCCAGGTTGAGATCTAATTTGATTTTATTAATTAATGATACATGGTCAATTGAAACAACTCTATTAGTAAATATTTTGGAAAGTTTTAGGGTTATATATATATATATATATGTATATATATGTATATATATGTATATTTATATATATATATATATGTATATGTATATATATATATGTATGTATGTATGTATGTATACATACACATACACACACACACACGTGTGTGTGTGTGTGTATACATATATACATACATATATATATATATATATATATATATATATATATATATACATATACATATATATATGTATACATACATACATATATATATATATATACACACACACACATACACACACACACACACACACACACACACACACACACACACACACACACACACACACACATTTTTTTCACCATTTATTAGAGAGATAGAGTTAATCATTCATTGTGCTTCTTTACAATCTGCTCTTCCACCATTCTACTTGAGGAGCCATTGCTTAGGGTTTATACATGAAAAATGATATTGTCTATGGAAAGAGTCTTGGATGATTTAGCTTATCTTAGTGATCCTTACAAACCACAACAATCTCTTATAAAGCACCTTTGGCCAAGGGAGAGATTGAGCCTTGATAGGTTCATCTTCAAGGAATGTATCTCTAACTTAACTCCTCTATTTTAGTAGATAGAATTAACATAAGTAATCTATTTTGAATGTATTTATCTCTCCATGAATTAGGATTATATCTATACATAGATTAATTATAATTATTCTATGTATATTTACTTTTATATTTCTTATCCCCATTTTGTACCACAAACTTTGGTGAAAACTAGGTTAGATTTTACTTTACTTTTTATTTATTTTTTTAATATAGCAAAACATAAGACCTAGCTAGGGTTGTTTCATAGTGTTGTTTGACTAGAGGCTTTGGAACCCTTTCTAGTGATGTTATTGTGTTAATATACCCCTTGGCTAGGTCTAGTGGATCCATCTTAGTCATGACCCTGATTGTCTAAATGTATCAACAAGCAGAAGTGTCAGTGTGATTTATCTTTTCTTAACTAGGATTGATTTATAGGTCAACTACATTTTCCATTGTATATATTCTAGTGAACCTAATGTGAATCTAACCTTTTTAATTTTTCTTTCATGCATTCATTTTATTACCATCTTATATATTTTTATTTTTACAATTATTTTTTGAACCTATCAATAGAGTCTAAAAGTATATGCACATGTTTGACACATAGGCATTCTAAATCAACTCTATTTTTTTTATTTATCTCTTCTTAGAATATAGGTGACTAGATTCATTAGCTCAACATAATTCTCTTTTTTAACCACAAAATTTTAAACTTCATAAACCCAGTTGACTTTGTTTACAGTTCTCTTTTTAAACATACAGGTTTGTAGACGTAGTCAAGCTAGTCAACTCTATTCATAGACTATTTTTAGCACATAGGTTTTGTAGAATTCATCGACCAAGTCAAATCTATTTGTACAATATAAAAATCAGCATTTCATAAATACAACATAAAATTTACAAACTAAGCATCTTCAAAATTAAAAAGGTTCATTCTTACCTTCTCTGTCATTTATATTTATCATTTATTATCCTATTTTTCACAATTTTTAGTCTATAAAATTTTAACCTTGTAATGAATTGGGTAGACCATCTCAACATAGTTATGTATCCTATCTTCTCTCTAGAAAACTTGATCAAAATATTAGACTATGTTCTTCTAGATATTTCTTATGTAAAATATTAATGACCCTATTGAATTAGTATTGTTTGTATATAGTGTCACCTAAATTGACTCTATACTCTTTATAATCAAAATAAATTAACCTATTTTGATAGTAATTAATTATCTTTTCATTTTTAGTTACTTACATGATTAGATTAACAAACATAGACTAATTAGGTGGTTTTCAATTTACTAATTTAGTTACACTATTTTTGTCTTTTGCACATACTTCTAAATCACTTAACACTAAAAAAATTAAATATTGTCTTCCCAAGGTCTACCTATTTGGATTTCACCACCAAGGGGGAATCTGATTTATTTTTTTGGATAAGTATAAATACGTGGTTGATGGGATATATTGGAAAATGAACAGAGACCCTTATCACTGTGGGATTGCAAAGTGAGGGGGTAGGCCCCAATAAAAAGTCAATACCATCACCAATATAGATCCCATTCAGACTAAACTACCTAAAACTATCCATATATTATTTTTTAGTTCTTTCTTATAGTCAACTCCCTATCATAATTTTTAAATTTATTATAACTTAACAACATTTAGGAATGACCAATTAGCTTAGTATTTACATTAAAATTTTATTGTTTGATACTTGATCATTGTATTTTGTATTTCAAAATATGTACTAGCCAACATTTGTACAAGCTTTCTATTTTATGTTATAATTAGAGAAAACACATTGATCTATTTTATTTTATGATTAATTATATTTTCTTAGCTATTATCTTGCAAAAAATTTCCCTATTTTTAGAACATACTAATCCCTATTAACAGAGTCTTATACATATTGTTAGACATGATTACCTTTGTAGCACACAATCACCCTATACAACTGTGTATCTTTTTATCTTGTTCAAGTTATCCATCTATAATACACAATCGACCTAATTGAGTATCTTATTGTCTTAGCTCAGTTCTACCATTTTTAGTACATAGTCAACCTATATAACTATATATCTTGTTGGGTTACCTCAGTTTTACTATCTATATAACATAATTGATTAGTTAAACTATGTCTTTTAGATCATATTATGTTGACCTTTCCCATATACTCTGTCGACCCTACCAACTCTATACCTATTGGATGATATTATTATGTATTTGGCTGAATTTGTCACTATTTTTGCTTTTTGTTTCATGATTTAAAATTCTACCTTCAAGCATCATGAAATATCTTATCAAAATATTTTTGGATAACCTAAATCCTTTTAGACACTATATGGGATATTATTTTAATCATACCTTCTCTACCCAAGAGGATATTCACTCTTGGATCACCTTTTCTTATCCCTCATATTTGAATTGAAATATGGTCCAAATCACTCCAACATATGAGATTGGTGGATCAGATCTATTTTATACTTCTCAAGATAATTCTCACTTTAAGGAACCTTACTACACTATGGGGGTAATTGACACAATGCTAAAAGGTAACTACATAGGAAACATTCTCAACACAAACAATATACCACCTAAAAACCCTCACCTTAATACTATTTAAGGGAATCACCCTCATACCAATCCTAATATCCTCCTTGCAACACCAACCTGCCAATTGATATAGCTCAAATTCTTGCACAAATAGTGAAACAAATGAACATTATGCAAACATATAATACCTCTTAAATGATTCAACTATAACATCATTTGATAAACATGGCTAATTAACCTCTTATTCTTCTTCCCAAAATAACCAAAATTTCATCCATCCACCTCTTAAAGATGTAGCAGGAAATATCATTCCCCAACCTATTATGCATAACAAGATGCTTCAACACATTTAAAACAAACCCTTATCCCCATTCCTTATATCTATTAATATTGGTAATATATCTCCAACTATTAAATATGATGGGACTAAAGACCCCACATAGTTTCTCAAAGCATTTCATAATATTTATAAAGAGAAGATCCAAATTAGTACCTTCACCACTACCAAACTATTAGTTAAAACCTTCATAGGTGATGTATTATAATGGTATAACCAACTTCCCCAACATTATATATGCAAACTTGAGGATTTAGTCAATCCTATAGTTAAGGAATTTTAACATAATGATCTTCTAAAAAAAATTCTTAGTCATTTCATCAATGCTAAGTAATCCCCTACCAAACCAGATCATGATTTGTTAATCAATGGAAAACTTTGGCTCACAAATCTGATCATAACATGACTGATCACAACTTGTTCAAAATTTTCATAACTTCCTTAACATGTTCCCTCTAATGTAAGTTTTGAACTTTTGCTCCCCAAACTTTAAATTATGTTATTGATCAAGATAAATGACAAGACTTTCTAATGAAATAGTTCAAACCTACCATTAAAACCATCAAGGGATAATTCCAACACTCAACCAATGAAATCACTAGCAATCCTCCTCAACAAAACTAGGAATATAAAAAATGGAAAATCCCCAACCTTGCCATGTGCTACTAATAATTTAACAAATGAGACAAATTTTAGCACCTTCTAACCATTTATGTATTCTAATAATCCCCTCAATGGTACAACCCTAAAATATTTTGTTGGTTTCATGCCAATATAGGTCTTTACCTTAAATCATTCATGGGCTTAAAAAAAAATTCATTTATTTTATGCTAGGAGATATATCAATAATGATGCCATGATCAAAATCCACCATCATGATTATGTTAATGCTTCTCAAAAGAAACAAGCTTTAAAATATTCTTCCCCTAACAATCTAAATAATTCTTTACATCCAACCCTTAACAATCAAACAAAGATATTTGTGTGATTGAAGTTAACTATGATCAATATTATACCAATTCCCAATATGTCAATGAGACTAAAGTCAATTATCAATGGAAACCCACCGACAAAGATCCTATCACAAAATAAAAGAAACCATCACTATAAGAGCAATTTCTCAAAAATAATACTACCACTAACCTACCTTCAAAAACCAATGAGGAACCACTTCCTTAATCTGAACCTCCAACTACCTTTCTTCTTACTAAAAAATATTTTACCTTCTAAGCCTCATGCTAGTTTTTCTTTTTAAAAAAATCATTAGAATTTCTTAGAGGAACTTAACTGTATGAATTGCAAGATACCTCTCATGGAGTTAGTTCACACTTTTCCCTATCATCATAAATTATTATTGCAACAACTATAAGAAATTTAAGAATCATCTTCCCTAGAAGTTAAAAAAACTTTTCACCAGCCTCTACCAAGAAATGTTCACACCATTGAAACTATTTGTCCTTCTTCACAACCTTCCATAGAGTTCCTTTTAATAATACATGATCAATGATGAAATTATTTTTCATGTCAATGACCCAAGGTATCTCTTTATTAAAATAACCATTAATACCAAATTTCTTCACAACGAATTAGTAGATAAAGGATTGTGAATTAATGTGGCATCTCTTTGTCTCATTCAACAACTTGGGTATAAAAGAGATCATCTCAAACAAACTCATCTAACATGTCATGGATTCTATAAGACTAATCAAAATCTGCTTGGTTATTTTTGGAATCCTCTTACTATTAGACCCACAACTATATGTACTAAGATTATGGTTCTGGACATACTATTATCCTATTATATACTCCTAGATCACCCATGGACACTTCACATGAGGGATATTTCCTCTTTTGGTATCTAATGTATCAATTTTATTCATAATGAAAAATGGTATAAACATGAGGTTGATACTAACCCATTGAGTATTCTGCTTCCCAACCCCAAATCTCATTATCATATTCCAAATATTCCAAGAATTAATAGTTCACCTTTACCTAAATTTGTCAATATGAATCCATATTTATAGGTCACTCCTTTTGATTTTGATGATGTTGAGCTAAAAAATTTATGAAATAATGTTATACTAACAAGCTACCTCCTTACATTTTAGAGTGGTTCTTCTTTCCTTGTTACCTCATGATTTTACCATCCCTCTCATCAATGAGATCACCAATTTACCTCCTCCATGCAATGCACATGAAACATATTATACAATATATGATTTCACTTGTAATGACTATAGAGTGGATAAGTTATTTCAAGACCATTTAACCATATCACCTTTTAAATTTATTGATCTAGGTGTATCACCTTCTAATGTTCCTTTAGAGACACATATGTATTATCTCTCCCATATCTGATGATAACTACATTATGGCCCAAGACCAATAATGAGACTTAAATGTTCAACACTATTAATAAACCATAGATAAATTACATGCTTTAAATAGAGATGTTCATACCATTTCCATGGATATTGACCAATAACCTAAAGGTCATATACCTCTAATTAATTCTCCACTTCTTGATACTCCTTGGTTTGTTGAACAAATATTACCTCTCACAAATTTAGAACTTATAGAACCTTATATACCTCTCATCACACCAGCCACTCTACCAAATCCCCTCCTTGGCAATGATTCTAAATATATACCTATTATCAATCCAATTAAATCCAATCAAACTTCCTCCACATCTCGACATACTCTTGAGATAAAGCAACAAATGTATGACATATACATTCAAAATATGATATCCATGGCAGCAAAATCATTGATCTTGAATTAAATGTAGAATACTATGGACCTTTATATATGCTACCTATCTATGAACCTATAGTTGAGTTGCTTCATACTCAAGAACCTCAACTTCATAAGAAACATCATGAACATAAGAATTTGAAATAAAAGGTCCCTCATGTAATTAATGTCATTACTAGCATTGATCCCAAAACAAATTTGATTTCTTCTCTTCGTAATGTGTGATATAACTTAACAAGATGGAAATTCTATTCTTATTAAAGAAGCCACATGAATAAAATATGGCACATCCTCATGTCCTTGACCTATAATAGTTTATATATAAATCATGCCGACCGAGAATTGTAAATTTATCTTATTCTTAGATAAATATCATGATACTTTTACCTAGACATATGAGGACATGTCAGATATTGAGCCTAGTATTGTTTTTCACAACATAATCACATACACAGATGCCAAACCTATTTGATAAAAATAATGGAAATTTCCCCTTAAAGTTTCAACACTATGCCATAAAGAAATTATCAAACTATTGGATTCTAAGTTTATTAAACCTGTGGACTATTCCAAATGGGTGTAAAAAATATTACCACTCATAAAAATGCCACCATGATTATTCATATATGCATTAAATTCCATAATCTCAACCTTATTTGTCCCAAAGACAATTTTTCATTACCTTAAATAGATGCCATCATATATTCCACTGTTAGACAAAAAAAAATTGTCACTCATGGATTATTTTTGGGCTACAATCAAATTCACATAGCTCCTGAAGAGAAACATAAGATAGAATTAATTATGGAATGGGGTACCTATTGCTACATTAAAATTCCCTTTGGCCTTAAAAAAGTTAGAGGTACCTATCAATGAGCTATGAACCACATTTTTCATGATATCATACATAATATTGTGAAAAATTATGTGGCTGATCTCATTACTAAATCAAAAAGTCAAAAAACCCATCTCTTTGATCTAGCCATCATCTTTGATTGATTGATTAAGTACAAAGTTAGATTCAACCCCTATAAGTGTGTTTTTGTGTTACATCTGGTAAAATAATAGGTTTCTTAGTCTCTCTTTGAGGTATTGATATTGACCCTACTAAATTCAATATTATAGTCAACATGCCCATTATTTGTTCCATTCTATACATTCATACATACATCAGTAAGCTTAGGGTAATCTAGCAATTCATCCCCAAAATGGGTTGTCACATATACTCTATTATTTTAACATTTTAAGGTTTATCTAGTATAAATCCTATGTTATATTAAAGAGATGAGTTGTATAAATTAGTGAAATAATATATAATAAATAACCACTAATTTTTAAAATAATTTGACTTGATTTAAATTTCTAAAAATAGTAATAAATATGTGAAAATAGAGACTTATCTATAAAACACCTATTGTGGAATATCTAGGTGCTAAAAATTGGGTTACAAATAGGTCTAATTGTTTTCTACAAGATCCCTAAGTTATATCTTATCTTAGATAGTAGCTACATACTTAGATAGTAGTACCTTGTGATTCTAGTGTCTTGAAAATGGCACTAGTATCCTCTCTGCAGGACTGCTCCTAGGTTATGGGTGCACCTATGCTTGTGTTTCTAGATTTTGTTATTATGTGCACAAAGTATAAAAAATTATTTTATGCCTATAACAACTAATTTATGTTGAAAACCCTAATCCTCTTTCAAAATATGGCATGCATTGAAAATGTGTGTTCGTTAGTAGGATAGGCTAGACATCCTCAACACCTCATTATGAAGAGAGTTACCTACATACCAATACTCTGAGGAGGGATCAAGCCCAATGCATTTATCCCACCTAGTTCTTGGTCCTAGTGTAAGCAAATTCTAGAATGATAATGGTATTGAATGCCTTAAGTGTGGTTTGGATTATAAATCTTTGAAATCTGGGATTAGTGTAGTTGTAGATGGTAGTATGCAAGAGTAAGGAAAAATACAAATTAATAACCTTGGTTTTAGTCAAAATGTTTCTTATTTGAATATGCTTCTACATATAGTTTCCATCTAGTGGATAGAGGTCTAAGAGTCTAGTATTCATAGTGTTTCATAGCATTTGCAGATAATAAAATGTGCTTAGGTTAAACTTAGGAGGGTTACACATTTGAAAATATATTTATTTAGGAGAGTTATGACAAGGGAAACTAGTACCATGTTGGGAACACTAGTGTCATGTAGCTCTAGTGTCCTTAATGTGGTGTTAGTGTCCAAAAAATTGACCAAGATATAGGAATGAAGATTTAGGATTGTGTTTTGGTTGACTAGAGATGTATGTGGTCCACACAAAGGTTGGAAAAGTGTGATAGAAGGATATAGGATAGGTCTAGGGCTACGCTAGGAATAGGTTGTCTCAAGTAGCAGTCTTAGAATCCAAATACCAATTTTAGGTTATTACATTTCCCCTTTATACTATAAATGTATCAAATTAAAATAACTAGTATAGATGAAAAATAAGTGTACCTGGACTTACCTAAGAAGTGAAGCCCATGTGGATAAGTTTTAGTATGTGAATTTGGGTCTATGTATGTGAAGCATGATCCAAATCACAACCTATAATGAAACATGCATAAATCATTACTTGCTTAATATATATCAAAAATAGATACTATGATGAATAATGATGATGATGAGCTAAACAATTTATGAAATAATGATAAACTAACAAGCTACCTCCTTACATTTTAGAGTGGTTCTTCTTTCCTTGTTACCTCATGATTTTACCATCCCTCTCATCAATGAGATCACCAATTTACCTCCTCCATGCAATGCACATGAAACATATTATACAATATATGATTTCACTTGTAATGACTATAGAGTGGATAAGTTATTTCAAGACCATTTAACCATATCACCTTTTAAATTTATTGATCTAGCTATATCACCTTCTAATGTTCCTTTAGAGACAAATATGTATTATCTCTCCCATATATGATGATAACTACATTATGGCCCAAGACCAATAATGAGACTTAAATATTCAACACTATCAATAAACCATAGATAAATTACATGCTTTAAATAGAGATGTTCATACCATTTCCATGGATACTGAGCAATAACCTAAAGGTCATATACCTCTAATTAATTCTCCACTTCTTGAGACTCCTTGGTTTGTTGGACAAATATTACCTCTCACAAATTTAGAACTTATAGAACCTTATATACCTCTCATCACACCAGTCACTCTACCAAATCCCCTCCTTGGCAATGATTCTAAATATAAACCTATTATCAATCCAATTAAATCCAATCAAACTTCCTCCACATCTCCACATACTCTTGAGATAAAGCAACAAATGTATGACATATACATTAAAAATATGATATCCATGGCAGCAAAATCATTGATCTTGAATTAAATGTAGAATACTATGGACCTTTATATGCTACCTATCTATGAACCTATAGTTGAGTTGCTTCATACTCAAGAACCTCAACTTCATAAAAAACATCATGAACTTAAGAATTTAAAATAAAAGGTCCCTCATGTAATTAATGTCATTAATAGCATTGATCCCAAAACCAATTCCATTTCTTCTCTTCCTAATGTGTCATATAACTTAACAAGATGGAAATTCTATGCTTATTGAAGAACCCGCATGAATAAAATATGGTACATCCTCATGTCCTTGACCTATAATAGTTTATATATAAATCATGCCAACCGAGAATTATAAATTTATTTTATTCTTAGATAAATATCATGATACTTTTACCTAGACATATGAGGACATGTCATATATTGAGCCTAGTATTGTTTTTCACAACATAATCACATACACAGATGCCAAACCTATTTGAAAAAAATAGTGGAAATTTCCCCTTGAAGTTTCAAAACTATGCCATAAAGAAATTATCAAACTATTAGATTCTAAGTTTATTAAACATGTAGACTATTCCAAATGGGTGTAAAAAATATTACCACTCATAAAAATGCCACCATGATTATTCATATATGCATTAAATTCCACAATCTCAACCTTATTTGTCCCAAAGACAATTTTCCATTACCTTAAATAGATGCATTCATATATTCCACTAGTAGATAAAAAAAATTGTCACTCATGGATTATTTTTGGGCTACAATCAAATTCACATAGCTCCTGAAGAGAAACATAAGATAGAATTAATTATGGAATGGGGTACCTATTGCTACATTAAAATTCCCTTTGGCCTTAAAAAAGTTAGAGGTACCTATCAATGAGCTATGGAACACATTTTTCATGATCTTATACATAATATTGTGAAAAATTATGTGGATGATCTCATTACTAAATCAAAAATTCACAAAACCCATCTCTTTGATCTAGCCATCATCTTTGATTGATTGATTAAGTACAAAGTTAGATTCAACCCCTATAAGTGTGTTTTTTGTGTTACATCTAGTAAAATTATAGGTTTCTTAGTCTCTCTTTGAGGTATTGATGTTGATCCTACTAAATTCAATATTATAGTCAACATGCCCATTATTTGTTCCATTCTATACATTCATACATACATCAGTAAGCTTAGGGTAATCTAGCAATTCATCCCCAAAATGGGTTGTCACATATACTCTATTATTTTAACATTTTAAGGTTTATCTAGTATAAATCCTATGTTATATTAAAGAGATGAGTTGTATAAATTAGTGAAATAATATATAATAAATAACCACTAATTTTTAAAATAATTTGACTTGATTTAAATTTCTAAAAATAGTAATAAATATGTGAAAATAGAGACTTATCTAGAAAACACCTATTGTGGAATATCTAAGTGCTAAAAATTGTGTTACAAATAGGTCTAATTGTTTTCTACAAGATCCCTAAGTTATATCTTATCTTAGATAGTAGCTACATACTTAGATAGTAGTACCATGTGATTCTAGTGTCTTGAAAATGGCACTAGTATCCTCTATGCAGGACTGCTCCTAGGTTATGGGTGCACCTATGCTTGTGTTTCTAGGTCTTGTTATTATGTGCAAAAAGTATAAAAAAATATTTTATGCCTTTAACAACTAATTTACGTTGAAAACCCTAATACTCCTTCAAAATATGACATGCATTGAAAATGTGTGTTCATTAGTAGGATAGGCTAGACATCCTCAACACCTCATTATGAAGAGAGTTACCTACATACCAATAATCTGAGGAGGGATCAAGCCCAATGCATTTATCCCACCTATTTCTTGGTCCTAGTGTAAGCAAATTCTAGAATGATAATGGTATTGAATGCCTAAAGTGTGATTTGGATTATAAATCTTTGAAATTTGGGTCTAGTGTAGTTGTAGATTGTAGTATGCAAGAGTAAGGAAAATTACAGATTAATAACCTTGGTTTTAGTCAAAATGTTTCTTATTTGAATATGCTTCTACATATAGTTTCCATCTAGTGGATAGAGGTCTAAGAGTCTAGTATTTATAGTGTTTCATAGAATTTGCAGATAATAAAATGTGCTTAGGTTAAACTTAGGAGGGTTACACATTTGAAAATATATTTATTTAGGAGAGTTATGACAAGGGAAACTAGTACCATGTTGGGAACACTAGTGTCATGTAGCTCTAGTGTCCTTAATGTGGTGTTAGTGTCCAACAAAGGGACCAAGATCTAGGAATGAAGATTTAGGATTGTGTTTTGGTTGACTAGAGATGTATGTGGTCCACACAAAGGTTGGAAAAGTGTGATAGAAGGATATAGGATAGGTCTAGGGCTACGCTAGGAATAGGTTGTCTCAAGTATCACTCTTAGAATCCAAATACCAATTTTAGGTTATTACATTTCCCCTTTATACTATAAATGTATCAAAGTAAAATAACTAGTATAGATGAAAAATAAGCGTACCTGGACTTACCTAAGAAGTGAAGCCCATGTGGATAGGTTTTAGTATGTGAATTTGGATCTATGTATGTAAAGCATGATCCAAATCATGACCTATAATGAAACATGCATAAATCATTACTTAATATATATCAAAAATAGATACTATGATGAATAATGATGATGATGAGCTAATCAATTTATGAAATAATGTTATAATAACAACCTACCTCCTTACATTTTAGAGTGGTTCTTCTTTTCTTGTTACCTCATTATTTTACCATCCCTATCATCAATTAGATCACCAATTTACCTCCTCCATGCAATGCACATGAAACATATTATACAATATATGATTTCACTTGTAATGACTATAGAGTGGATAAGTTATTTCAAGACCATTTAACCATATCACCTTTTAAATTTATTGATCTAGGTGTATCACATTTTAATGTTCCTTTAGAGACAAATATGTATTATCTCTCCCATATCTGATGATAACTACATTATGGCCCGAGACCAATAATGAGACTTAAATGTTCAAAACTATCAATAAACCATAGATAAATTACATGCTTTAAATAGAGATGTTCATACCATTTCCATGGATATTGAGCAATAACCTAAAGGTCATATACCTCTAATTAATTCTCCACTTCCTGATACTCCTTGGATTGTTGAGCAAATATTACCTCTCACAAATTTAGAACTTCTAAAACCTTATATACCTCTCATCACACCAGCCACTCTACCAAATCCCCTCCTTGGAATTGATTCTAAATATAAACCTATTATCAATCCAATTAAATCCAATCAAACTTCCTCCACATCTCCACATACTCTTGATATAAAGCAACAAATGTATGACATATACATTCAAAATATGATATCCAGGGCAGAAAAATCATTGATATTGAATTAAATGTAGAATACTATGGACCTTTATATATGCTACCTATCTATGAACCTATAGTTGAGTTGCTTCATACTCAAGAACCTCAACTTCATAAGAAACATCATGAACTTAAGAATTTGAAATAAAAGGTCCCGCATGTAATTAATGTCATTACTAGCATTGATCCCAAAACCAATTCGATTTCTTCTCTTCCTAATGTGTCATATAACTTAACAAGATGGAAATTCTATGGTTATTGAAGAAGCCACATGAATAAAATATGGCACATCCTCATGTCCTTGACCTATAATAGTTTATATATAAATCATGCCAACCAAGAATTATAAATTTATTTTATTCCTAGATAAATATCATGATAGTTTTACCTGGACATATGAGGACATGTCAGATATTGAGCCTAGTATTGTTTTTCACAACATAATCACATACACAGATGCCAAACCTATTTGAAAAAAATAATGGAAATTTCCCCTTGAAGTTTCAACACTATGCTATAAAAAAATTATCAAACTATTAGATTCTCAGTTTATTAAACCTTTGGACTATTCCAAATGGGTGTAAAAAATATTACCACTCATAAAAATGCCACCATGATTATTCATATATGCATTAAATTCCACAATCTCAACCTTATTTGTCCCAAAGACAATTTTCCATTACCTTAAATAGATGCCATCATATATTCCACTATTAGATAAAAAAAATTATCACTCATGGATTATTTTTTGGCTACAATCAAATTCACATAGCTCCTGAAGAGAAACATAAGATAGAATTAATTATGGAATGGGGTACCTATTGCTACATTAAAATTCCCTTTGGCCTTAAAAAAGTTAGAGGTACCTATCAATGAGTTATGGACCACATTTTTCATGATATTATACATAATATTGTGAAAAATTATGTGGATGATCTCATTATTAAATCAAAAAGTCACAAAACCCATCTCTTTGATCTAGCCATCATCTTTGATTGATTGATTAAGTACAAAGTTAGATTCAACCCCTATAAGTGTGTTTTTTGTGTTACATCTGGTAAAATTATAGGTTGCTTAGTCTTTCTTTGAGGTATTGATGTTTATCCTAATAAATTCAATATTATAGTCAACATGCACATTATTTGTTCCATTCTATACATTCATACTTACATCGGTAAGCTTAGGGTAATCTAGCAATTCATCCCCAAAATGGGTTATCACATATACTCTATTATTTTAACATTTTAAGGTTTATCTAGTATAAATCCTATGTTATATTAAAGAGATGAGTTGTATAAATTAGTGAAATAATATATAATAAATAACCACTAATTTTTAAAATAATTTGACTTGATTTAAATTTCTAAAAATAGTAATAAATATGTGAAAATAGAGACTTATCTAGAAAGCACCTATTGTGGAATATTTAATTGCTAAAAATTGGGTTACAAATAGGTCTAATTGTTTTCTACAAGATCCCTAAGTTATATCTTATCTTAGATAGTAGCTACATACTTAGATAGCAGTACCATGTGATTCTAGTGTCTTGAAAATGGCTCTAGTATCCTCTATGCAGGACTGCTCCTAGGCTATGGGTCCACCTATGCTTGTGTTTCTAGGTTTTTTATTATGTCCACAAAGTATAAAAAAATATTTTATGCCTATAACAACTAATTTATGTTGAAAACCCTAATCCTCCTTCAAAATATGGCATGCATTGAAAATGTGTGTTCGTTAGTAGGATAGGCTAGACATCCTCAACACCTCATTATGAAGAGAGTTACCTACATACCAATACTCTAAGGAGGGATCAAGCCCAATGCATTTATCCCACCTAGTTCTTGGTCCTAGTGTAAGCAAATTCTAGAATGATAATGGTATTGAATGCCTAAAGTGTGATTTGGATTATAAATCTTTGAAATTTGGGCTTAGTGTAGTTGTAGATGGTAGTATGCAAGAGTAAGGAAAAATACAGATTAATAATCTTGGTTTTAGTCAAAATGTTTCTTATTTGAATATGCTTCTACATATAGTTTCCATCTAGTGGATAGAGGTCTAAGAGTCTAGTATTTATAGTGTTTCATAGCTTTTGCAGATAATAAAATGTGCTTAGGTTAAACTTAGGAGGGTTACACTTTTGAAAATATATTTATTTAGGAGATATGACAAGGGAAACTAGTACCATGTTGGGAACACTAGTGTCATGTAGCTCTAGTGTCCTTAATGTGGTGTTAGTGTCCAACAAAGGGACCAAGATCTAGGAATGAAGATTTAGGATTGTGTTTTGGTTGACTAGAGATGTATGTGGTCCACACAAAAGATGGGAAAGTGTGATAGAAGGATATAGGATAGGTCTAGGGATACGCTAGGAATAGGTTGTCTCAAGTATCACTCTTAGAATCCAAATACCAATTTTAGGTTATTACATTTCCCCTTTATACTATAAATGTATCAAAGTAAAATAACTAGTATAGATGAAAAATAAGCGTACCTAGGCTTACCTAAGAAGTGAAGCCCATGTGGATAAGTTTTAGTATGTGAGTTTGCGTCTATGTATGTGAAGCATGATCCAAATGATGATCTATAATGAAACATGAATAAATCATTACTTAATATATATCAAAAATAGATACTATGATGAATAATGATGATGATGAGCTAAACAATTTATGAAATAATGTTATACTAACAACCTACCTCCTTACATTTTAGAGTGGTTCTTCTTTCCTTGTTACCTCATGATTTTACCATCCCTCTCATCAATGAGATCACCAATTTACCTCCTCCATGCAATGCACATGAAACATATTATACAATATATGATTTCACTTGTAATGACTATAGAGTGGATAAGTTATTTCAAGACCATTTAACCATATCACCTTTTAAATTTATTGATCTAGGTGTATCACCTTCTAATGTTCCTTTAGAGACAAATATGTATTATCTCTCCCATATCTGATGATAACTACATTATGGCCCAAGACCAATAATGAGACTTAAATGTTCAAAACTATCAATAAACCATAGATAAATTACATGCTTTAAATAGAGATGTTCATACCATTTCCATGGATATTGAGCATTAACCTAAAGGTCATATACCTATAATTAATTCTCCACTTATTGATACTCCTTGGTTTGTTGAACAAATATTACCTCTCACAAATTTAGAACTTCTAGAACCTTATATACCTCTCATCACACCAGCCACTCTACCAAATCTCCTCCTTGGCTATGATTCTAAATATATACCTATTATCAATCCAATTAAATCCAATCAAACTTCTTCCACATCTCCACATACTCTTGAGATAAAGAAACAAATGTATGACATATACATTCAAAATATGATATCCATGGCAGCAAAATCATTGATCTTGTTTTAAATGTAGAATACTATGGACCTTTATATATGCTACCTATATATGAACCTATAGTTGAGTTGCTTCATACTCAAGAACCTCAACTTCATACGAAACATCATGAACTTAAGAATTTGAAATAAAAGGTTCCTCATGTAATTAATGTCATTACTAGCATTGATCCCAAAACCAATTTGATTTCTTCTCTTCCTAATGTGTCATATAACTTAACAAGATGGAAATTCTATGCTTATTGAAGAAGCCGCATGAATAAAATATGGTACATCCTCATGTCCTTGACCTATAATAGTTTATATATAAATCATGCCAACCGAGAATTATAAATTTATTTTATTCTTAGATAAATATCATGATACTTTTACCTGGACATATGAGGACATGTCATATATTGAGCCTAGTATTGTTTTTCACAACATAATCACATACATAGATGCCAAACCTATTTGAAAAAAATAATGGAAATTTCCCCTTGAAGTTTCAAAACTATGCCATAAAGAAATTATCAAACTATTAGATTCTAAGTTTATTAAACATGTGGACTATTCCAAATGGGTGTAAAAAATATTACCACTCATAAAATTGCCACCATGATTATTCATATATGCATTAAATTCCACAATCTCAACCTTATTTGTCCCAAAGACAATTTTCCATTACCTTAAATAGATACCATCATATATTCCACTATTAGATAAAAAAATTTGTCACTCATGGATTATTTTTGGGCTACAATCAAATTCACATAGATCTTGAAGAGGAACATAAGATAGAATTAATTATGGAATGGGGTACCTATTGCTACATTAAAATTCCCTTTGGCTTTAAAAAAGTTAGAGGTACCTATCAATGAGCTATTGACCACATTTTTCATGATCTTATACATAATATTGTGAAAAATTATGTGGATGATCTCGTTACTAAATCAAAAAGTCACAAAACCCATCTCTTTGATCTAGCCATCATCTTTGATTGATTGATTAAGTACAAAGTTAGATTCAACCCCTATAATTATGTTTTTTGTATTAGATCTGGTAAACTTATAGGTTTCTTAGTCTCTCTTTGAGGTATTGATGTTGATCCTACTAAATTCAATATTATAGTCAACATGCCCATTATTTGTTCCATTCTATACATTCATACTTACATCGGTAAGCTTAGGGTAATCTAGCAATTCAGCCCCAAAATGGGTTATCACACATACTCTATTATTTTAACATTTTAAGGTTTATCTAGTATAAATCCTATGCTATATTAAAGATATGAGTTGTATAAATTAGTGAAATAATATATAATAAATAACCACTAATTTTTAAAATAATTTGACTTGATTTAAATTTCTAAAAATAGTAATAAATATGTGAAAATAGAGACTTATCTAGAAAGCGCCTATTGTGGAATATTTAAGTGCTAAAAATTGGGTTACAAATAGGTCTAATTGTTTTATACAAGATCCCTAAGTTATATCTTATCTTAGATAGTAGCTACATACTTAGATAGTAGTACCATGTGATTCTAGTGTCTTGAAAATGGCACTAGTATCCTCTGTGCAGGACTGCTCCTAGGTTATGGGTGCACCTATGCTTGTGTTTCTAGGTTTTGTTATTATGTGCACAAATTATAAAAAATTATTTTATGCATATAACAACTAATTTATGTTGAAAACCCTAATCCTCCTTCAAAATATGGCATGCATTGAAAATGTGTGTTCGTTAGTAGGATAGGCTAGACATCCTCAACACCTCATTATGAAGAGAGTTACCTACATACCAATACTCTGAGGAGGGATCAAGCCCAATGCATTTATCCCACCTAGTTCTTGGTCCTAGTGTAAGCAAATTATAGAATGATAATGGTATTGAATGCCTTAAGTGTGATTTGGATTATAAATCTTTGAAATCTGGGCTTAGTGTAGTTTTAGATGGTAGTATGCAAGAGTAAGGAAAAATACATATTAATAACCTTGGTTTTAGTCAAAATGTTTCTTATTTGAATATGCTTCTACATATAGTTTCCATCTAGTAGATAGAGGTCTAAGAGTCTAGTATTGATAGTATTTCATAGCTTTTACAGATAATAAAATGTGCTTAGGTTAAACTTAGGAGGGTTACACATTTGAAAATATATTTATTTAGGAGAGTTCTGACAAGGGAAACTAATACCATGTTGGGAACACTAGTGTCATGTAGCTCTAGTGTCCTTAATGTGGTGTTAGTGTCCAACAAAGGGACCAAGATCTAGGAATGAAGATTTAGGATTGTGTTTTGGTTGACTAGAGATGTATGTGGTCCACACAAAGGTTGGAAAAGTGTGATAGAAGGATATAGGATAGGTCTAGGGCTATGCTAGGAATAGGTTGTCTCAAGTAGCACTCTTAGAATCCAAATACCAATTTTAGGTTATTACATTTTCCCTTTATACTATAAATGTATCAAAGTAAAATAACTAGTATAGATGAAAAATAAGTGTACCTGGACTTACCTAAGAAGTGAAGCCCATGTCGATAAGTTTTAGTATGTGAATTTGGGTCTATGTATGTGAAGCATGATCCAAATCATGACCTATAATGAAACATGCATAAATCATTACTTAATTAATATATCAATAATAGATACTATGATGAATAAATATGTAAATGAGTAAATCTAAGTAAAGAGATAGGAAAGAGATAAGGAATAAAGACACCTAATTAGGTATGTGAAACAATGCATGAACCTAGTGATAACCTATGTTTATGTGTACATAATGATAAAATCATTGAATATATTGGATTAAGATGATATCTTGATTAATTTCATATATGGGTGGCTCAAGAACTCAATCCAATTTTTAGTCCATCATTGCCCACCCCTGCTTGGTGGATCATGACTTGTGAATAACTTAGATTAGATTGTAAGTGTTTTAACACTCTCATGTGGGTGGATAAATAACTCAATTAGGCTATTAATCCATCATATCCCACCCTTGTGTAGTATATTAATCTAAAATTGAACTACGTAAGTATTAGAAATATCTAACTACGTATGTTGTTTCCATAGCCATTTGGGTACATTAGGTAGTTATGGGCCACACAGGAATGCCAACCACTGTAGATGGAGTAAGGCATGAAATTGGTGACAACCTAGAATATGATGTCAAGTGTATATATCATAGAGAATGACATAGAGTTTTCCATTCCATCTAATCAAACTATGTGTAACTGAGCATATGTAAACTATGTGTCATGCACATACCACCAATACGATATCTGAGTATACTGATTCTTGACTGAGTTTTAATGAATGTATCTAATTATCTAAACTAAATATCAGATTGATCATACCACTAATGATGCCCCAAATTTGAACAACATAAATGAATCTGAGCTAAACTAATGTGAATCTAAGTAAAATATGAGCATAATTATCAAGCCTATAACTATGTCTATGAAAATCTATACTATACATGGTGTACTATTCTAGATAATCTAAATTTCCCTAAAATTGTGAATACTATATATTAGCACCATGTCTTGGACTATAGCACCATGTGGTGCTAGTGTCCTAATCTCAGCACTAATATCTATCTAGTTTGAAGTTTAAGTGATTGAACTACTTTTTGAGTCCCTATTTTTACCTGTGTCTAATTTCCTAAAACTAAGCCTATGTGATGAAAAATTATTTGTGAATCCAATGTAGGAGGTTGATCTCTATGACAAAAACTTGTGAATCCCCCCTCTTTTGATGGTAGTTGTTGATCTATGCAAGAATTATCCTCAAAATAAATAACTCTACAAAATATGTTATTCGAAGCATATATGATAACTACATGATAATGCGATACAATGTGTAAACATAACATTAGAATGTAAGAGAATCTGAGGATAAGCATGTAATGTAAGATGTATGTTGTATCTATAATTTTACAAAACTACCAAGATAGATGTAATCAATTTGTATAACAATAAATATAAATAAATACTTAAGGGGATGGGGCATGATGTCCATCATGGCACCCAATTAGGAAGGGTATATGCATGATGTCCATTATGGCATTAAAAGCTAGTGTGTAAAACAATCAAAGACAAGTGTCATGGTCATGATTCATACAAGAAGTAATACATGCAAAACACATGAGGAATGAAAAAAATAGGTCAAGGAGCCAAAATATAATGGACATGGATACATGCCATTAAATATAAGAAGAGAAGACATACAAGGACATGTTCAAATGTCCACATGCATAATCAAAAAGAAAATTGGATTAGATCCACATAGAATGACATGTTCAAATGTCCACATATATAATCAAGAAATCACACACAAGGGACATGGCCACATGTCTAAGGCATACATGAATATAAGTGGCATAAATCCAAATAACAATGACATATTTAAATGACCTTAAACAGAAGAATCATAAGAAATATAATCAAATCTACTCTAGGAAAGATATAACTGAAAGTATATATGAATGTAGTATAAATATATGTAAATGCTAAGATGTACATATGTTGAGTCTAAATAGTGATAGTTGGAAAAAAAATAAGTATGAGTAATAATGATCAATATAGATATATAAAAATATTAAAACTAGAATGTATAAAATATAAGGATAGAACTTGGTAATAGAGAATGTGTATAAATGCCCTTGATTAGGTGGATGTATCAAATGTATAAACCTAGATCAGTGTATATAACCCCAATGGGTAGATGATAGTAAATATGGATCAATGTAGTGGAGTTGAGTCCTATAAGAAATTTGAAAGCATAAAACAAGAACAAGTGAAAGATATATGTATGATAAAATTTACTATATTAATATAGGTAGCATATGTAGTATCTATAAAATAGAAGAAATGTAAACACAAAAGTATATACAATCTATAAATTTTGTGTTTTCTAAGTAATATTTGAATTTTTTTTGTGTTTTAACATGTTATATTATTTTGTATTTTATGGATATAAGTTATGTACAATCAAATGAAATTAAACTATGTATAAGGAGCAAGAGAGAAGAAAGGATTTACAAGAGGGTAAAAACCATACTAACTAATGAGTCTCATATGAGGCTCACTATCATTATGACCAGTGTTAAATAAGGGAAGTGTTATCATGTATGTTATGTGAAAGGGAAACTATGGTCCCATAATCTATTGTGCAGAGTAATTCATGTCTACATCTACTTATGTCATGGTGTTATGAATCTATGGCATTGACTATGATGTCTTATGAATGATAGGGGTCTTAAGAACCCATATAGTAGTAAAAATTGTAGGTGATGTAGGTGCCCTATGATAAGAACCCTAAGAACCTAGTAATACTAATATTAGCATAAATTAAGTGGATAAATATCCTCTAGATTCTATTACATATCTATGACATAGGGGTCTCTCTAATAAGGGTCTCCATGGGAGACTATGCATAGTGTCGATATCATAAGAGTGTAACTCACCTAGATTGGTGCCTTTCATAAAATATTTTATGTGTGCATAGGCAATTTAATATAAGCTATAACTAATAATTATTTAATATCTAGTAATGATGATAGAATTGTAACTAGTGACTATATTAAAACTACCTATGGGATGAGTAGAGGATATTCATAAGGGATACCTTCAACTTTGAGCACCTGATTTATGTGTATGTAATTCAAGAATCTATTAACTATATATGTTATGGATCAAAGCTATTGTAAATATTGAATACCCAATATCATATCAAACATGCTTACACTAGGTACTACTAAGAATTGAGTGGTTATATGTGTTATTCCAACCTATAATGAAAGCACAATCTCCCTAATGGAGAATTAAATGTGACCACCAAAACCATCGATGACTATGTCTATGGTGAATACATCCTACTCTAAGTACCTCAAATTCTATAAGAGTGTCATAGTACACATGCTAATGCTTGAGTCATTATCAACCATAACACTCTAAATATCATGATGATATATGTATGCTCATGTAAAGAGTGCATGTAAATATGTATCATCATCGACAATCTCCTACTTTGAAAATGTAATGAGGTGTCAAGGTGGAACTATAGTATGGTACATGATAATAATGTTGTGCAATGGGTGTGCCTCCTCTATAATAGTATGATATGAAGCTAGTGGTGAATACGCTTGATATATGTAATGAACACCTAATGTGACCCCTACATAATTGATTATGTGATTTTGAAATGTATCTAAGAATATATTTAGTACCTTATCTTTTGTTTATTGTGATTTTAGTGCATCTATGGGTGTGCCTACATCAATAATATTAGATTCAATCATATCTTGTATCTTATACTTTAGGCATATGCATCTAATGTTTGTATGGACTAGTGCCTTGTGATACTTGTAGAATGAGTTAAAATCATAGTTGTTTGGAAGATTCCATGTCATATAAACCTATTTAATGGGAGGGAGAGATATTACACTACATTCCAAGAGCTACTGTAAACCATATGCTAGTGACTCTAGAAGATTGGTGAAGATTCAACATTGAGGAGTAGATAAAACCAATCTAAGGGATGGCTTTAAAGCTATGTTAAATGTGGCCTTTTGATCCATCTTGTTCTTAGTGGACCTTACCTTGTATGGAGGATTATTTTAATTCTTAATAGTTTATTCTGATCCATATGTATACTTGAGTTTTCCCATTGATATGAGCTTAACCTCTTTTTCTTTGGTTGTGTGTCAAAAATATGTGAATGTAGGAAACTTATTGAACAAGACATCTTCATGTAATGATGGTAAAATACTTTATTTAAATATTTCATAAAGATATATATCTACCATGGGGCTAGTTAATTTAGATAATATAGTCTTGTATTATAATACATAAACTATGATATGCTCATTTGACTTTTATTTCAACTATGCCACTTGTGCATATGATATCTTGTCATTGATGTTGATAGAGAAGTGTGTTTAAAATATTTTGGCCAAAGTATTTAATTTTATGATATATTAATTTGGTAAATCATAAAACCATTATATGGCATAATCATTTGAACTGCATGGAAACATCTCTGTGAGAAGCTAATCATTGGACACGTGGTCCAAACATGATGCATGAAAAACTAAAATATGATGCTTTAGGTCACCATTACCATCATATAATTTATCTTAGTTTCCAAAAAACTATATGTCAAGGGATTTTCATCTATGTGATGTGCCAAAGGTGTATGTAAGAGAATATTAGAATCTAAATCATGTGATGGCCTAATGTCTCCTTTATCGAGATGTAACACCTTTTACTGTAGAGTATGAATCTCATGCATAAGGGATTGTAAATTTCAAGTGGAATAACTATCCAAAAGTAGTGTATCTATCACAAGGGTTGTTGAATTATAATTTTAGGTTGTGCTAGCTAAGTTGGCCACACTGTAGGTGTAACAATGTTATTAACTGGGGGAGTTATATATTGACCATTATTTATTTTGTTCTTGATTTCCAATATGGCTTGTAAATTTTTTTCATGATCAATGGGTTGTTCCTAAATTTTATCTCTAAAACCTTATAATATCTCATCTTTATTGATAATTATGCTATCATTGTTAAGTGGAGGGAGAGTGTCCCAATTTTCAATATTTATATCAACTTGTTATTGATTGTATTATTTATCTTTGGATTCATTATCATTAAAATCCACATAATCAGAGTGTGAAGAAAGAATAAATAGAGTTATGATAGGTCTCTTATCCATGTTATAGGCTCGAATAATAGGAATATAAATATGCTCTATAGTATTGCCACCTAATATAACACTTCTTCTTACTGGAAGAGAGATCTTTTTGAGATGGCATATAGTGAAAAAATTGGAATAGAGATGCTAAAATAGAATATATGGAATCTAAATTTTTTAAAGTAGATAATGAAAATAAGAAAAAGAAGGTTATAAATCTTGAGCATATAGGGTTAGGGTTTTTGAATTAGGGTTATTTTCTAAAAAATTAAATTGTACTTAAATAAATAAAACCCTAATGTGAGATTTATTTAATGAGATATGTTATGCCAAAAATTTATAAAAATAGAATAATGTAACCCTAAATTAGTGCAAAAAAATTATAAAATGTAAACTAGGGTTTCAATCAATATTTGAAGTAAGTCAGGCTCACAAAATGTTTTAACCTTTTAGGGTTTAACTAGGTAAAACCTATGTTATATTAAAGGGTTGATTTATATAAATTAATGAAATAATATGAAATAAATAAAAAATTATTTTTCATAGAATTTGATTTTCTTTTTTTAACTAAAAATAGTAATAAATACGTGTAAATAAAGACTTATATAGAAAACACCTATCATGGAAGATCTAAGTGCTGAAAATCGGTTATAAAAAGGTCTAGTGTCATATATAAGATCCTTGAGTTATATATTCTCATGGATAGTAGCACTACACTTGGAAAGTAGCACCATGTGGCTCTAGTGTCCTAAAAATGGTGATAGTATCCTATTTACAAGATTGAGCCTAGGTTTTGGCTACACCTATACCTATATTTTGAGTTTTATGCCTATGTGCATGAAGTATGAAACTCTATTTTATGCATATAACAACTAATTTTTGTTGAAAACCCTAATCTTCCTTATAATTAGGGCATGATCTATAACGTTTTCTTTATTATTAGGATAGGCTAGACATCTTTAACAACTTGATATGAATAAAGTTGCCTACATATCAATACTCTGAGGAGGGATCAAGCCCGATGTAGCTCTCCCACCTAGTTTTTGGTGAAAGTGCAAGTGAATACTAGATTGATAGTGTTATTAAATGCCTTGAGTGTGCTTGAGATTGTAAATCTTTAAAATTTGGGCTTAGGGAAGTTGTAGATGGTAGTATGCATAATAGGGATTAATAACCTTGATTTTGTCAATTTGTTTCTTATTTGAATATTATTTTTGAATTTATTTTCCATCCAGTGGATAAAGGTCTAGGAGTCTTAAATTTATAGTGTTTCGTAGCTTGTGTGGATAATGAAATGTGCTTAATTGGACCTTAGGATGGTTACACATTTAAAAATATATATGTTTAGGAAATTTAGGGCAAGGGTAACTAGCACCATGTTGTGGACACTAGTGCCGTATGGTTTTAGTGTCCTTAATGTGGCACTAATGTCTAGCTAGCAAGATGTTGGGCACAAAGGGTTAGGATCTAGGAATAAAGGTCTAAGACTATGTTTTGGATGATTAGAGATGTTTATGGTCTACATAAAGGCTTGAAAAGTGTGATAGAATGTTATAGGATAGATTTAGGGCTAAGATGGGAATATGGTGTCTCAAGTAGTACTATTAACATCTAAATACCACTTTTATGTGATTAAATATGTTAATTCCCTTCTTAAAAAAATTAATGTTATAAAATGGATTGATCCCTATCAAAACACATTTGACAACATGAAATAATCATTGGTCAATATTCATTACCTTTGACCACCTTACAATGATCATCCATTAATTTTGTACACTTATGCTACTGCCATATTAGTTGGGGAAATGATTTCACAAAAAGGTGATGCCAAAAGATAATATGTTATTTACTTGCATCTGTACTACCATTAGGGCAATAACATTCTCACTATTCTATAGTTTTGATCTATTTTACCATTATAAATTAAGCTTCTATCCTTACATATATCTCTTCATGGTATAATTCCTAATGAATAACTATGTGAAGTTTGCCTTCATATTCTTGATAGTCTCAATGAACATCATCTATCTACTTTTCAACATAGCCACCAATACAAGGATCCTATCACCAAGTAATAAAACAAAAAAGTTAAAGTACACACTTTCAATGTTGGTGATCTCATACTTAAGTTAGACTATACCCATGATAAAGAAGTTAAATTCACCCAAAAATGGTGGGGCCCTTATTTATTAAAAGACATTCTTGGTCCTAACACCTATCACCTCTAAACTAATGAAGGCCATGTTTTGAAGAACTAAATAATGCACAATACTTAAAGAAACATTTTTCTTAGATATTTCCCCTCTTATCACATTTATGTATGTTATCCTACTAGCACTTATTTCAATATTTATACATGGATATCATCCTATTTAGTAGTCTATTTTTTACAAACCTTAGTTCCTTCCCTTTTTCTTTTGGTTTCTTTCTCTCATGAGTTATATTGTAATAATATGGATATGAACTAGTTTTCATCATGAATTCCTTTTGCTTTCATTGATTTTCATATCAAATTTCTTATTTTCTAATGTTTTATTTACCCACTTGGGCTTATTTTTTTTTGAGTTGCAGTATAAGACCATGGATAGGACCAAGGCCTCCTCAAAAATACCATTTTTTCATTTATTTCACCCACTTAGGCTTATCTTTTATTATTTGTAGTGTAATACCATGGATAGGACTAAGATCTCCTTATAAAATCACTATTGTATTTCATAACACCTTTGCTAAACCAAGTATTCATTTTCTATAATGTTAAGAAATGGGTACAAGTTTGTGATCTAATATTATCAACTAAAGATTTTGTTTCTTTTGTAGATAAAATTTCACAACAAACCATGTTAGCATGTTTCTGTACACTTCCATACATTATTACGATAAGGAATCATACTTACCTATTATTGTATCCCTTTTCACTTTGTCACATTTTTTACAATTTGAAGTAATTCAAATTGTTTCTTGTTCATTCCTCTTAATTTAATTTATTTTCATTCCACTTTGGATCAAATAAGGTCAAATTCAAGATACCAATTTTATTTCACATGAATAAACAAGACTCTTAGACACCATACCCTATAATTTATCTTTATTAGAAACCAAGTCCAAAGTTTTTAAATGATATTTATTTTTAACACCCATGTTTGGTTCTCTGAATCTGTACAGAGGAGGAATAGAAAAATCCATCAACAATTAAAATCCAAATCATTTAAAATAAAAGGCAATGATAAAAAGGCAACATACAAATTCCAAAATAAACATCACATAAAATGACATGATTAATAACACATCTCCTATCCCCAATCAAAATTCAAAGTCCACAATTGGCCTCATGATAGAGCCAAGGTCCATTGGGGTGTGGTAGGATAATAGATTAGAATAGGAAAATTCAAAATAATCTACAGTACTACCTAATTTCTCATGTAATTACCCAATATTCATAGTATATTGACAACTCTATAAGGGGTCTTGATGAATGGGGAACATGTTGTGGGAAAGTATGTCCATTTTATTTTTCATGTATATATCCTTCATAGGATGTTAGTTATACTTCATTTGCTGACCTAAGATTAGTGTGGCTAGTAGAAGTTTTTAAGATTCATTAATATCAAAAATCCTCTTATTTTTACAAACCTAATTCTAGTGTCTTGAATTTGATAAAGAGTTTCTATACCTTGATTTTTCCTCCATTTCCCCTTCCACCCATTTAATTTCCCCCTTGGCAGCTAAGTTTGATTCTAAATCTATTTTTCCACTTTTATATTTCTTATTATTCACATATTAAAACATGTTATCACTATTTCATTTCATATTTATCTATCTTTAGAACAAAATAATATGCTTGAGTGACTATGGATTTTTTTTAATACCATTGCTTTACATTTCTAGAATTGCCTTGGTTTATTTTGAAAAATTTTCATTATCACTCCTTTTTTTGGACAAATACGTCCATTTATATATTTTTTTTAATTAATTTTTTATTAAAACTATGTCCATTTCTAATTTCATGTATTTTTTCCATTATTGAGTGAGGTTGGCTTGTTACTTCTCACTCATCAATGTTGTTTTATCATTTCTATCCCATATTTGTTTAAGTGAGTATTTTTATTACTTTCGTATTGATGTTTGATTACCATTTTTACTTATATCCTTAATTTGACATAGTTTGTTACCTTTCTTACTTAGGTTTTACTTGTTTGAATTTTGTAGTCATTTAGTAACCTTGGATTTTTGGTTACCTTATTTATGCTAATTTTAGCTTGGTCATTTGGTTATACATTATCATTTATCACCCTAGCTTACCAAATTTACACATACATGATGCCTACACAATTTAGTTATCTTGGCTTTCCTTTTTTTTCTCTTTAGTTTTGTATCCTTGGGTTTGTCCAAAGTAGTCCCTGCACCCTTCATGATCAAAACTACAAACACAATAAAATATCATTTAGAAATAAAGGTAAGTCAAGGTATGCATACATTACTTTATATTTAAATTATTTCATTTTTGTCATTTACTTTCATTTATTTTATGCTATAAAATATTATAATTTATTTAGTTTTAGTATTGTGTGTTGTTCGTTTCTTTTCTCAAAGCACCATCCCCTATTACACTTGAGTGACATGTGATAAGCTTTGAGTGGGTCATATGTATACACATAATATTTTAAAACTTTATAAATTAAAGATGCTTTCTATCTTACAAGAACCCATCAAGTCTTAATCTCTTTAAGTGCATGCCTTAAAGGGTGCACCAGGAAAGGGGTGGGTAGGCCATTAGTGCTTCACAAGATTATTCTCCCCTATACTACCACTTGAAATCAACACAAAATTATCCTTTACACTTCCATAAGCTTTAACACATATATTAAATACTTTTCCAATAAATTTACTACCTTAAATCACCCTTATTTAAGCTAAAACCTCTTTTTGACATTTACCAAATAATGTCAGCTTGGGCTGACCATGTACTTAAAATATATTATCGCATTATAGGTCTAGGTCAATCTTGGCCAACCTAGACTAAGACCTAATTTTATTTTCTTAATTAATGATATAATGTATATTGGGTTGATCATGTCATATAATTGTTTGAAAAGGTTTAGGATTATATACAAATATATATATATATATATATATATATATATATATATACACACATCCTTTTCATCATTTCTTAGTGAGACATAGAGTTAATCATTCATTTGCACTTCATTACAATCTACTCCTCCATTATTATAATTGAGGATTCATTGGTTAAGTTTTATACTTGGAGAAGAATCTTGTCTTATGGAAAATTCTTGGATGCTTTGATCTATCTTACTGATCCTTACAAACCACAACAACCTCTTTTGAAACATATTTGGCTAAGGGAGAGATTGAGTCAAGATGGGTTTGTCTTCAAGGTAAATATGTCTAACTTTACTCATCTATTTTAGTAGATAGAAGTAGCATAAGTAACAACTTTTAAATGTATTTATCTCTCCATGCATCAGGGTTACACACACACACACACACACACACACACACACACACACACACACACACACACACACAGAGATTAATTATACTTATTTTATGCATGTTTACTTTTATGTTTTATATAACAAGATTTGGTGAGCATTAGATTATATTTTAATTTAATTTGTATTTACTTTGTGAATTTAAAAAAACCTTATATAGTGATGTTATTTTGGTAATAGACCCCTTTGTGAGGTCTATCTATTCCATCTTGGTCATGAATTGTCTATATTTACCAATAAGTGGAAGTGTAAGTGTGATTTATCTTCTCTGAATTAGGATTGATTTATAGGTTAGATGCATTTTACCTTGTATATAATAAATGCATAGTGTAGATACTCATGTATACAATGACATATGTAATTAAAATCAAAACAAATGGTTAGAAAACAAAGAAAAAAGCTAGATAAGTGACATAAAATATTGAAAATGTTTTGTGACAATATTATTCCACTTAATCCTTCAAAAGCATATTTTATTTAATAAGAACCTTGTTCATGAAAATAGCTATAGATATTACAGATATTCTTTGGTAAACATTTCTATTTTTTTTCTTGTCATAACTATTTTTAATTTTATTCACCCACTTCTAATATTTATTCATTTTTAAAAATAAATGCCGCATTATTTTTTTATTTAATTAGTTATGATATTGTCCTCTGCTATGAATGGATTTAGACATTCTTATTTATTTAAAATAGTGATATTGATTCCTTTTTGTAAGAAAATAGCACTCTTATTTATTTCAATTAAAAATAAAAATTCAATTAAATGTCATATTATTCTTCTTTCATTCATTTATTTATTTTCTAAAAAAATAATAATAAAAAATAAAAACCCAATTGCTTTTATTGAAAAAAAAAGAATATACTATCTCATAAATATTTTTCATTCAATTCAAAACAAGGAAATTTCAAAATTTGAACATTTTGTGGTAGAATTTAACACATAATTCAAAACACAAAATTTTCAAATTTTAATTATGCGATGTGAAGGTTTTTTAGCCATGTTAATATTTTTCAAACAAATATTAACACAACATATTTTCCCTATTTTCCAAAATTGACATTTTTAAAATTTGAATATATTGTGTAGAGTAAAATTGAATTTAAAAAACCCATATATTATATAAACCTTTCAAATATTACTTTCATAGTGAAATTTTACTTTTATTTTTTAAAGTATATTCTAAACTATTATAAAAAATATTATAAAAGTATTTATTACAATATCAAATATTAGCTATAGTTATAAGTTTCTATTAAAAGTTTTTATTTCATTATTAAATTTAAATTATTATATTTTAAAATGAATACAACTTATTTTCTCAAAATAAATAAAATTAAATTAACCATAATTAACTATTATTAGAATATTATATTATAATTTATTGAAATATTTTAGAATAATATTTTATTACAATATAAAATGTAAACTATTATCAAAACTTTATAGTATAACCATTTTTTAAAATATTAAATATAATTACAATATAAAATGTAAACTATTATCAAAACTTTATAGTATAACCATTTTTTAAAATATTAAATATAAATTATGACTACTGTAGACAACTCAATTTCATTTAGTTTCAAAATGTACCTAAATTTATTAATCATTTTTCTTAAAATCAAACAATTGATTAATTCAAAAATTTTGAATAAGTCAAATGTGCACCTTTTAACCTTTATTTTTAATTTTTAATTCTAGATTTTCCACCTATTCAAACCTCTCCCACCTTTCTCTCACTCATCCCAACCAAATCCATAAAATTCTCGACCTCTTATGACTCCACCTCTGAGTTGTTAAGCCATTTTGACTAAGTCAGGTAACTAACCACACTCTTTCTTCAACCAGGTTGAAAAGGTCTCCATCATCTTGGATGAGGACTCATTCTTAACCATTGATTATTTAGAACATTGAAAAATTCCAAATGATCTCCACCATTGGATCCTTTTCTAGGATTATATAAATAAGCTTACAAATATCCATTTTCACCATCACAATCATACTCACAATCATAATTCTATCTTTTATAATTAGTAAATATTTCATAAAAAAAATCATATCACATCAAAGCCATCATTCTACACCAAAACACTACCCATTCTCCCTTTGCATTGGAGGAGTGAGCACCACATTCTTGATAGAGAAAATCATATGCAAATCCATGAAGGATTCTTGTATTCAAATTGTGATGTTTTGATTATTATTTTCTACATTTGTTACTCTAGCTTAGTTGAATTTGATTTAGATTAAGATTGGCATTTCTATATTTTCATTCATATATTTCTAGCACAGCCATGTGGGACTTACCCACATCTTTTTAATATTCTTGTCTTCTTCTTTTAATTTAGATAACATTGTTTTTATGGTTTTTGTTGTTTGTTCCTATCTCTTCCATTTAATCTCATTTATTTTTGAGTTGGTATGAACCACAGGTTGCTTTCATGAACATTCTATTCAACTGTGTGTGTTTTTCCTATGTAACAACAAATTTTGAGAACTTTTCAATGAAATTGTTGGACTAAACAATTAAATTATCCTTGTTTCCTATGTTTTCTATGTTTTTATGTTCTTTTTTAGGTTTGCAGCATTTTTATTTTAAAACAATTTTTTTTTAAGAGATCAACAAAATCATTATAGTTTATAGTGAAATCATTATTCCTTGCAGTTAAATCACTATTCATTATAGAAAAATAATAATTTCTCATAGCGAAATTATTTTTGTACTTAGTGATTTCATCATTTCTTATAGTTTTAAAAAAAATTCCATTGTGTTTTATGTTTTTTCTTCTAAGTTTTACATTTTCTCTACTAACTTTAACAAAAATGCCACTGAGTTCTACAATTTCACTTTTTTCTTATAATTTCATCATTTTCTCACAATTTTGTTTTTTTATTACAAAAATTCTATTAACTTTAACAAAAATACCTTACAACACATTTGTTAAACTAAGCAATGACTTTGTTCTTCATTTGGAGTGGACATCGTTCAGAGGCCATAACTTTTGACTAGGGACTCTATTTGAGTTCTCATTTTTGCCAAAATAAAGGTATTGGAATGAAAAATGCAACCATGTAAAAATATTTAAATTTTGTATAGTTTAAATAATTTATAAAATCAATTTTTTATCATACTTTCATTCTTTTGTTTGGTTTTATTTTTTTGACTAACAATCAATTTCACTTTTCTCTCTAATTGTGTATCTATCAGATCATTATAAAACAGTTGTTTCCTCTTTGGTTTTATTTTATTACTTTTGTCCAAAAAAAATTAGATTGATTTGAAGATAATCTAAGTTTAAAATTTATAACTACGTGTTTATAGGATGTTCTCTAAAGAAAATCATAAAAAGCAAAAGAATCTAACCCAATATTTCATTTGTTTTCACTAACATTTTTTATTTTTAGTCTTTTATATTCTTAGTAAATAGATCACACTTGATTTTCTATGGGATAAATCTATTTAATATTTTTGAAATTCTTTTTTGGTTGCAAAAGTTGTGTATACTCTTTCCTTAGCATCACATTGGTGATGATACTCAGAAATAAAAAACAATCTTGTAACTTATTTGTTACCTAATTGATCTTGTCTATGCTCTTTTCTCGGCATTACATTGGTGATGAAACCTAGAAAGTAGAAACAAGTATTAACTCTTTATTTTTATTTTTTTCATAGTTTCTCTATCAATTATGGATTTTATCCTAGAACTCAAACCCAAAATTATTCACTAATCCATCTAGTTCTAAACTTAACATCAATCTAAATCAAAATTTTGATTCACCTTCACCATCACTTTCAAATATATATTTGAACCAAAGTTTATTCATAAATCAAAGTCCTATTTACTCCATTCTAACTATGTTCCATCCAAATCAACCTTTCAACTCTTATACCATTCAAAACCAACCTTTTTATAGTCATTAAAATCAATCATTTGATTTTGCATCCAACCCATTCCCAAAATTGAACTAAACTACATCAAATTCACATTTGTTCATAAACCTAGCAGATTCAAGTCCATCAAACTTGACAAATTCATCCTTCCAAGACCAATATACCTCTCCAATCCACTTTGTTACTAGGGAATCCCAAAACATTCCACATCAACATTACCTTACCACTATTAAAATTATTTTAAAAATTCAACCAAGTCTCCCTTCCACTAGTTATAGCCTTGATTCTAACATCCCCTATCACACTAACAAAGGGAATCCAATTATAGCACCCATACCATCTAGTGTCATTCCACCCCCAAAATTACAACAACTTGAAAAATCCTAACCTATCAATAATATTACTGTGCCTATTAAGAAAAAAATCACTCCTTTAGGAGAACCCTATGATGTATTCTATCAAAAATTGGTCAATGCAAACTTAGTCATATAACCAAACACCAAATACTTTTAGCCAAATGTCCCAAAACTTGAGTGGTATAGACCTAACAAATATTGTGATTATCATAAAATTGAAGGTCATTCTATAAACTATTGTATGAGACTAAAACATTATATCCAAGATTTGATTAACAAAGGTGCCATCAAGGTAAATCCAAGCGTATCCACATCTGAAAATCATATCCTAGGGATATGCCAATTTGTCTTTCCTAAGCCTAATCAAAGCGCACCACTTCCAATTCAAGGTCATAACCTTCCTTCCATTTCTCAAGATCCCATTTTTGACACATCCACTTTTATCCAATCCATAGTCCATCAACCTACCTTTGAAAACCATTGTTTATAATCAATTTTTGATGAAGAGCCCATCTTTATTAAAGAGCCTATTTTTAGCCAAAAACCTATCTTTGATAATGATCCCATTTTTGATAAACAACCCATTTTTGACCAAGATACTATCTTGAACAAAAACTCCTTCAACCAACATAACCTATCACCCATTTTCCAAACACCCAAATATTATCACTTATTAAATCTCCCATCACCCATAACATGCACCCCAAGTGATAGAGGTAATTATAGATAAAATAATCCATGAGCAAGGAATTATCAAATCCATCCATTTTTAAATAAATTTTAAACTGCATAACATCAACTACAAATAATTTGAAAGTCAATGTAAAGATGTTAGTGATACTTTTATGTTTTCTAAGTTAACTCCATCCCTAATGAAAACATGATAAATTTCTAGTCTCTAAGAGGACTTTACTACCGTCACTCCTTTCATAAACATCACCATTCCTTCCTTCCATCTTTCAATCCAATATCCTCCACCTATTGATTGGGACCAATGATCTTACTTACAGTTAACTTCTTTCAATGATGATAAACTATTATAGACTTCCTAGCTAGTCTCTTACTAGAAGAGCATAAAAAAACATCTGTATATTTTGAGGAACAACAAATGTACCTTAATAAAAATAAATCATGTAATCCAAATAAAAAATACACATACCATAGTGAATACATCTTTGATGCACTATCAGATGATCAAAATACAAATTACAATCAAAATATAGAAAAACCTCTTTGAGGTGCTATTGGATAATCCAAATTTGAATCCCAATCACAACAATCAAGAAGAATCCCTTGGTGAAAACCTTTCTAAGGAACCAATAGATGAGAAAATTAATATATCCTCTACATCATCATAAGTGCATGATAGATCCCCATCAAAAATTGAAGATATCATTTTAGAAACATTAAATTCTCAAAACATCCCACTTGTAGTTAATCCCAGTCTTGATGAATATGAGATTGTTAGTTCCATTCACCCTTTACATCATGAAACATATAATCATCCCCACTATAATTACATCCATTAAAATCCTTTATACACTCAACACATATCCTTCATCTAACATACTTTCTTCTTCACCCTATATGATATCACCCTCTATTATAGGGGTAATGATAATATCTTGGTAAATTTGGAAGAGGCCAGCTTAGAAATCAATGAAGTTACTGAAGACATATCTGAAGTGCATACCTAAAATATCAATAGTGGTAAGTATCATGCATATTAAACCCTTTTAGAATTGAGATGAAAAAAAAAATAAAACAAAAAAATTAGAAAGAGAAAGAGAAATAAATTCATCCAAAGGTGAAAACCAATTTTATGGCACATTCGGCAAGTATCATGATGAAAACTAATTTTTGGAATCATGCATAAAATAATCATTTATCTAAAAGTAACCTACACTTTGGGGAAATTTCATTCCATTTCAATCCTATCATACCTCTATCCTTACCCATTTTATGCCTATTTAATCTATCCTAAACTCCTCAACCATCATATACCATCCTTGAATACCCTTACCTATCCAAACCTATCTTTATCCATTTAACCCCAAACACATTGAAACCCATCTAATCCTTACCATCATAAATCCATACTTATTACCATTTTGACCTTGATAAGGAAGTGGGAACATCTTGAGACATATTCTTAGAAACATCATGGTGTATCTTTGCAATGCTATTTTGATGACTAGACACTTGGTTCTTCTCTCATGTGTTCCTTAGAGTTATCATCTTAATTACAATTCATTCATATTCCATATTTAATGTATTCCTTCCATCCCCTAGCACTCACTCTTTAGTGCTAGAATATGGTCTTCTTTTTGCTAGTATTCCTTGTATATACACTTATAAATCCAAAAAAATAAAAAGTCCAAAAACATTTCAAAACCCAAAAAATTTCAAAAACATTGCAAAACCCAAAAAAATCTAAAAACATTGTAAAACCCAAAAAAATACAAAACATTAGAAACTACAGTCAAAATCCAAAACATAAGAAAATCTAATAAAATACAAAAATAAAATCCAAAAAATAATTTAAAAAAACCCTTGTCCTTAGTTATGTACCCTAGTCATCCCTTATATAGATTACTCATTCTATAGTTTAACATTAACAAAAAATCATTGTGTCAAAGGGTTCTATTTTATCCAAAGACATCCAAAACAAGACATTTTCTTACTTTTTTTAGTCATTTACTTACTTGTTATACTCATTTGTTTACCTATTTATATAGTCATTTACTTTCTTTTACATCATGATTGTTTACTTACTTTTGCAGTGTTTTTTTACATCCATCTTTGTTTTACTCACATCATTTTCTTTGTTACAAACATCTCTTTTTATCTTATCTTTATTATTATTTCTTGTGTCTAGATCACTATGCACATTACTAATGGTGTTATTATGATTTTCCATATCATGATGCACTAAGTTTTGTCCTTATGAATCTATTAGTCCTTACATGTATCACATGATAGTCATCATAGTTTTTCTATACCATTGGTACATAGGTGTCATATACAATATCAAAAATCAGGTTTCCCAACTCTTACTCAGTTGGAATTATTATTGGAAATATAATGCAAAGAAAGAAATAAAAAAAGTCAACTATTAGACCATCTCACATCAAGCATATGTGTGTCATCTCATTCTTCCATCCATCCTTATCTCATCCATGTTGTTGAATCATTTTATCCATCATCATTAATGTTGACCATTTTTTGCCCAACAGGCCAAAAATAAATCCCCTTCTATCCTTGTTGTTTTAGACCATTTCATTTTTTGATTTTGTAAGAATCTATCCATTTCTATGGACTCTACAATATTTCTATAGACTCTGGAGGTCTAAAAATATAGACTCTGTAGTATTTCTATAGACTCTACAGGTCCACAACTATGGACTCTGTAGTATTTCTACAGACTCTATAGGTCTAAATCTATGGACTCTGCAAGTTTTGGATTTCTACAGACTTTTCAGGAGAATTTTTCTACGGACTCTACAGGTTAGTCTTTTAGTGCATGAAGGATCAGTTCAAAGAGTGTTGGGTTTTGCAAGGCTTCTTTAGGCTCTTGTCTGAGGAAAAATCATGAAGAAGGTTGGCATCATTGAACCATTAAACTAGTTTAATGCCTTAGTTCAATGCTTAGTTCTATCATTTGGTTCAATCAGTAGTTCAATCGCCCTTGGTTCAAGCCTTGGTTCAATCGATAGGTTCATCGCTCCATTTTTGAGCCTTAGTTCAATTAGCAGGTTGATCACTTCATTTCAGGCCTTAGTTCATCACTATAGGTTCATTGCTTCATTTTCAATCCTTGGTTCAATCAAAAGTTCATCACTCAGTGCAAATGCCTTGATTCAACAATCACTAAACCATTGAACCATTAAACTGTTGAACTAGTTTAATGGCTTGGTTCAATGAGCTTGGTTTAATGCCTAGTTCAATTAGCCTGACTGTAATCAGTAGGTTCATCATCACATAGCTTTGAACCATTGAACCAGTTTAACCAATTGGTTCAATGGCTTGGCTCAACCATTTTGGTTTGAATGCCTTAGTTTAATGTAAGGTTCATCAGCCTCGATTTAATGCAGTTAGTTCAACGAATTTTTGTTCAAGCGACATTTGGTTCATCAAATGGTTCAAGGGGCTCATTGCATAGCTTTGAAGCATTGAACTAGATCAATCATCAGTTTAATCATCAATTCAATCATTGGTTCTAATGGGTGAATATTTTGTCATCAACTAACTAATGGCAAAATGGGGATATCAGCCACAGCATAAGGGAGATTTACACCACGAGGAGTGCGGCTTTACCAGATCTAGATGAGGTAAATCTCTCCTCTCATCAAGGGGAGGTTCCCTATCAATATTTATGTGATATAAGCATATATGTAATTAAGCAAAAAATAACGCATGGGGTTGGTATAACAACATCTACTTCTCTTTTTTCAGAAGTAATGTATGAAAGACAAAAGAGGAAAATCCCTGGTCTAAAGTTAACAACACTCCTCTTCTTTCAGGAATGGTATCAAACGAAGAGCAAGAGATTACCTGAAGTAACCAAGGCACAAGAATGCTTACGTAAGCGCAAAGTATTTCGTAGCTTCTCCATAGATCTGGAACGAGTACAACCGTAGAGTAAAGTGAAGCACAAAGTCTTCACCTAAAACTACAAAAGATAAAAGAATCTCAAAGGTAAAAGCAGCACAAAGTCTATCTTCTACCCTCAAGAAGTGCCCTCAGATAATAATAACACACCCACTTTGCTTATTATATCAGATGAATAAGATATTACTTAGGAAAGAGACATAAGAACTACATCCCAAACAACACAGACAATCTCAACACAAAGTCTGAAATAACCTGCTCCTCATTCATTCAACAGAATATGATTTACAAGTTTGAGCACAAAGTCTCAAAAGTTGCTTCAATTTCAGCAGAGTGTTTGCTATTGAATTTTCAAGAAGAAGATTTACAAATGAGGTCTCCACTATATATAGGGAGAAAATCCTCAAAAATAGAAAAATAATAAAATATAAAATATCTTGGTCAAAGATGACTCATCTTTGACTTTTAGATATTTTCCAAAAATATTTTATTCATAATTACATATTACAAAATTTGCATGCATTCTGCACAAAATAGAAATACATAAGGATAGAAGAAGAGAGAAAGAGAGAGAGAGAGTGTCAATTTTTGCCGCCAGACTTCTTCAAATGAGCATCGTACATGGTGATCGATGCCTGAATTCCTACGCTGTCTGGTGCAACTGCATTTTTGGAGACGACCCTTGATCTGATTAGTGCATCTTTCAATGCTGTGATGGCCTTAGAGTGGCTAGTTAACTTGGATTTTAAATTCTCCAAAGTTAACTGAGCATCCAGAATGTTGTCTACTGAAGTCATTGAGAAAGATCCTCCTTTGAAATCCTTCTAGATCATCCCTTCAAAATTTTGAATCATTTCATCTGCTGGAAGGAACTGATGATCCTTGGAGGTCAAGTCACAGGGCAGCTCTTCTAATTTGTTTAACAAGCTCAGGTCACTTTTATCACTAGCTTCCTTAAAAGCTTTGAGATCATCAATTATATCTTTGAGTACCTGAATCCTGAAGATCATCGACTCCTTGATCTCAACATAGGAATCTTTGTTGGGGATGACACTGATAGATATCAGGGTACTCTTTTTTAGATCTTTCATTTCCTTCCATCTATCGAGATCTTTCTCCAAGCCATCAATTTCCTGAGAGACAGGGGAGACAAAATTGTCTACCTGAGCTTTCAACCTCTTCATTTTCCCTATTCTTTTTGCAACCTCAGATAGCAGAAAGATTCCTTGGTTGTGCATTCTGTCAATATATTCCTCCATTACTTTCCCCTTCAAATAAGTCTTTTCAGCTTTCTGAATGACTGAATCATCCATAGAAAAGGCCTCTGGAGTCGCTGCTTCAGGTGGGATAGTGAATCTTCTGATTACTGCCGTTAGCTGCTCAGCCTGGGCTTTATAAAAATCCTTCATCTCTTTTTCCTTGTCAAAATTTTGGACCATAATGTCCATTGCTTCCTGAAGATCACTCTTTGCCCCTTCGTGAGTAACTTTGCCAAGTTCAACACAAGAGAGGGAATAACTGCTCATCTCAAAACCTTCAAGGGTTGTGTCCTGAAGAGGTTTGGCAATTTTTAGAAATTTTTGCCCCTTCTCTTCGACTAACCTAGAGAGGATTTTTGGCCTTTTAGGAGCCTTTGCTTTTGCTGGTATGATCTTACCAAAGTCAAATTCATCTGGGGAGATGGCCATTTTCTTTCTTTTAGGTGTGAAAGCAGACATCCATGGTGGGAGAGAAGTACCTGTTGCAATAATAGTCACCTTTGCTAGTGTCGTTGTAGCAGCTTCCACACTACTGGTGGTGACAATAGTCGTGGTTGGAGTGACCGGTGAAACTATACCAACTGCTGATTCTGGATCAGGTGCAAGGCTTGGAGGCAGGTTAAAAGATGGAGATGATAAACTCGAAATGGATACAGAAGAGCGAGGTGAACCTGTTGAAGGATCCTGAGGATCACCAAAAACAACTTTGGAAGGGGAAGTGGGTCCAGAAGAGGGAACACTGATGGGAGAGATAGGAGAAGTGGGCACTGTAGGAGATTGAGGAGGAGGAGAGGAGCTCTGGATCGGCCGTGCTTGTCTCGGTGAGGTTGGAGACCCAACACCTGGTCATTCTGAAGGTTGATCCACTGTCCCCATTGGTTGAGCTACCTGTACCTTGAGGCTTTGTTTTTTGGTTCCTTTGGTTGGTGCCTCAGGCTCTTGTGCTGACCTTGGCTTTTTGGATACAAAGACGATCCTAGGCTTGTGAGGCTTAGAAGATGAAGGAACGTCATCTTTATTTTTGGTTTGGCTTTCTGCCTTTCTCTTCATCTCTGCTTGGTATTCAGCCTCTGACCCTGTGATAAACTCTTTTAGGGTGATCCCCTTTGCTGCCAACCAACTATTGGTGTTAGCCAATATTGGTTTAAATCTTTTCCTTAGAGAGGTCAATTTTTTTTAGACCAGTTAATTGGAGGAAGAGGGGAACCAGTGACCTTTTCTGTCAAATATCTACTGTTCATGACATTCCCATCGTCAATCAACCCTGAAGGGATCTCAGCAAACCCGAGGTACTCTATCTGCTCTAGTGTGAGACGGTAATAGTCCATCTTCCTTATCTCTTCAGCCGTCCTCATATCCACCCAGATGTCCTCAATCATGGGCTCGTGGAACTGAGTCTTCCTTCAGATCATCTCTCTGACTCCCCTGTAATCAAATTTTTCCTGTCTTTTGAATGATTTGATGGTAACCATCTGCATCTCTATTTCCATAACCCTGGCTTTAGTCGATGTAGCAACTGAAAATCTACCAATCTGAATAGAAAACTTAAAACTGGGTCTCTTAAGCTCCATCTATTTTGAGTGCACGACGACCAATTGTCAGCAAAGCTCCATTAGGACCAACCTGTCTGAAGGGAATCTAGGGAGCATATAAGGGTATCCTTGGTAGAAACCCACCCAAAGATAAGAAAATGTAGAGAACTGGAGGAACATGCAGCCAAAACTATTTACTACTGTCCAGGCCTTGTCTGATATTCTCTTCTGCTCCAGTTGAGGATCGAAGAGACATAGGAATATGACAAAGAATACATCATTCACTCATCTGAAATGACGTGTTGAACCCTAAAGTGTTAGCTGTGGATAGTATGAATAGACCGGAGTGGTCTTCCTATCTCCCTCTATTGTTAAACCTGGAAAAGATTGCATGGCAGTAGCTATGTAGACCAGGTATGAGGTCATGTAGAATTTGAAAGAGGTTTGTACCCTGGTCAGTTGCTTGTGAATAACGTTGCTAATCTGTTCCCCCTAAAAGATGGCATGTTTGCCTTGCAGGATGATCTTAATGAATGGATACATCCATTCATGGAATTGTGAAGAGGATGGGAGGCCCCGTACTCTGCTGAGGAGGGTGATTAAGTCACCAACTTCTTCAATGAAGTCACTTTTGGGGAAGCTTTTTGGCCATCTAGATAGACTGGCCCTTGGGGTTTTTAACCATTTATGGTTTATGACCTTCTTTGGCCTCTCAGGGTTTTTGTCGTACTCCCTTTGCGTGTTCTCAAAGTCAATTTGGGTTACTTCGGTGGCTGGTGGACATAGGAAAACTTTGTCGATAAATTTGGGGTCCAACCGAATGATCATGCTACCACTGCTGTCTGAGACCGATCTGGTCTCTTTATCGTAAAAGTGTGTGCATTGAAGGATGAACTCTGCATGATGTGCTGCTACTAGGAAGGCAGCCACCAAGTGGATGTTGCTCTCAATAATCCTCTTTATCCCAGTGCTGAGATTTGTTGCTTTGGTTCGTTCTAGGAATTTGGCCATATCTACGTGGCCGATCTCGGTGTCTTGAATGTCATCGACATTCGAGGTGACCGATGTGAGTGAGAAGACACCCTGGTACTTGTATTTCATTGTCTTCACCTTTAAAGGAGATGCTTCCGTCATAGGGGACGATCTTGATTTGACGGGAGTAGGTGTGCAGGAGCTCGTTGAAGGTGTTGTAGCCATAGTCAAAAGGAGAGTGAGAGAGAGGGGGAGAGCAATTTAAGTGACATAGGTTACACGAGGTCACTTAAATAGGCTAGGCTAAGCAAAGGAATGAGGAACGAGAAAGAAAAAGTGTGAAAGGGACAACTCAGGAAAAATTCCAGGAGTTGGCTGAAAAAGAAGAAAAATACAGGGGCGGCAAAAATTGCCACCCTTGCAAGAAAAATGTAGGGGTGGCAAAAATCACTGCCCTTGCAAGAAAAATGCAAGGGTAGTGAAAATCGCCGCCCTTGCATGGAAAATGCAGGGGCGGTAAAAATTGCCGCCCTTACAGGGAGACCGTAGGGAAAGCGCGGAGGAAAGTGCGGAAGCGGCAAAAATCGCCGCCCTCGCTCTTGGGCAAACGAAGTGTGGAAGGGCAGAAAAAATTGCCACCCTCGCACAGAAGATAAAAAAATGTGGGTGGCAAAAATCGCCGCCCGCACGAGGCCGTGGTGGTAAAAACTGTGGGTAGGAAGGGGGAAGGGGGAAACAATAAAGAAAAACACCTTAAAACTACCAAAAGCAACTAAGCAAGAAATAAAAACAATAAAAAATAAATAAATCAAAAAGATAAACCCTACCTGGAAAATGCGCATGCCACGAGGTTGGATCCACGAGTTGGTGCATTGAAATGCCGCTTGAGGCGCTCAAGTGCAAGAGGTAGGAGGAGAGGAAGCAGTGAGAAGAAAGAGGCTCAAATCGGAATATATAGGGTGAAAAACTCACCTCAACGACCCAACTCACACGGCCATTAATGCCTTGCATGAAAATTGAGATGTGTAAGGGCGATGAAAATCGCCGCCCTTACATGTAGTCAGTCTCTTTTACAGGGGCAACGAAAATCGCTGCCCTTATAGGGAAGGTGTAGGGGCGGCAAAAATCACTACCCTTGCAAAGAAAAATGCAGGGGCGGTGAAAATCGCTGCCCTTGCATGGAAAATGTAGGGGCGGCAAAAATTGCCACCCTTGCAGGGGAGGATGTAGGGGCGGCAAAAATCGCCGCCCTTACATAAAAACAAAGGAAAATGCAAGGGCAGCAATATCACCGCCCTTGCAGGGAAAAACAAAAAGAGACCAACCCTGGAAAGAGGAGAAAAAGGAAAAGAGAAAGAGAAAACTTGGCCTTGACGGGATAGTAACCACTCCCCGATCTGACCAAGACAAAAATAAATTATAGAACTCGTATCAGAAAAAGAGCTTAGAGAGACGAGAGACAAAATGGACAAGTTTCGTAGGGGGTTGCTTCCAAAATGAGCTAAGCTAATTTTGGAAACAACAACTGGCTCCTATTGGGGAACTTCTGCTTGTCAAAAAGATAAGCGGAAGTAGAAAACCAGTCTCTAAGTGCCTTCATCCCAACCATTGGGCTACGGAGTCGAGCGAAAAATGAGAAAGAAAGACAGACAAAATATAAGAATTGTACATATTTTATAAATGGACTCATCCGAGCTTCAAGGGTTGAAAAGCTTTAGATGCTGCCCATTATGAGGTAGTGTAAACGGTGTTCCATCTTTATACTCCAGCAAAAAGCTGGCTTCGCCACAGAACTGCCGAATGGTGAACGGACCCCTCCACAGAGAGTTGAATTTGCCATGCATCCCCTTTGGTTCACGTCGCTTGTCCCATAACAAGACTTGATCTCCAACTTGGAACTCATGCGCTTTAGCTTTTTTATCAAAAAGTGCCTTCACCCGGTTCTGATGTTTCTTGATCCGATCCACCACCATAACTCATTATTCGTTCAGATCAGTCAGACACATGATCCACTTATCAACTGAGCTTTCAAAGGTCGAGTCTTCGATTGCTCTGGTTAATCTGAGTGCTGGTAGTTCAAGGGTGATGGGGATTTCTACATTTCGTCCCTATAGGAGTTGGAAAGGTGACATACCTATAGCTCTTTTGGGTGTTATCCTGTCGGCCCATAAAGCATCATACAAAGCTTTGTGCCATGTTCTTTGATTGTTGTCCACCAACTTCGTGATAATGGTGACCAGGTTCTTGTTACTCGATTCTGCTTGTCCATTTCCCTGAGGGAAATAGTCTGAAGTGTGAGACAAGGTAATCCCATAATGGAAACAAAATTGAGTGATTTCATGTGACGAAAAGCAGGCTGCATTATCTGTCACAATTTTTAGTGGAACCCCAAATCTGGAGATGATATTTTCTTTGAGGAAGGTGCATACTACTTTAGATGTAGCATGCTTAGTTGGTTTGGCCTCCACCCACTTAGTAAAATAGTCTATCGCGGTGAGGACATAATCATGTCTGGCACTTGAAGATGGGTTAACTGTGCCAATGAAATCAATACCCCACTGCTGAAATGGTTCATCGATCACAACTGGCCTGAGGGGCAAAGCAGGTAGCTTAGGCTTTTTGACGAATTGCTGACATAGCTCACACTTACACACCCATTTATAAGCATCCTAAAAAAAGTGGGCCAGTAGTACCTTGCTCGCAGAATCTTGTGTGCTGTCACCGGTGCAGAGAAATGTCCTCCACAGGCCAAATTGTGGAAAGATTCTAAAAGTCTTCCTTATTGAGCCTTGTCAACACAATGAAGAAATGCCCTGTCCAGGTTTCTCTTATAAAGACCATTGTCCCACAGAACATAACCAACTGCTTTTAATTTAACATTCCATTTTTATTTAAAAGAAAGATGAGGAGGACATTCACCATATGTTAGGAAATAAGCATTGTTAGAAAACCACTCATCAGTAGTGGCAACAAAGAGAACTGTGGGCACACTTTCAATATCTTGATCTTCACTTTTTAATTCATCTGGACTGTTGTTGGCGATCAATTGGTAGAGGCCCCTTCCTCATACAAATTTGGTTGGTTTGATGTCCAGATCGAATTCTTGAATTTTGGCAATCTAGTTACCCCTCTTTGTACTAAACTCTTGCTGAGTCAAAATAGATTTTATTGTTGTATCCGGCACGAGAACTTTGGTGTGAGAATTCAAGATATAAAACCTGAACTGCTTGACAGCCTTGACCACAGTGTAAGCATGTTTCTCCATAAGGGAATATTTTAATTCGTGATTTTTGAGTGGGAAACTCATGAATGAAATAGGAGATTCTATATTTTTTGAATTTGGTTGAACCAAAATAGCTGACAGTGTATGCTCAGAGGCGTAACTATATATCTTGAAACCTTTAGTATAGTCCGGACAGACCAAAACTGGTGCCCGAGCGATTGCTTCCTTAATTTCTTTGAACGTTGATTTGCCCTCGGTAGTCCACCTGAATGCGGCATTGCTCTTCATCATGTTGACAATATGACAAGTTTTCTCGGCAAATTCTAGAACGAATCTCCTAAGGAAATTCACTTTTCCAAAGAAAGAGTGAACTGTGGTCTTGCTGGTAGGCAGAGTAAGTTCCTAAATGGAGCTAACTCTTTCTGAATCAATCCTGATGCCTTCTCGGGACACTATGTGTCTGAGAAGTTTCCCTTTAGTTACTCCGAAGATGGATTTCTTTGGGTTTAACGAGATGCCATTTTGACGGCAGCGCTCCAGTACCTTTCGCAAATGGTAAACATGCTCGGAACGCTATTTTGAAAATACCGTCAGATCGTCTAGGTACACTACAATGAATTTTCCCATTACATCTTTAAAAGTGAGATCCATAGCCCTTTGAAAAGTGGCACCTACATTTATTAGACCGAACGACATCCTGCAGTAAGTGAAAGTGCCCCAGGGGTTGGTGAACACTATCTTGTGTTGATCTGCTTTCCCGACCTCAACTTGACTATAACCAGAAAAACCGTCAAGCATTGATAACATTTCTGAACCTGTTACCATCTGTAAGACTTGATCCATAATGAAAAGGGGATAGTTATCTTTTAAGGACAACTGATTCAGGTTCTTAAAATCTACACAGATTCAAATCTCACCATTTTTCTTTTTGACGGGTACTATGTTAGCAACCCATGTTGAGTGATGGATCGAAAAAATTATCCGAGCATCTAGCATCTTTTGTATCTCAGCTAAAATAGTACCTGAGATTTTTGGATTATATTGCCTAGATTTTTGTTTGTAAGGCACAGAGTTGGCTTTCAAAGGGATGTCATGATGAATGTCATGTGGCGTGAGAGATTTCAAGTCATCATAAGAGTAAGCCAATATGTCCCTATATTGGCAGAGTAAACTAGCAAGCTCAAACCTTTCTTTGGAAGTGCAGCATTTTCCAATGTTTACCATCTTAGGGTCGTTCTTGGTTCCCAAGTTGACTTGATCAAAATCTTGAGAAGAATTTGAATCTGTTCGTTGCTGTTTGACGAACCTGTCATGGTCATCAAACAGCTTCTCTAGGGAAACCAAACCTTTGGGAATTTTATTCCCCTTGAGCTGTAAAAAATCTTCACCTGTATGGGTCTAGGTTTCAGGGGTCAGTCCGCACTCTCGAGGCTCACTACTTTCAAAATGCAATTGTTTGAAAGTGTCCTTTTGTTCTAAGAAGGCGATGATTTGATCATCATTGTTAAACACCTGCCAGTGGTTGACATTGTCTGGTACACTTGGTCAGAAAACTAGCTCAATAGTATACTTATCTCCCTTAAAATCTGGGTGGGGAATCAGGAGGGTGGCAGAAACAGCCAATGCATCTGCTCGATCATTAAATTCCCTCATAATGGTAGAGATATTGAAGGCATCAAAATTTTTGATTTGATCCCATACTAGATTGCGGTAATGGCACAACTTCTCATGCTTGGTCTGATAGAGGTTCCTTACCTGACAGACTATCAACTCGGTGTCTCCTTTAGCATGGAGTTTCTTAACGCCCTTTTCTTTGGCAGCCTGTAGTCCAAGCAATAGGGATTCGTATTCAGTCGTGTTGTTATTATTATTGAATTGTAATTTGTAGGAAAAAGGAGTAATTTCTCCTTGAGGGGATACCAACACAACTCTCGCTCCTGATCTGGTAGAAGAGCAACTGTCGTCGAACTCCAAAATCCACAGCTCATCAATTATTACTTTTTCCATAAAAACTTTTTTGTTTCGGGGAAAAGGTTGTTTTATGTGTTCATTTTGCTTGGGCATTCCATCCTTCACGTCAACTGAAACCAAAATCAAATCATCACTCGTACGAGTTTCATCTAATGCACCATGGATCTCGTCTATGGATAAGAAATAAGTGCCCATGCCTGATGACTCAAATAAAATCTAAGCTTCAAGTGTTGTGGAATGGGTAACTACATACCTGGCTTCCTTTTCAGGAAGCAATCTTTTCATGATGCCTTGAACAGGAATCCTAGCTTCAGATAGGTCCATGCTTAACTCACCTCCAACATCCTTACAAAAATTTTGCCTAAGCAGGATACCGTAAGATGCTGGAACATCAGCTACTAGAACCGTCATTTTAATTCGCTTTTCCGAAAAAGCCGCGAAGGCGTATTGGGCATATTTTATTTGGCCAAGGAGGGGAACTTGCTTGTTTTCCATAGAAAAACACCTCCCAAAAGTTTTGGTTAAAGTTAAGTCGAGAGAATCTGCCACTTTTGCAGGCATGATGTTATCTGAAGCCCCGGAGTCTATAATGCAGTTACTTAGTTTGTAACCATTTATAAGCAAGGAAACATTGAAAGGTTCCATTTTTCTGGGAGCGACGGGAGGGGTCACAACCAGATTATTTTGGGCTGGTTTGTCTTTGGGGAGATCAGGAACAACTTTCAAAGGATCTTGTCCTACCGGGACAACGTTATTTTTAACATACTCTGCTAACCTATCAAACTGCTCTGGGTTAGCTCTCAAATACTCAACCTCTGTCATTTGAATCTTAGTCTTTCTAGCATGATCAATAATATAAAATGATTGAAAAGTGGTTGCAATAGAAGAAGAAGAAATCCCCTCATCAGGGGCTTTGACAGGTACTTCACTGGCCTGAGTAGTAAGAGAGGGGGATATTGAGTGATTGCGAGTAGTTACTCTTTTATGAGTTACCTGATCTTTTGATTGCGGAGGTAATGGAGTCCCACGTTGGGCAATAAAAACTACTGGCCGGGGCTCATCATCTACTTTCCCTTTGTTAGCGTGTGAAGCTAACTGATTTTGAGATCTAGTAAAAATAACGTAAGCTCCCTCTGAATCTTCCCCTTTACTTCCAGCTTCATCTTGATAATCCAGGAAACTGATACTGGAGTCACCAGCTAATTCCTCATCCTATTCATCAAAGAGGTTAGCACTTTCTGATTGATCTAGCTGCGGCTGAAAGGAGTGGTCGTGCTCAGCTTCTAGGTATCCGACCACTGAATTTGCAGGTGTTGCTTCAATGGCTAATCTTCTTGAAGGGGGAGGTAGGCGGTTTGATTGTTCTTGGGTTCGGGCAGTATTACCTTGATATGGCTGATTCTAAAATGTCCTCCTGGGTGCATCTCAATAGGTAGGGGCAGACGCGCCTTGAGCAATTTGTCTTTTCAAAGCAATCAGTTCATTTGTTAATTTTTGCACCATAAGATCAGTAGTGCCTATGGAAGAGCTTTCAACAAGTGAGGGGTATTTATTTTTACCAGAATCTTTCTTAATTTTGCCTGCCAAGATAAGATCGTCTTCAATCTCGATGGCCAATCCTTAAGCCAAGGCTAGGTCCATAGGGCCAGCTCATCTCAACAAGAAACTTACTTCGGGAAGCTGTGAGTTGATAAAAAAGCATTTGAGATTCTTCGGTGTGGGTTGAGCCACAGTAGGAATCCGATTTCTTAATTTGTTGAACTTGGCTATGAAATCCCTCATGGGTTCCTGGGATTCTTTTTTCATCTGTGTTAGCTGAGCTAACAAAGCATGTGCATCTTTAGCGGGTTTAAATCGAGCTTCAAATATGGACTTTAGGGTATTCCAGTCAGTTACTGACCTGACTTGCAAGTGATAGAACCAATTCACAGCGGCACCTTGTAAAGTCTCCACAAAAAGTCTCACTACCACATCTTCAAATTCGACCCCTATTATGCCACATGCTATGGAAAAAGCGGCAATATGCTCGTTGGGATGAACCTTTCCATCACCAAAAAACTTAGGAAAAATTTTCCTAAAACTACAAGGTAGTTCTTGCAGAGGTGGGGTTAAATTAAGAAGACCGAAAGAATTACCCCACGGGCCTTGAGCCATTATGATAAGGGGATGAAAAGGTGGGATAACAAACCTTGGTAGAGTGTTTATAGGTAGGCAGCAATTGACAGTGAGAAAAGGCGTTCTACCTTGTGTTGTTCACCTGACAAGGCTAGAAGGAACACTCTTAGATCGTTGAAGAGAAGCTGATGGGGGAAACAAATCAAAATTACTCTGTTGCGCTAACTCAAACACAGGGTCAATAACACCCTTAGATCTCTGACCTCTAGTGTAACGTGGGGTTGCCAGATTTTTTTAAAATAAAAAAGGGACCAAAACTGCTTCAAGTTGAAGCTTGAGGCTCCAAGATGCGTGTTCTTCCCAGTAGCTCTGGTTAATCTAACCAAATAATATAATGGAGATAGCTAGTAAGGCTATAATGATAATGGGTAAGACATGAAACGGAGTCACCAGATAACGTAATGGATAAGGGTAGGGACTGCTTCAATCTGAAACTTGAGGTTTCAGACTGCACATCCGAATTCCCCAGCGGAGTCGCCAAAAACTATTGGGTGAATATTTTGTCATCAACTAACTGATGGCAAAATGGGGATATCAGCCACAACATAAGGGAGATTTACACCACGAGGAGTGCGGCTTTACTAGATCTGGACGAGGTAAATCTCTCCTCTCATCAAGGGGAGGTTCCCTATCAATATTTATGTGTTATAAGCATATATGTAATTGAGCAGAAAATAACACATGGGGTTGGTATAACAGCATCTACTTCTCTTTTTTCAAAAGTAATGTATGAAAGATAAAAGAGGAAAATTCCTGGTCTAAAGTTAACAACACTCCTCTTCTTTCAGGAATGGTATCAAATGAAGAGCAAGAGATTACCTGAAGTAACCAAGGCACAAGAATGCTTACGTAAGTGCAAAGTCTTTCGTAGCTTCTCCACAGATCCAGAACGAGTACAACCGTAGAGTAAAGTGAAGCACAAAATCTTCACCTAAAACTACAAAAGATAAAAGAATCTCAAAGGTAAAAGCAACACAAAGTCTATCTTCTACCCTCAAGAAGTGCCCTCAGATAATAATAACACACCCACTTTGCTTATTAAATCAGATGAATAAGATATTACTTAGGAAAGAGACATAAGAATTACTTCCCAAACAACACAGACAATCTCAACACAAAGTCTAAAATAACCTGCTCCTCATTCATTCAACAGAATATGATTTACAAGTTTGAGCACAAAGTCTCAAAAGTTGCTTCAATTTCAGCAGAGTGTTTGCTATTGAATTTTCAAGAAGAAGATTTACAAATGAGGTCTCCACTATATATAGGGAGAAAATCCTCAAAAATAGAAAAATAATAAAATATAAAATATCTTGGTAAAAGATGACTCATCTTTGACTTTTAGATATTTTCCAAAAATATTTTATTCGTAATTACATATTACAAAATTTGCATGCATTCTGCACAAAATAGAAATACATAAGGATAGAAGAAGAGAGAAAGAGAGAGAGAGAGTGTCAATTTTTGCCACCAGACTTCTTCAAATGAGCATCGTACATGGTGATCGATGCCTGAATTCCTACGCTGTCTGGTGCAACTGTATTTTTGGAGATGACCCTTGATCTGATTAGTGCATCTTTCAATGCTGTGATGGCCTTAGAGTGTCCAGTTAACCTGGATTTTAAATTCTCCAAAGTTAACTGAGCATCCAGAATGCTGTCTACTGAAGTCATTGAGAAAGACACTCCTTTGAAATCCTTTCGGATCATCCCTTCAAAATTCTAAATCATTTCATCTGCTAGAAGGAACTGATGATCCTTGGAGGTCAAGTCACAGGGCAGCTCTTCTAATTTGTTTAACAAGCTCAGGTCACTTTTATCACTAGCTTCCTTAAAAGCTTTGAGATCATCAATTAGATCTTTGAGTACTTGAATCCTGAAGATCATCGATTCCTTGATCTCAACATAAGAATCTTTGTTGGGGATGACACCGATAGATATCAAGGTACTCTTTTTTAGATCTTTCATTTCCTTCCATCTATCGAGATCTTTCTCCAAACCATCAATTTCCTGAGAGATAAGGGAGACAAAATTGTCTACTTGAGCTTTCAACCTCTTCATTTTCCCTGTTCTTTCTTTAACCTCAGATAGCAGAGAGATTCCTTGGTTGTGCATTCTGTCAATATATTCCTCCATTACTTTCCCCTTCAAATAAGTCTTTTCAGCTTTCTGAATGACTGAATCATCCATAGAAAAGGCCTCTGGAGTCGCTGCTTCAGGTGGGATAGTGAATCTTCTGATTACTGTCGTTAGCTGCTCAACCTGGGCTTTATAAAAATCCTTCATCTCTTTTTCCTTGTCAAAATTTTGGACCATAATGTCCATTGCTTCCTGAAGATCACTCTTTGCCCCTTCATGAGTAACTTTGCCAAGTTCAACACAAGAGAGGGAATAATTGCTCATCTCAAAACCTTCAAGGGTTGCGTCCTGAAGAGGTTTGGCAATTTTTAGAAATTTTTGCCCCTTCTCTTCGACTAACCTAGAGAGGATTTTTGGCCTTTTAGGAGCCTTTGCTTTTGCTGGTATGATCTTACCAAAGTCGAATTCATCTGGGGAGATGGCCATTTTCTTTCTTTTAGGTGTGAAAGCAGACATCCATGGTGGGAGAGAAGTACCTGTTGCAACAATAGTCACCTTTGCTAGTGTCGTTGTAGTAGCTTCCACACTACTGGTGGTGACAATAGTCATGGTTGGAGTGATCGGTGAAACTATACCAACTGCTGATTCTGGATCAGGTGCAAGGCTTGGAGGCAGGTTAAAAGATGGAGATGATAAACTCGAAATGGATATAGAAGAGCGAGGTGAACCTGCTGAAGGTCCTGAGGATCACCAAAAACAACTTTGGAAGGGGAAGTGGGTCCGAAAGAGGGAACACTGATGGGAGAGATAGGAGAAGTGGGCACTGTAAGAGATTGAGGAGGAGGAAAGGAGCTCTGGATCAGCCGTGCTTGTCTCGGCAAGGTTGGAGACCCAGCACCTGGTCGTTCTGAAGGTTGATCTGTTGTCCCCATTGGTTGAGCTGCCTGTACCCTGGAGCTTTGTTCTTTGGTTCCTTCAGCTGCTGCCTCAGGCTCTTGTGCTGACCTAGGCTTTTTGAATACAAAGATGATCCTAGGCTTGTGAGGCTTAGAAGATGAAGGAATGTCATCCTTATTTTTGGTTTGGCTTTTTGCCTTTCTCTTCATCTCTGCTTGGTATTCAGCCTCTGACCTTGTGATGAACTCTTTTAGGGTGATCCCCTTTGCTGCCAACCAACTATTGGTGTTAGCCAATATTGGTTCAAATCTTTTCCTTAGAGAGGTCAATTCTTTTTGAGACTAGTTAATTAGAGGGAGAGGGGAACCAATGACCTTTTCTATCAGATATCTGTTGTTCATGACATTCCCATCGTCAATCAACCCTGAAGGGATCTCAGCAAGCCTAAGGTACTCTATCTGCTCTAGCGTGAGACGGTAATAGTCCATCTTCCTTATCTCTTCAGCCATCCTCATATCCACCCAGATGTCCTCAATCATGGGCTCGTGGAACTGAGTCTTCCTTCAGATCGTCTCTCTGACTCCCCTGTAATCAAAATTTTCCCATCTTTTGAATGATTTAATGGTAACCATCTACATCTCTGTTTCCATAACCCTGGCTTTAGTCGATGTAGCAACTAAAAATCTACCAATCTGGATAGAAAACTTGAAACTGGGTCTCTTAAGCTCCATCTATTTTGAGTGCACGACGGCCAGTTGTCGGTAAAGCTCCATTAGGACCAACCTGTCTGAAGGGAATCTAGGGAGCATATAAGGGTATCCTTGGTAGAAACCCACCCAAAGATAAGAAAATGTAGAGAATTGGAGGAACATGCAGCTAAAACTGTTCACTACTATCCAGGCCTCGTCTAATATTCTCTTCTGCTCCAGTTGAGAATCGAAGAGACATAGGAATACGATAAAGAACGCGTCATTCAATCATCTAAAATGACGTGTTGACCCCTAAAGTGTTAGCTGTGGATAGTATGAATAGACCGGGGTGGTCTTCCTATCTCCCTCTATTGTTAAACCTAGGAAAAATTGCATGGTAGCAGCTATGTAGTCCAGGTACGAGGTCATGTAGAATTTGAAGGAGGTTTGTACCCTGGTCAGTTGCTCGTGAATAACGTTGTTGAACTGTTCCCCCCAAAAGATGGCATGTTTGCCTTGTAGGATGATCTTAATGAATGGATACATCCATTCATGGAATTGTGAAGAGGACGGGAGGCCCCGTACTCTGTTGAGGAGGGTGATTAAGTCACCAACTTCTTCAATGAAGTCACTTCTGGGGAAACTTTTTGGCCATCTAGATAGACTGGCCCTTGGGGTTTTCAACCATTTATGGTTTATGACCTTCTTTGCCCTCTCGGGGTCTTTGTCATACTCCCTTTGCATGTTCTCGAAGTCAATTGGGGTTACTTCGGTGGCTGGTGGACATAGGAAAACTTTATCAATAAATTCGGGGTCCAACCGAATGATCATGCTGCCACTGGTGTCTGAGACCTATCTGGTCTCTTTGTCATAAAAGTGCATGCATTGAAGGATGAACTCTGCATGATGTGCTACTATTGGGAAGGCAGCCACCAGGTGGATGTTGCTCTCAATAATCCTCTTTATCCTAGTGTTGGGATTTGTTGCTTTAGTTCATTCCAAGAATTCAGCCATATCTACGTGGCCGCTCTCGGTGTCTTAAATGTCATCGACATTCGAGGTGACCACTATGAGTGGGAAGATGCCCTGGTACTTGTATTTCATCTTTGCCTTTGAAGGAGATGCTTTTGTCATAGGGGACGATCTTGTTTGGACGGGAGCAGGTGTGCAGGAGCTCGCTGAAGGTGTTACAGCCATAGTCGAAAGGAGAGTGAGAGAGAGGGGGAGAGCAATTTAAGTGACATAGGTTACGGGAGGTCACTTAAATAGGCTAGGCTAAGCAAAGGAACAAGGAACGAGAAAGAAAAAGTGTGAAAGGGACAACTTAGGAAAAATCCTGGGAGTTGGCTGAAAAAGAAGAAAAATACAGGGGCGGCAAAAATTACCGCCCTTGCAAGGAAAATGCAGGGGTGGCAAAAATCGCCGCCCTTGCAAGGAAAATGCAGGGGCGGCGAAAATTGCCGCCCTTGCATGGAAAATGTAGGGGCGGCAAAAATCATCGCCCTTGTAGGGAGACCGCAGGGAAAGCGTGGAGGAAAGTGCGGAAGCAGCGAAAATTGCTGCCCTCACTTTTAGGCAAACGAAGTGTGAAAGGGCAGTGAAAATCACCACTCTCACACAGAAGATAAGAAAAATGTGGGCGGTGAAAATCGCCGCCCGCACGAGGCCGCGGTGGTAAAAACCATGGGCAGGAAGGGGGAAGGGGGAAACAATAAAGAAAAACACCTAAAAACTACCAAAAGCAACTAAGCAAGAAACAAAAACAACAAAAAATAAATAAATCAAAAAGACAAACCCTACCTAGAAAACGCGTGAGCCATGAGGTTGGATCTGTGAGCTAGTGCGTCAAAATGCCACTTTAGGCACTCAGGTGCAAGAGGTAGGAGGAGGAGAGGAAGCAGTGAGAAGAAAGAGGCTCAAATCAGAATATATAGGGTGAAAAACTCACTCCAACGACTCGACGTGCGCGGCCATTAATGCCTTGCATGGAAATCGAGACGTGCAAGGGTGGCAAAAATCGCTGCCCTTACATGTAGTCGGTCTCTTTTGTAGGGGCGACGAAAATTGTTGCCCTTGTAGGGAAGGTGCAGGGGCGGCAAAAATCGCCGCCCTTGCAAAGAAAAATGCAGGGGCGGCGAATATCACCGCCCTTGCATGGAAAATGCAGGGGCGGCGAAAATCACTGCCCTTACATAAAAACAAAGGAAAATGCAAGGGCGGTGAATATCGCTGCCCTTGCAGGGAAAAACAAAAAGAGACCAACCCTAGAAAGAGGAGAAAAAGGAAAAGAGGAAGGGAGAACTTGGCCTTGATGGGATAGTAACCACTCCCCGATCTGACCAAGACGAAAATGAATTATAAAACTCGTATCGGAAAAAGAGCTTAGAGAGACGAGAGACGAAACGGACAAGTTTCGTAGGGGGTTGCTTCCAAAATGAGCTAAGCTAATTTTGGAAACAATAGGTTTAATCAATGGTTCAATGTGAAGTATGAATCTCGATGCACAGTGTTAAACTGTTGAATTGGTTCAATGAGTGGTTCAAAGCGAATAGTTCAACTGCCTTGGTTCAATTAGCTTAGTGCACAACATTGAACCATTGAACCAATTTTGGTTTAATGGGTTGGTTCAATGAGGTACCCCTAAAGCCAAAGGTTAGGTGCCCTTGTAGAGGGCAATCGAAGGTCCAAAAGCCCTTGCAGAGGGTAGTTTAAGATCCAAAATCCCTTGCAGAGGGTAGAGAATGTTTCAAAGGGTAGCCAAAGGGATTTAAGGGGTAAAAGACTTAAGTGATAGGCCAAATTCTTTTGGACTTTTTGTCTGAAGGAATTCCTTCAAATAAAAGGCCCAAAGGAATTTAGGGGAAGTTCAATTTAAAGAGGCTATCAGTTGAAAATGAAGGACCACCACATGATAGAAGAGACAAAGTGGCCAATTCCCATAGACTTTTGTCTGCGGGAAAAGGCCTAAAGAAAAAAACTCGCTAAAAATCCCGCCAAAAGACCCAAAGGAATTTGCCAAGGACGGCGACGTCTCAAAATCCATCAATTTTAAGGAGACGGACTAGCCATTGGGTGATGGCCGCGTGAATGTCAAATTTAACACAGTAAAAAAGCCTTTGGTTTTTGAAATTGCCTAAGTGCCAACCATGAAAATAGCCCAAGGAATGCAGTGACCCGCCAAAAGATTGCCCCTGAGGGCTGAAGGAGCAGAAAAGACAAAGCAATTCAAGTGGTGAAGGGAAGGTGAGTTATTGCCAGATGAGTGGCATAGCCTATTTTTCTCTAGTTGGCATTGATGAGAGGACAAACTACAGTCTATTTATAGGAAAGAGGCATGGCCATGTTGTCACATTATTGCTTGAATTCCAGAGTCAATTTTAGTGATTGTATAACATGGTTTTAGCAGACCTCTTCTAGAAGAATGACATCAGTAATAGTGGCTTCCTCTTCCCAAGGTGTAGAACGCACATGGGCCACTAGCAAAAAAGGGCACCAAAATCTTTCCCAGGGAGGGCCAAGTTCTCTTCCTCTTTATATATATTGTAGAAAATTGTCATTTGAGAAGGATCGACTCTCTTAGCCCATAAGGCAAAACTCTGCCCAAAAATCTCTCAATATTGTAGGGCAGAGCTCTGTCAGGATTTTACCTTGAATCAAAACATAGCATTTTTACCTCCATTCTGAGTTTTGCATCTTTAGTATGTGTTTATGTCTTGATTCTATGTTAAGTCATTTTCCTAATTCTTTTACAAGATGATTTTACCATGTTTGGTGCATTTTCTGAGTTTCCTTGTAGGTCTATCAGAAGTGTCCCTAGAGGAGTATAGGTGAAGTGGATAGGCTATTGTAATGTGTCTCAGAACACCTCTAGTAGTTATTTCCTCCCTGTATCTCCACGGACCCTTGACTCATTGATGCAAAAGGTTTTCTCATGTTAGACGAAGTTTATGGGAGTCAGCTCTCAGTGGAAAGTGTATGTTTAGGCAGAGTAGATCAACCTTTTCTGGTGTATCACCTTTTCTTTTTATAGGCTTAGGTTCTATTTTTAGCATCTCTCTCTCTCTCTTTTCATCCCCCCCTTTTTCCATTTTCTTTGTTAGGAGTAGGAGAAAGTAGGGCTTAAATGATACATCAGAGGGAGCTAGCCCTTATTTAGAGACTCTCCCCTCCAGCTTCATCGGTCCCACAGGTGAGAGGGGAGTTTCCATTATTGCGTGAGAAAGGCAAGAGCTTAACCTCCTACCAAGGGTGTAATCATCTACGTCAATAGTTTTTGGCATGCTCAGTGGGACTAACTAGGACAGGTTTTGTCCAAAGAGTTGAAGAATTTTTGGTGTGTTCTTCAACCAACCAACCTTTGGAGGCTTTTTCATCAACACCAATGGTGACTCTGACTTGAATCAGCTAGTTAAGCATCCTAGTGCCATCAAAAATCTTATTTTTATATGTATAATTCCTTTACACAAAATCATGGACCTTGTATTCCTTTATATGACTTTGATTAGACTCAATTTTTAGAGAATCACCTCAAGTAACTCTCTTAGCTTCCCTTCAACGATAAGAGAAGTGGCCCTAGAGTTTGAGAAGCAGACAATGGAGATTGATAGACTGGAGGAGTAGTATGGATATCAGCAGGAACTGATGTATAAAGAGGAGTGTTTGTTTAGGCAAGCTCAGGACTTGCAATCCATGGAGGAGGAGGTAGAAAAATGGAGAAATCCATTTATTCAAGGCAGTTAGCCTTGTGTGCCCCCTTCTATTATGAATAAAACCCCCTCTTGTGCACAAAATCCTTTCTATTAGATAGCACTTGCTCACTCCAGCTCATCTAATGCATTTGCTCTCAATCCTATGCACCTAACTTTCCAACATCAAAGGGCATCAGAGCACCCCCCATTGAGATCAATCTTCTCAATTCCTTAGATTGTGAATCTTCCTTTGGGGGGAGCATTATGAACCAACACGTCTCTCTCAAAACTACTCCTACTCATCATGATGATGCTGGTGACCTCCAAGAAAGACTATTTCAAGATAATCTAGCCAAGCAAATTGAAGATTTAGACATTAGGATGAGACTACTTCATGAAAGAGAGTCAAAACTTTTGGACCTTGTGGAGGAGCCCCAAGACCTTGGAGAAAACAAAGTTTCTGCATGTTCATAGGAGCAAAATTCTAATTCTGAGATCTTGAACTGGAAGAAAATAGTAGAATCATGGGGTAGGAAGGAGGAGAAGAAAGGTTTTGCTCAAAACCTTGAGGAAGATGAAGTTGCTCCTACTCATGATGATGTTGGTGACCTCCAAGAAAGGCACTTCCAAGAAGATATAGCCAGGAGAATTGCAGAGTTGGAATCTAGAGAGAGATTCCTTAGCCAATGTGTGATGGATAGTTCAGACCCAATGGCACATTCTATGTCTAAACACACCCCATCTACACACTTCCAAGAGAGATATCAGGCCACACCTGATATAGATGAACTGTTGGTCAATTGGAAGGAGGAGAATCATTAAATTTTAGCTCAAGGACTGCCTCCTCTTCCACATGTTTTTTCCATTTCACCCTTTCTCAAGGAGGAACCTGTTCTGCAAGAGGTGAGTGAGGAGCAGAAGATCCAATCTGTAGTTTCCCAAGAGGCTATCATGAGTGATAATGAAGAATAAATCATCATTGATGCCTCTTGTGAAGACCTCATCAACAATGGAGAAGATGAAGGTCATGCATACATGCAGATGTTCCAACAATATGAGGAGGAACATAAGCATGGTGAGCTCTCTTCCCCTTTGTTTGATGAACTTCCTTGTTGTTTCAATGGGGAGGACTGTTACACTAAGGAGCCTGAGTTGGAGGAGGATCAAGAAAATATCTTTGAAAATCTAGAGATCCTGATCTTTGAGGAGGAAAAGGAGAGGTTTGTCTTCCTTGAGGAAGGCCTTGAAGAATAAAGATTTGAATAAAGAGGTGATGTTTTGTGGGATGAACAATCATTTTTTGATTCTATTTCAAACATCATAACTATCATCCTTCTTCAAGAATGCCAAGAAGAAGTAAAGGATGAGTTTGACATGGCCTTCAATGAATTAGAAGGAAATGGGTCAGACCATGATGCATTATAGAGGGACTGTATAGAACAAAGGGATTATGGTGATGAGCTAGCAGCCACATATTTCTTGGTGATATGCACTAGCATGAAGGACCAACATTCAACAAGATTCCAAGAATAAATAGAGTATGTATATGTTGGAAGCATGTTCAAATCTGATCCACTTAGATACAAGCCACTCCAAGTGATAGGTAAGAGGAGTAGGTCACCAAATCTCCTTTTCATTCAGTTACTTACCTAACACCATATGTCCTCTTGCTAGGAAGGAGACTTCAGAAATTTTCCCCTTGATCCAAGAGGGAAGCAAATGGACCTAGTTAGTTGTACATAGTAGTTTGTTTTTAGTTGTCTTTCCTGCTTTCCCTAAGTGTAGTTTGCACAAGTAGTGTTTTTAGCCTTGTGTGTGTGTTTCCTTTGTGTGTGGGGTAAAAGCTTCATGTTTGATTCTTAGACATATTAGGGATGTTGCTAACTTTGTTCAAGCTACATTTTGACTCTGTGCCCAATGGACTACAAGGCAATTGGTCTCTAAGCATAGCAGGCATGCTTCCCTTGGGAGTTGCCAATTTGTTGACCATTTTTTGCCCAATAGGCCAAAAATTAGTCCCCTTTTGTCCCTGCTATTCTAGACCATTTCATTTTTTTATTTTGTAGGAATCTATCCATTTCTACAAACTCTATAGTATTTCTATGGACTCTATAGGTCTAAAACTATGGACTCTATAGTATTTCTATAGACTCTGCAGGTCTAAAACTATGGACTCTGTAGTATTTCTATGGACTCTGCAGGTCTAAATCTATGGACTCTATAAGTTTTAGATTTCTATGAACTCTATAGGAGAAGTTTTCTATGGGCTCTATAGGTTAGTCTTTTGGTGCATGAAGGATTAGTTCAAGGAGTGCTGGGTTTTGCAAGGCTTCTTCGAGCTCTTGTCAGAGGAAAAATCATGAAGAAGGTTGGAATCGTTGAACCATTGAACCAGTTTAATGCCTTGGTTCAATACCTGGTTCAATTGCTTGGTTTAATCGGTAGTTCAATCGGCCTTGGTTCAAGCCTTGGTTCAATCAGTAGGTTCATCACTCCATTTTTGAGCCTTGGTTTAATTGGTAGGTTCATCACTTCATTTCAGGCCTTAGTTCATCGGTACAAGTTCATCACTTCATTTTCAAGCCTTGGTTCAATCAAAAGTTCATCGCTCAGTGCAAATGCCTTGATTTAAAAATCGTTGAACCATTAAACCATTGAATTGGTTCAATGGCTTGGTTCAACACCTAATTTAATTGGCTTGAGTGTAATTGATAGGTTCATCGATGCACAACTTTGAACTATTGAACTGGTTCAACCATTTTGGTTTGAATGCCTTAGTTCAATGCAAGGTTCATCAACCTCAGTTCAATGTAGTTGGTTTAGCAACTTTTTGTTCAAGCAACATTCAGTTCATCAGATGGTTCAAGGGGCTTGGTGCACAGATTTGAACCGTTGAACCCGTTTAATCATTAGTTCAATCATTGGTTCAATCAATGGTTCAATGTGAAGTAAGAAGCTCGGTGCACAGCGTTGAACCATTGAACCAGTTCAATGAGTGGTTTAAAGTGAATGGTTCAACCACCTTAGTTTAATTGGCTTGACATGCAACGTTGAACCATTAAACCAATTTCAGTTCAATGGGTTGGTTCAATGAGGTGCCCCCAAAGCTGAATGGAAGGTGCCCTTGTGGAGGGCAGCTGAAGCTCCAAAAGCCCTTGTGGAGGGTAGTTTAAGATCTAAAATCCCTTGCAGAGGGCAAAGAATGTTTTAAAGGGTAGCCAAAATGATTTAAGGGGTAAAATACTTAAGTGATAGGCTGAATTCTTTTGGACTTTTTGTTTGAAGGAATTCCTTCAAATAAAAGGCCCAAAGGAATTCGAGGGAAGCTCAGTTCAAAGAGGTCGCCAGTTCAAAACAAAGGACTGCCACCCGACATAAGGGATAAAGTAGCCAATTCTCACAGACAGAAAAGGCCTGAAGCAAAAACCCCATAGAAAAGCCCACTAAAAGATCCAAAGGAATTTGCGAAGGATGGTGACATCCTGCAAGTCATCAATTTTAAGGAGATGGACTAGCTGTTGGGTGGTGGCCACATGAACGTCAAATTTAACAAAATAAAAAAGCTATTGGTTTTTGAAATTGCCTGAGTGCCAACCATGAAAATAACCCAAGGAACACAGTGACCCACCAGAAGATCGCCCTCGAGGGCTGAAGGAGCAGAAAAGACAAAGTAATTCAAGTGGCGAAAGAAGGTGAGTTATTGCTAGACAAGTAGCACAACCTATTTTTCTCTAATTGGCATTAATGAGGGGACAAACTATAGTCTATTTGCAGGAAAGAGGTGTGGCCATGTTCTCACATTAATGCTTGAATGCCAAAGTCAATTTTGGCAATTATACAGCATGGTTTCAATAGACTTCTTCTAGAAGAATGACATTAGTAATAGTAGCTTCCTCTTCCCAAGGTCCGGAATGCACATGGGCCACTGGAAAAAAAGGGCACCAAAATCTTTCCTAGGGAGGGCCATGTTCTCTTCATCTTTCTATATATTGTAAAAAATTCTCATTTGAGAAGGATCGACTCTCTTATCCTATAAGGCAAAACTCTGCCCAAAAATCTCTTGGGCTTATAAGGCAAAGCTCTATAGGGATTTTACCTTGAATCGAAACATAGCATTTTTACCTCCATTCTAAGTTTTTCATCTTTAGTATGTGTCTATGTCTTGATTCTATGTTAAGTCATTTTCCTAATGCTTTTGCAAGATGATTTCAATATGTCTAGTGCATTTTCTAAATTTCCTTTTACAAGTTTGTCAGAAGTGTCCCTAGAGGAGTATAGGTGAAGTGGATAGGCTGTTGTAGTGTGTCTCAAAACACCTCTAGTAGTTATTTCCTCCCTATATCTCTATGGACCCCTGACTCACTGATGCAGAAGGTTTTCTCATGTCAGATGAAGTGTATGGGAGCTAGTTCTCAGTGGAAAGTGTATGTTCGGGTGGAGTAGATCAACCTTTTCTAGTGTATCACCTTTTCTTTTCGTAGGCTTAGGTTCTGTTTTCAGCATCTCTCTCTCTCTTTTCATCCCCCCTTTTTCCATTTTCTTTTTTAGTAGTAGGAGAAACTAGGGCCTACATGATACATCAGAGGGAGCTAGCCCTTATCTAGAGACTCTCCCCTCCAGCTTTGCCAATCAACAATTAATCCATATGGTTACATCATTTCTATGTTAATGCTTGTGTATCAATCATCCATAATCATTTCCTAATCTTTCCATTCAATCTCCTACACATATCAATAGGGACTGATGAAATCACATTTTCCACCCTTTATCCATTATCTAATTATAGTGTGCAATAATTAAATTAAGTATAGCATCCATGGTTCAATCTTATATTACATCATCACTTCTGTTCCCATATTGGGATAACTACATATGGTCTGATATCCACATATAGACATTGTCTAAGTGGATTATGTAGACAACACTTAGAGGCATGGGTTATCTAGGGTCAGTTTAGCCAACATCATCCATCTAAGTCATTTCATCCACATTTTTTACTTTCATTTAATCCAAGTGTTATATCTCCTTATCAATACTTGTAAATATCAATTGTGCAAATCTTTATCAGAAATTGGACAATCTATATTTTTCATTTTCTGGCCTATGGCTTACCATCATTGGGATATCTCATTCCCACATCTACTTTTGAGACCCCTATATCTGATCACAATCTATGTATATAGTCTATAAAGTGGTAAATGTATATTTTCCAATATCTTCTCTAGTATTCTACATCTAGGGGTAAATAGTTTTATGTGTACCCTCTAGAATTTTGTAAACATTAGTATTGAGATAAGTATTTGTATTATTGATGATAATTTTTTTATAATTTTCATCCCTTCATAATTATTCATCCATTTTCTATTCATATTTCAAGTGACATTAAATCAATTTATTTTGAATTTGTATTCAACATCTTACAATCATCTATCAACATAAAATCTACAATCATTTGCAAAATTAAAATCTTTTTCTATTTATAGATCCATAGTTTATTATTTTTGGGATATATTTTTCCCACACTTACTAAATTTAACCTTGATTCATTATAAAAATAAAAATAAGCGTGAAACCTATGAGTGGTTAAATTATTGATTTTCAAATCAATGCTCTAGTTTTTATTAACTAGGGGTAACCCTTTTATGTTACCAACATCTTGAAAATTTGACATCAATCCTAAAATATCTTGATTTTTCATTCATCCATTTAAATATTTTCTCTTTTTATTAATTTTGATTGTTTGTATGTTTCTCACAAAAACCCTCTAGGGGTCATCATCACACTCATTTTAATTCATTTGGGGCAAATTTTTGCTTTTTTATCATCAACACTCTACTTCTTCTATTCTTCAAAATAGTATTGCTTCGCAATAGAATTTCAAAGAGGGGAAAATGTATAAACCTAAATTTCATTTAATTTCAAAATACACCTAAATTTATTAATTATTCTTCTTAAAATTAATAAATAAAATTTCTTCTTAAAATCAAATAATTGATTAATTCAAATATTTTGAATAGTTCAAATGCACACCTTTTAATCTTTATTTTTAATATTTAATTATAGATTTTCAACCTATTCAAACCTCTCCCACCTTTCTCTCCCTCATCCCAATGAAATCCATAAAATTATCCACCTCTTATGACTCCTTATTTGAGTTGTTAAGCCATTTTGACTAAGTCAGCTAACCCACCCCACTCTTTTCTCAACCAGGTTGAAAAGGTCTCCATCCTCATGGATGAGAAATCATCCTCAACCTTTGATCATTTAGAACATTGAAAAAGTCCAAATGATCCTCCATAGTTTGATCTTTTTTTAGGCATCTATAAATAAACTTGCAAATCTTCATTTTCACCATCACAATCATACTCATAATTGGAATCATATCTTTTACAATTAAGAAATTTTGCATCTAAAGTGAATCAAAGTCATAATTTTCAACCAAAATGCTACCCATTCTCCCTTTTCATTGGAGGAGTGAACACCACATTCTTGATAGAGACAATCAGATCCAAATCACAATGGAGGATATTTATATTCAAACTGTGACGTTTTGATTATTGTTTTATGCATTTGTTGCTCTAGCTTTGTTGAAATTAGTTTAGATTAAGATTATCATTTCTATATTTTCATTCATACAACTACAAACTTATATTTTAATAATATTAAAATGTAAATTATTATTAAAATATTATATTTTAGATTTTTTATTACAATGTGAAATGCAAACTATATTACAAATCTATATTATTATTTATTAAAATATCAAATGTAAATTACTATAGTTTTAAATAAATAAAAAATATTACATGATTTTAGTATAATAGTTTATTAAAGTATTAAAAGTGAACTATTATTACAATCTTATATTTTAAGCTTTTATAATAAATGTAATAATTACATGTAAACTATTTTTAAAACCTTATGTTATAAACTTTTATTTCAATATTAAATGCAAACTATGATAGTTTCAAATGAATAAACTTTAATAAAATATTTTAGTATAATATTTTATTACAATATTGAACACAAACTATTAATACAAGTTTCTATTATAATCTTTTATTACAATATATTAAATTTAATAATAAATTAGACATAATTAACCTCTTGAATATTAGTTTTATAATGGATAGTTCATTTAAATTTATTTTTAAAACATATAACAAGATTTTAGTAGAAATTTTTATTATAATATTAAATATAAACTATTAGTACAAGTTTATATGACAATTTTTTATTACAATATGTTAAATTTAATATTAAATTAGACATAATTAACCTTTATTAAAATATATTTTATGTAATACTAAATAATATATATTTTATTTTATAAGGTAAAATAAGAAGGTTTTACAAGGATCCTACAACCTGAGTTTAAATAGAATTAGATTATAATAAGGAAAGCTCTAAGGACTAAAGAACACAATACAGTAGAGAAAAAACAACTAGCAAGAAACTAGTGTAGAAGACAAAACAAAAAAAAGAAAATAAAGAAATTACTCAGGGAGGGTAGCTTCCTCTGTGAGTGCCTTATTGGAATCCTTGTCCTCCACCTTATCCATTGACTTATTTTTTATTATGTTTTCCTAAGTCCTATTACTCAATCCTTCCATGGCATCCTTGGCATAATCATTCCCAACATCTTTCGAGGTTGTTTCTTCTTCGATGACTTCTTGAGGGGGTTTATATTGAGGGGTTTGAATGAGGGTTTTGGAGTAAGTTGAACCTTTGCCTTCCTAACATCCTATTTTCAAGGAGAGGCCTTAACCTCACTGTGTTTTGCAAAATTCTGTAGCATTTTAATAGCTTCCCTATTTACAGAGTTCCACTCCTTGATCAAATTAGCTAGACAAGTCCTCCTTCTTGAAGTTTACTATTAAAACCCTCCAAATGTATCTCATTCTTCCTAATTGAATAAGATAAGGGGCCTTCCCTTTTATACAAGGTTCTAAAACATACCCATCATCATAAATAATGGGTTTTGGTTTGTTTATTATAACTTGAAGAAGGAGATCCTTTGTGGTATATTTATTAATGTAGTTTATTCTCAAGTACACACCTCAAGGTACTATTATACACTATAAGGCATATTACACCTATTTTTTGAGAAGATCTCTTATCAATAGCAATAAATGTATAACTTGGTATAATTTCAACTTCTATATGATGGATTTTCATATTTTAAAGAGTTTACACCCTCCAATATGTTCTGATACACCCTCCAATATGTTATTTTTTTCTTTTTGTTGCTTTTCTTGTACTCAGCCTCGGTGAGTAAGGTCAATTATAACACTTATTGAAGTTTCTTTACTCATAATTAGATTCCTAATTTTGTATCTTTCTTATGTATATTTCAAATAATGAGAGTGAATTTATTTCATGATAACATGCAAAGATTTCAGTAATATGGAGGGCATGCAAATATCTAATGACAACAACATTAGTTTCCATGGTAAAATATGTAGAGGAAGTGAAACATCCCATTATTTGATGTTTATCATATATTATCTATTCAACATTTGTAGGAATGGTATTATTTCTATCGATCTTAACTATTATGAATATGGTAGTGGCAAGTGACCACCCATTTCCAAATGATACCATATTATTCATGAGAAGAAAAGTTTCTCTCAAGATAAAAATATGTGTTTTAGATCCCACAGAAAGTGGATTATAAAATCTTATGCCTATATTATATTAGGGAAAAAGAGCTATATTACTTTATAGAAAATATTACCAAATATCTATATTAAATCACTGATCCACCATGTTTTTTTTAACCTATTGGCTAATCTAAGATGTTTAGTCATTTGCATCATATTTCTATTCAAAACACATGTTTGATGATGACTTTTTAGCTTGGTGGTGAATTGTTATGGGTCAATAATAAACATTTGGTCAATAAAGGATACAAGAAGGATTGTACATACATTTTTGATGTCTTTGTTATAATTTAATATCTTTAGACTTGTTTGAATGTGCTCACTAAACTAATTAATTCATGCTAAAAAATTGAATTTTTAAGTTTGTACATCTATTTTAACATATGGAAACTAAAAAATTATTTAAAAAACTTAAGGATCATTACCACATAAAACAAATTATGTTTTATAAACCCAAAGCATAGCATGTCAAATTTCGACACTAGATTATCAATCAATTAATATCATATTACTTTTAATATTTATCAGAGTGATAAATATATTGGGATAGAGATATTATTTATGGTGACTTGACCTCCCTCTCATACTATGTTGGAGATAAATATGTGAAAATACTTTACTAGTTTTATCCCAATAGATACAGGAGTTACTATAATAACATTAAAGTTATCTATTATTATCATTTAAGGCATCAACCTTCTATACTTATCATCATATACTTGGAACTCAAACAACACATTATGAGCTATGAATCCACTAGAATATAAAATACTCCTTTAATATCTATTGTTCTAACAAAGAGATGTCTTCAATTTATTATTTTGTATATACATTCCTAGTTTTGTATACATGCATTCCACCTCATACCTATGTCGTATACAATTATTTAAGTTCTCTTTCCACCATATGTAATAAATATTCCAAGATAATAAATTCTAATTTTTTACCAACTATATTTAAAATTTTAAAAAGCAAATTATAAGCTAGATTATATGAACTTACAACCATTGATTCACACCTAGAAATTTAATACATCTCTTCCCTGGTAGAGTTGCAATTTGGATGAAAACTCCTCCTTCCTTCTTATTTCCTATGACGCTACCTCTAAAGCATGAGGAGGTCTCCCCCTCCAAATTTTCCCTCACTTCTCTTAAATATAAAATAAATACTAATTATTTTTACTTTCCTTTTTGTTTTATTTTTTTGTTTTCTACTAATTTTAATTTATTTCTCATTTTTTTTTATAATTTCAATGTTTTTATATTTTTTTGTCTCTCTTTTTTTAGATAATTCCATTTTTATATTTTAATATGAAATTGTAATTTCATATTAATCCCATTTAACATTTAATTATTCTTTAACAATTTAATGATAAAATAACAATCTGTATTAAATTTTTCGTTTATTAATTTTGCCTTTATGTGCATTAATGAAATATTAAGCTAAGAACACAAGGGAATTTATTTTTATAATCTACTTACTCAGGTAATCAAATAGAATAGAATTTTAAACAAACACCAAAACAATCATTTCAAATGCATTTTATACCATGGCTAATTATTGTGGTATGTGTAGGGTCTTGCTATGTATCTATCAATGAGTGATGTATCCATCTACTTCATCCTATTTAATAATGCTCTCCCTAACATGCAGGTGATTATATCTTCTCACATGATAATCATAAGCAATAATATATAACTGAAACAATTCATTAATATGCTTAAAATGTAAATGCATACATAACCAATTCATAATAAGTAATCATGTATTCTCATCTAACTAAGCAATAATTTATTATCCCTAAATGGCATAAATCTCAAGCTTAGTCATAAATATAACCAAATCTAAGTTTTTTTAATCACATATATCCACAAATAATCTAATAAGTTTTTCTAGTGAGGAATTAGGATGTAACATCCTTCCCCCCTAAAGCTAGTCATCATCCTTGATGACTCCAATTCAAAGATAGATTTTCAATCAAAAAAATTTATTAGCAAAGCAATAACATGATATACAAGTTCAAACTAAGAAAATGAATGAAAAAATACCTATAGAACTCACTGTAGTTCCTCTAAGTTGCACTATTTCTAAAGTATTGGTCCCATAAGTCCCTATTCAATAACATCTCAAAATTAATCACACACAGTTGTGAGTATTATTTTCTTTAACTAATTCTGTCATGACCACTCCAAGGTATAGAATCATCAAAACATGCCTACATACTATAGAATTGGCCACTTCTATTACTTTGAAGGGTTCCACATGTCTTAATGGAAGTTTCACATTCTTCTCAAAACTCATAAGATCAATATACAAGCCAAAATAATTAACCAAAGAGAGTTACAAAAGATCTTCTATCCCTCAACACATCTCTCTATCCTAGAGAGTGTTTTTATCATTCTAGAGAAAAGTAATTAGATAATCTAGCAAGAATATTGTGTAGAAGCTAATACTATTGCTACTACACATAGCTCTAGATAAGTATAACATGACAATACTATAATTTACTCAATTATAGATCTTAATAAGTATGAAAATGACTAAGAACATCAAATATAAGTATACAAAAAAAATCATGGAATACTCATCCATATGGAATCTCTATCCATCTTATACATGTGTATAGCCATACAAATGAATTTGACAAGTTTCACTTATCAAATCTCAAATTCATTAAGTCTATCTATTGATCCAACTTAGTGCCACATTCTGAGTTAATGTGAGGCTAAGTAGGATACCATATTACTTATTATAACTCACATTCCCAATTCACTTCTCTTCTCTTAGGTCTCCATGACCTTATGATCTCCACAATGTGTACAATAAATTTCAAAAAATCACAATTTTATGATAATGGATCATTGAAAGTAAATATATATGCTAAATGATTATAGATGTATCCTCGTACATATATTTAGATCATATAATCAATTCATAATTTCATTAAGTTACTACTAGTTAAAATACTATACCATATTTCATAATCTTAAATTATAGAGTTATATTCATGGTCAAGAGAAAATAATGTTAAAATTAACATAACATTCATAGGCCAACAATCATACCATTCTTTCAGCCTTATAGGGGAATAAATAGAATAACATCTCATTATTATCACACAACAAGTTAAAAGTTTATTCTAACTCCTAGATTGACAAAAAGCTCTACACATCTTAAACTTTAATCATATCTGGTGAAAGTTATAAAAATATATCTTTAAAACAACATGATATAATCAAAAGATAATAATATTTATCTATGCAAGGGTGAAAAATATCATACGAATTATAATCAAATTACAATTATTAGTATATAATTTAATTTATAAATCAAGTTTTTCCACCTCATGTGGTCCTAAATTCAAGTATTTACTCTAAAGAGTCATAAGTGAAAAATGAAAATCTATCATTTCAAAAATAACTCCTACTTACCCTCCCAAGGTAAAAGGAAAACACTTGCAACTTAATGTTTCCAAACACTACCTACTTATATAATCTCATAAGTATGATATCTCAATATATTTCTTTGACTAGAAGAAATAAAATATGAACCATAAATTTGTGTCAATCCATCTAATCTTAAAACTTCTCTCTCACCAAGAGTAGAAAACACTCTCCCACAAATTTAAAGGGATTATAGTCAAACAACATTCAAAACAATTACCATTTAAGAGAATACTAAATGAACATCATGCATATATGACTCTTTTCATTGGCATCATAATAATGTCAAAGGAGAATGAGATAATAATGACTCAAATCTAAGCCAACTAACAAGGATGACACCATATATCTTAAGAGTACAAATTTCATAAATAAACTCCTAACACAAAGGAATTATCAAGCAATACAACAACACTCTACTAGGAATATTTCCACCATCTTAGGTGGTACTAAAATAAAAATGGTCTTAATAAATTTTCCATTCCTAAGATTAATAAATATAGACATAAAACTAAAGCATATAAATTTAAATGAGAAGCATCTTGAGCTTATTAAACACTCACAAAACTCAATGACAAAGATGACTTGATAATCAAGAAGGATCTCATCATGCTCAAGGTGTTTGATCTAAGTGATCAAACCATGTTAGAAAGATTTTGTTCATAAATCATGAACTATGTTATATACCCATCTACCTAAACCTCGAATACAACCATCACATAGGGACACTTGATAAAATGGTTTCCTTAACTCAAAGGGGTACAAATTATCTTAAATTTACACACTTAATGATTCATACACATTTTAAAAATGTCATAAAACTTCAATCATGGTGTAACATGGTTCTTCACTAAGACACCAAAAGTCAAAATACTAGAACAAAACTTCATGTCACTAGGTTCACAAGACATGAAAATGCTAATAGACTTATTAGGTCTTGGAGTTCGAGCTATAGTTCTAATACCACATGAAATATCCTTGTTGGGATCTAACTAAAAAAACACATTTTTTTAATCTAAAACAAACACACATGCAAAAGTATTCTACATCTTGAGAGTCTAACATAGATAAAAATAGTATTGGAATCAACTCATATTATATAGATTTCCAATATCATGAGAGAAAAAACAACTCAATATAGAAAGTAATTATAACATTTTGAACTCAACATATCAAAATACATAATCACCATTGTCAATGTGCATCAACATATAATTACAACTCTTCAATAATAATTACAACATATTACAATGTTTAAATAAGATACTTGGCTACCTCAGAGCATATTTCCTAAACTTGAAGTATTTATGGTAATCTCAAGTGTCATCTCAATAAATAATACTATTGTGGGGAGGGAGAGAATCATCTGAGATCTTTTCCACACCAATCACAAACTAATGATCCCCTACATGAATCCCATCAAGAAATGGCCCTTATTTCATGGATGGGTAGATAGTGATGGTGTGGGAATCCAGATAGATTAGCAATTTAATGTGTGCTATATGATTTTTAACTAACTAAACATGTAGTGTATAATATAAAACTCGATCTATTGTAAGATATCACACATACATGTAAATCATTCTCATGAAATGATAATGTATCACTAAACATAATTTAGCCCAAAGTTTTACAAATAATAATATAAAATTAATCTAGAGATCTATCATATTCATACACACCACTTGATCAGATTTCTTTCATCTAACATTACAATGCCATTAAGCCAATGAAGTCTATCTCACTACTTGCTTTGCATTAGAAATGCAGATTTGTCAAATATAATTCAACCACAATATTCAAAAACTTACATCCTACTAGCAAATGCATCACATGACACACCTTACATAGGAGTAATAATAACATACATTTAATTTTTCAAACACATGTATGAATCTTTAATTATATTCTATCCCATACTAGAAATAATGATCACAAATATACCACCTCAGTAAACATATAATTTAACTATACAATTCAAACAATATAATTAGTTTCTAGTTATCTACACCGTATGGTAACCCATATTACCACAGTCCAATGTTTTAAGAATTAGCTACTAGTTTTCCACAATCAAACATATGAAGTAGTCTCAAATACATGGAAACACAAGCATTATACAAGTAACTATATATATCAATGCAAGCATTCATTCCCACATAACATAATAACATACCATCATAACATTAGATAAGACCACAAACTTTGTATACATGCATACACAAGTCTTAACAATTATAATAACACACATTATCCACAACAATAACCATTATGTATATAATAAAATAGTCAAATGTATATATGATTTTAGGCATAATAACTATAGTAAGTACTACCTAGATACAATATACTTTTATACTGTAGTATCTTATGATATCCTCTACTATCATAAGTTACCAAATACATAATAAAACATAAAGCAAACTTATGATTTCTAAGATTCAACTGATTCATATAGATAATAACAAACAAACAGTTAAAAACTATACCATTTGAGTATACTGCAAACAAGAAACATGCATCATGATGCACCACTATGCTCTAAGTATAACAAAATATCTATACATAATAACACATTCATAGTATGTAATTCACACAAGTATTCGATACTGAATACACATGCATAAAAATCATTCATATTATTAATAGTAATTCAGATAAACTTGTTATTCCATTGACTCATTTGGTTTTAGGAGACTGTTCCAAAGTTTATAGTTCCTAATTCATATGTAATTTAATGACTTATATAATCATCTAATGAATTATAAGTATAATATACCCATACAAGTACTTTCATATCCTAATGTGCACCACATGTAGGTATTGTAATGTTATGAAATATATAAACCATGATTTAGTGTTTTAATCAAAACTTCTAAGCACAAAAATCAACTAATGAAGTAGTTATACAAATAACTAGAAAAAATGAGCTTTATTTTCCTGAAACACAAGTAATCTAGTTTCATAAATAGTTTATATTTGGGGGTTTGCAAGAGATTGTACACTATCTTTAAACATTACTTTCAATTTTTTGTTAATAATTCTTTTGATAATATTAACTAAAGAAGACTACCCTAGTTTCTCTCTTTTTTAATTATACTAGAAGTCATGTAACTCAATATCAATTTTTGCATGATGAGTTTCAAATATTAGGTGACCTCAATATTTTACAAGTTTATCCCTATTTTATTGGGTTTGATTTATTTACCAAGAATAGTTGTTATCCTGAATAAGAAGGATTATAAATCTTTGTACATTAGTTTACACAAGCATAAATCATCTATTAATAACTCCATAAACAAAAAAAACTTGCTATGGTTTTAGATAATTTACTAACATCACCTATTTAATTGAAGTCTGATAAGTATATTTATTGATGTAGTTTATACTCAAGTACACACCTTGAGGTACTATTATAAAATATAAGCCATATTACACTTATTTTCCAACAAGCTCTCTTATCAATAGCAATAAATGTATAACTTAGTATAATTTCAACTTTTATATGATGGCTTTTCATATTTTAAGGAGTTTACACCCTCAAATATGTTATGATACACCCTCCAATATGTTATTTTTCCTTTATATTGCTTCTATTGTACTTAACCTCGGTGAGTAAGGTCAATTATGACACTTATTGATGGTTTTTTACTCCTAATTAGATTCTTAATTTTGTATATTTCTTTTTGTAAAATTTAGATAGTGAGAGTGAATTTCTTCTATGATAACATGTGAATATTTTAGTAATATGGAGGGTATTCACATATCCCATGAAAATAACATCAGTCTCCATAGTGAAATATGTAGAGGAAGTGAAGCATCCCATTATTCCATGTTTAGCATATATTATTTATTTGGCATCTATAGGAATGGTATTATTTCTAGTAGTCTTAACTATTATGAATATGGTAATGACAAGGGACCACCTATTTCCAAATGACACCATCTTATTCACAAGAAGGAACATTTCTCTCAAGACAAAAATATATGTTTTAGATCCCATAGAAAGTGGATTATAAAATATTATGCCTATATTCTATTAGGGAAATAGAGTTATATTACTTTATTAAAATTATTACCAAATATCTATATTGGAGCACTAAACCACCATGATTTTTCTTAAAACCCATTGGCTAATCTAAGATGTTTAGTCATTTACATCATATTTTTATTATAAATGCAAGTTTGATTGTGACTTATTAGCTTGGTGGTGAACTGTTGCATGTCAACAATAAACATCTGGTCAATAAAGGATACGTGAAGGATTACACATACATTTTTGATGTCTCTATTATAATTAAATGTCTCTAGACTTGTTTGAATGTGTTCACTAAACTAATTAAGTCATTTTAAAAAATTAAATGTTTAGGTCCATACAATTGTTTGAACATATGGCAACTAAACAATTATTCAGAAAACTTAAGGATCACTGCCACATAAAACAAATTATGTTTTATAAACCCAAAGCATAACATGTAAAATTTTGATGGCAGATTATCAATCAATTAATATCATATTACTATTAAGATTTATCAAGGTGCCAAATATACTGGGATAGAGATATTATTTATGGTATCCTGACCTCTTGCTCATACTATGCTAGAGATAAATATGTGAAAATACTTTACTAGTTTTATCCTGATAGATTCATAAGCCAATATAGTAATATTAAAGTTATCTATTGTTATCATTCAAGGTGTTGACCTTATATACTAATCTCTATATACTTGGAAGTCAAACAATATAGCATGAAATACAGTTTTACCAGTATGTCAAATACTCCTTTAATATCTATTATTCTAACATAAAGATGTCTATAAGTTCTTATTTTGTATATATACATTCCTAGTTATGTATACATGAATTCCACCTCATACTATGTTGTATACATTTCATAAAGTTCTCTTTCCACAATATGGAATAAATGTTCCAAGATAATAAAGTGTAACACTCTACTAGCTATATTTAAAATTTTACAAAACAAATTATAAGTTGGATTATATGGACTTACAACCATTTATTCACACTCAAAAATTTAATAGATCTCTTACTTCATAGAATTATGATTTGGATGAAACCTCCACCTTCCTTCTTCTTTCCTGTGATGCTTCCTCCAAATCATGAGGAGGTATCCCCCTCCAACTTCTCTCCCACTTCTCTTAAATAGAAAATAGATACTAATTCTTTTCAAGGTTTTTTTTTGCTTTCCTTTTTGTTTTATTTTTTTTAATTTTTTGCTAATTTTAATTTATTTTTCACTTTTTTTGAATTTCAATGTTTTTTCTTTTTTTTCCTCTCTCTTTTTTTAAAATAATTCCCTTTTTATATTTTAATATGAAATTATGATTTCATATTAAACCCATTAGGTATTTAATTTTTATTTAACAATTTAATGGTAAAATAAAATTCCATATTAAATTTTACCTTTATTAATTTTAACTTTATGCACATTAATGGCATATTAAGTTAAGCACACAAGGGAATTTATTTTTATAATTTAATTACTAAATAAATCATAGAGAATAAAAATTTAAACAAATGCCAAAATAATCAATTCGAATGCATTTTCTACCATGGCTAATTATTGTGGTGTGTGTAGGGTCTCACTAGCTATCTGTCAACCAATGATGTCTCCATCTACTTCATCCTCTCAGATGATGTTCTTCCTCTAGTACACTTGAGGGAATAATTATCTTTAATCCAACTCATAACATATAGCTGATTATATATTCTCACATGATAATCATAATTAATAATATAGAACTGAAACAATTTAATAATATACTTAAAATGTAAATGCATACATAACCAGTTTGTAATAAGCAATCTTGTATTATCACCTAACTAAGAAAAAATCTATTATATTGAAATAATATAAATCTCAAGATTAGTTATAAATATGACCAAATATAAATTTGTTAATTAGAAATATCCATGGATAATCTAGAAAGTTTTCCCACTGAAGAATCAAGATGTAACATTTAATGGTGTGAAAGGTGGTGGTCTTACCAGCTAGGGCATCTAGAATGTTTAAAGAAACACCTTCAATGATTAATATTTCCACTTTTAGTTGAGTAATAATATATATACTCTAGAATGCTACTTTGGCTTCTACCACATCGTTTGTTTGAATCCCTATGGGGGTATCGTATGCAACAACCATCCTCCTAGATGAGTTTTTTTATAACCCCTTCACCACCTATAGGACCTAGATTGCCTTTTTAAACACCATCAAAATTTATATTTAACTATAAAAATACTAAATTATACATAAATATCTTCTAAATATTAGTTTCATAGTGAAAAATATTCTAAAATTAATTTGGTAGATTGGAGACATAATTATCCTTAAATTATGAAGTGGAAACATCTGAATACACTTTTTGAATAAAAATAAACCTAGAAAAATATCTATCAAATATATATATATATATATAAAATAAATCACATGGATGTAATTACTATAGGTTTAATTCATTTTTGAATATAAAGTTTACATCTAATATCAAAGAAGTTCAATTACATGTGATTCATTATAGGTATAATAAAAATAAGTGTCATTCATCCTATTGAATTATTTACATGCCTCATCCATTGTAGCTACATAACTAATTGAAACATAACACAAAATTATATCCTAAAATCAAAGCATTCCATGAAATCATATCTCATTTATACATTTTGTCAATTCACATACCTGCTTTATGATTTTACATTTTTCATACATTTACAATAAAATGGGTAGCCACCCACTCCTGACACTATTATCAAGTGACAACCCAATCTATAAAATACCAAAGAGTTTCAACCATACATTTGATCCATTTAAAACATAGAGAAAATAATTTTCTATTGTCATATTGATATATCCTTCAATCATTTCCCTCCATGATACCTCATCTCAATCATGTTTTTTTTGTCAAATAACTTATGTGCCTATAACAATCTTCCACATTTTTTTACACATTTAGTTTATATTGAGTTGATTCCCCCTGTAAACATTTTAAAGTGGGAAACCACCCACTATAATAGCTACCACATGTTTAATTCATTTTGAATATGAAGTTTAGATATAAAAAAATTTAAGCTCAATAATACATGATATCTATTATAGGTATATTTAAATTAAGTTTCAATAATTATATTTAATTAATTTTATTCCTAATTAACTGTAGTGCATGAATGCTTGTAAATAGAACATAAAAAATATTTCGTAATTATTTCATTCCATAAGACTCCATGCCATTCATATTTTCTTTTAAATAATTTGCATGCCTACCATATGCTTCAAAATTTTAGATACATCTATTTTAGAATAGGTGACTACCCAGTCTAAATTTTTTGATTAGGCAAACACCTCACTATAAAAAGTATCACAAGTTTAAGTTACTTTAAATATGAAGTTTACAACCACTAACAAATAAGTTAAATAATACAAAGAATCTATTGTAGGCATAGTGAAAATAAGTGTCAATCATCCTATTTAAGTATTTAAATCCCTCATACATTAAGATTATGGTTGCTTCCAAATAGAACACAAAATTATATTTTACAATCATTGCATTCTATTAGACCACATCTCATTCAATGATTTTATCTAATAATTCTTACATTTTGTCAAACAATTCACAATTTATATTTTCCCCTGAAGATGGTATACAAAATATATTTTAATTTTTACTTGGATTTAAATTTAAAACTAAATGAGTAGTTTCCCCATTTTGAGAAAACAAATACCTTTTATAAAACGTATTCCACCCTTATATCATAATTCTTACCCATGTAGGATTTAAAATAGTTACATCCTAATTATAATTCTACCTTTCAATTTGAAATATTTTGACAAAAAAATTAAGAATTTAGGTATACCCCATGTAAAATAAAATATCTAAAATAACATGTTCCAATATAAATTTAGTAATAATTTCAAGAAGTGTTATGATGTGATTGTAATTTTTCATCTATCACATACATAATTCATTATTACAACATATCTTTGTGAAGATATTTTTAATGTCATTATCAAAAGATAATATTTTACAATATTATATTCCAATTTTTTTAATATCACTTTTGATACTATTTTTTTATCACTTTTTAAAATTAGGTAGTAACTGTGTTCTATTAATTTTAATCATATGAAGTTGTCATTCTAGGCTAATCAAATATTTTTTAACCTATTATCCATGAAGTGAAGGATTATTCCCTAATAATCAAGCCATTAAATAGTACTATTTATTGAGTTATCTTACATTCATATTCAGGTATATACGATGACCCCATAGTTATTTTATAAGATTAACTATAAAATTCCTTTGATTATCTATAATCTATGGTGTAATGGTAAATAATAAACCTTGATAATTTACTCACAATCCAACTTGGAGATGATATAACTATGTGTATAGTTTATCATCCATAGTTAATTCTATAAAACTTCTATCCAACATTATCTATGATCTTATTAAGTTTTAATGTGATTCCATTACTTAAACACACCCAACATAAAATCAAGCCATTTATAAAACATTTTTTTCTCTATGTTTTTCACATATTATTTTTAAGGATTTTATCTAACTTAAACAATTAATTGTTTAATTTTAGGAAGTAATCACTATAATTGATGACACCTCATACAAATAAATTCCATTCTTAAATGGTTCAATTAATTTGGAAACAAGATATGATGAGTGGTTTGTTGAGATATCATGCCTACATAAATACTACTTGACTTTTGGTTATTTCATTTAATTAAATAGAGGTGCATGAAGTAGTTTTAATTATATTAAGAATGAAATATATTATTTAATTTTTAATTAATTTTCAAGTGGAAAATATAAATAAACTTGGACATACATGTTTTATTGTTCAAATGGTGCCAGAAGTGGAATTGCTTATAAAAAAAGAGGCATGGATCATTCTAAAAAACACTAGAGGGATTTTTGTTAAATTTTTATGGTTGGAAAATAGAATTTTAAATATATGTTGATAATAATGGTGTAGAAAATAGATAAAATATTAAATTAAATTCCATTGGTATTGAAATCCTTTAAAATAATGGATTTACTTCATCTATCACCCACCACTTTAATATGGTTTTTTTTTTGGAAAAATAACATTTCATGCAACAAATATTTACTTTTATGAGGAAGTAAAGTTTTTAAAACCTAGAAAAGGATACTTAAATATTATAGTTATATAATTTAAACACTCTGCAAGGTAAAATATTCCCTTTAAATAAATTAAAAAATATTTTTAAATGAGTAAGTCCTCAATAAATAAATATAATCAATTATATTTTTCAATCAAAACCATTAAATATTTGGGTTGAACCCTATCACTAGGCACTTTTCATATAAAAATATTAATCTCATCATAAATCTCTTATTGATCAACTGATTAGCTCAATGTTATGTAACCCAATACCTCTTCAAAGTGATGAAATATTTCTTCCGTTCAAGAAAAAAACTACTGTAATCATATTTTTAGAGTTTAGCATGATCTTAAGGATTTTCAGACCCATTTATAAATTATTGATGGATAACATACCATAAAATTCAATAAAATCATCCTAAAACTATAATGTTGAATCTATTCATGATATAATCAAATAGAGGTTTTGTCATATTTTATCTACAAGGCTATAATAGAATAGATAATTAGTATATGTAAATAAAATGGAAAATAAAATATTGGTTTGTACAAAATTTATTGACCACTTGTATAAATTAAGGTCAACCTAGATCATATTAAAAAAAACTAAAAAACCCTAATATTTTTCATGAATAGGATAAAAATGAAGTTATTTGAATCTTATGATTCAATTAAACTAACAATATGAAATGTATTTTAATGTCTATTAGATTAAAACTTATATATATATATATATATATATATATATATATATATATATATATAATGATATAATGTTATGATTCAAGCATTTGAAAAATATATCTTAAATAGTTTTTTAAAAAATAGACAGATTGAATGATGAGTTGTCATTTATCCTTATTCTATATGATATATGATAAAAATGGGTCTTCATTTTTGATTTGTACACAAATATTATTGGGCTTGTTTGTTGTTTGAAAATTTATTGTGATATAAATTTCTAAAAAAAAATCATTTGAAAATTTAATAGCCAATATCTTCAAAAGAACAAGGGGTGTGTTTGTACATGAGCTATCCATAATTGAAGATACAATTAAATATGGAAAAGTGTGGCTAAGAACCAATGTTGATCTTGGTGTTAAAGTGTCAATGTTAAATGCATATTTTTTATTAGGTAGGTAAAAGATATATATATGTTAAATGCATATTTAAAAATAATAAAATAAGAGGAAATTATAAGGGATAAAATTCTATATTATTTCAAAAATGAACGCCATAAAACCTAGTTGTGATATGATATACTACATCTAATGTTATGTAAAATTTTATTATTTTTGAGAGCTAACTTGTACAGGTTTCTCAAAATTTTAGAGATGACAAGGGAATAAATAGAAAAAACTATTGAAATAAGAAAAGGAAACTAGACAAGGGAATAAATAGAAAAAACTATTGAAATAAGAAAAGGAAACTAGAGAAAATATAAAAAGAAACAACAATGTTAAAGGATGCTAAGAACCTCCTAGAAATGTATATATCATCTTTCACTACTACTACTCAAATAATGGATAAATATATTTATGATTTCACATGTCAAATTTATTTTCAATTTTAATTAAGAATAAATTTCATACAATTATAATATAATAATATTCCCTTTAGTCCAAAGTTTGTTATTTATTACTTTTGTAATGTTATGAAAAACATTATACAAAATAATATTATAGATCTACTTTGTTTTAGTGCACTGATTTGAATTTTTATCTTTATTAACTTAATATTTAAACACACTTATTTCATAAATATGTTCACATATACATGGAAATAGATAAAAACATGAATAAAATCATTTCTAAAACATGTTACCAAATTCTAAAAGAATAAAGTGTATTTTAGGTGAAGATGTGGCCATAGAAATTGAATGGTGACATGTGCATAACATGGATAATTTTTTCCCTAACATATATTGGGAATTTTTTTATCATATAACATATTTAGGTTTGAGAGATCAATATATATTTTTAGAGCACATGACTAATAATCATAAACTTATTTCCCTTTCTAATTCTTTAGATAAGTAAAAATGCAGTGCAATGAACTTTTTTTATATTAACTTCATTAATATGTACAGTTTAATATATAAACTATGATATGATTCTAAAATTCACTATAAATATCTGACAAAAAAATCCATGTGAGTTTACTAGTCATCCAAACTGAAGGGTAGATTCTTGTTAAAAATTAATCCCTCGTATCTCATTATAATAAAATTGATTTTTATATGATTAAAAATTGATTTTTATATGATTAAAAATTGATTTTTATATGATTCTAACTATATTATTAATAGACTTGATAAATAAATCAAAATAAACTATAAATTAATAACAAAATATGAATTATAATTCAAATCAAGTAGAGACAATTACATCTCTATCAAACAACTCATTGACATGATTAAAGGCTTAGGTTATCATCATGAGGTTATGCAATTAGCAATAATTGTAAACATTGTAAATGTCTACTATGGATGACATTAAGGTATTAAAAACCAATTACCACTTTAAAAATACTACTTTTTTATTACCATATAGTTTACGAAAACTTTATATTGGTTTTCAATCTATTCTATATACTTAATTAGAGGTTTAACTATAATATTGTTTAATTATTATTTTCATTTCATTGTTAAATTACAGAATAAATGTATTTCCATATAAATAAAAACATTATTATTATCATTATATATTTCAAAAAACACATTATTTTTCTTGATTTAGATGGATTGCTAATTTACAATAATTTATTTCAAAAATAATAATAAATATTCTAAATAAATAATGAGAATATTTAACCAAGAAAGATGGTGACTTGATTTTTAATTTCTGTTAAAATTTCAACTTGATTTTTTTATTTATTCATATTGTGTGTGTGTGTGTGTGTGTGTGTGTGTGTGTGTGTGTGTGTGTGAAAATATATAAATACTATTACAACATGTTAAAGTGGAGTAGTGTCCTCTATTTTGTTAAGGTGTTGAGCATTGTGATTATAAATAATAAACTTTTATTAATAATTTCGATACAATTTAGAGTGATGATCAATTTAGTTATAATTTTTCAATCACTATTTTATTGATCCCATAAAAAAATGTATTCATGAAGAAAATTTTATCATATCCACGAAGTATCTCTAGGTCCATAACTCAGAAAGGATAAATGGATTATGTCAAAAAAAATTACATAACTAGCCTTAATTGGTAAAGAAGAGGATATGATAATTTTTACTAAGAAATCTAGTCTAAATTTAGATTAACCTGATTTTAAAATTAGTGAATAAGGTTTATAACGTGATAAAAAAATTAAATTTATAATATTTTAATAAATATTCCACATAAAAATTGAAATTGTTTTATTGTCTATGACTAGAATGTTAATTAGTAATCATATTTTTTTCAAATTTATTTACTATCACTACCTAAAATGTTAACAAAAAATTAGATATTTCTATTTATATATGTGTGAATATTGAATATTTAATTTAAAATTTTATGAAATTGCTAGTGTATTTAAATCTTAATTGATAACTATATATGTTCATCAATATTTATTTAACTTATTAATTGATAACTATATATTTTCATTCATCTTACTTTGAAATGACAATTTTCTAAAGGATAATTTAAATATTATTTACTTTATTCAATATTTTTAATTTCTAACAACAAATTTCCATTCATATTAGTTTGGATATTCAATCTAGATACAAACAATTATGACAAAGATAGTGGATTGAAAAGTTTATTGAAAGCTACATATTTTTAGTCACAGTGGTTTGAATTATCAATATAAATAGAGACAACAATGGAAAATATACAAGACAAATTAAATATTATTTTCTTAATTCAAACATTTTAATTGTCAACTACATGTTTCCATTCATAATGTTTTAAATATTAAAACCAACACTCATAGGATTATGACATTATTAGTCGTTTGTAATGGTAACTGACAACTAGATAAATCATTTTCATTGCTAAGATTGAAATTTCAATTGAAAACTCTATATTTATATTTATATTATTTTTAATTTTCAATATAAACACATCAATCATGGTACTTCTAGTGGATACATTTGATATTACTCATCTAATTTAAAATTTATGTTTAGAAATACTTATTATTATGCTTGATTGGATATTTATACAAAGATATTATTTTGAATATTATTACTTACCTAATTAATAAATATTTTGTATAAAATAAAATCATGACATTGGTAATGGCCAAATTTAATATTTCTCACCTAATTCAATATTTATTCCTAGATATAATTATTATTATATGTATTTGGATCTTTCTATACAAATGTTATTTTGAATACTTTTGCTTGTTTAATTGAAAAAATATTTTATATAAAAGTTCAATATAATTATTTTTTATTCTTAACAAAATAATTATTTTTATATATAATTAATGTTATTTTTTATTGCATATTTCTAACTTGAGATTAAAAATAAAAATTATATCATATTTTTAGATTACATTTTAGTTAGAATAAAATTATTAGTATTGGGAGTCGAGGGATTATTTATTAAAGTCCCAAGGAGTACTGAATTTAGATAACCAAACAAATAAAGTGATGTTTCATATTCATGTAATAGATACTTCTAACACACATCTATCCCTTTTTTAAATGGTTAAAAAAATAATTCAATACATGATTATGGTTTAATTATCTACACTCAACAGATTTATTATTTCTTTTTTAGATTGAATGGTTAAAAAATATCATTTGATTTTATTTGGGGAATATCATGTTATGATATTGGTGAACAAAATTTTATAATGAATAATGGAAATATTATGATAATGTACCAAAGAATATATATAAATTATTTTATACAAATACACATAAGTGTATGGAATATAAAAATTATTGTTCAGAGCTGGGAAAACATGTTTTGATTGCAAAACTATAAGATTCTATTTAGTTTGGATTTCTATTGAGTTGAAAATTTTGGCACACTCCATTCCAATATAAAATTATTCACACACTTAGGTATGTGGTTAGAGTATATGGGGATACACTTAAGTATGCATCCTTTTTTGTAAACATATAAATAAGCTATTATTTATTTTGATTGAGTTGCTTTGCATTTATTAATTATATTTATATAAAAAAATTAATCTTATTGAGATATATTGTGTTGTTTATATTTTATTTATTATATTAAATTATTGATTTATTTTTAGTATAGTAACCTTTATCAACAATTTATTTCATTAATACATTACTTTGTATTTGTTACAACAACCTATAAAAACAAGTGACTTTGGCTAAAATATGAATTTAGATAAAACTACTAAGATTGTATTTATTATATCTAATTATTTTTTAATTTTGTTACAAAATTTTTTATATAAAATTTATTGAAACAAATTATTATTATTTATTTGTTACAGAACATGTATAAAAAGTTGAGTTTCATTAAATTTATATTTAAATGAAACTAGTCTTGGATATTTAGATATTTATAGTTAATTTGATTACTTATATGGATTTTATCTCAATGGCTATTAATTTAAAATAGATTATATTCTACAGCTTACAAAGTGCACCAATAAAAATTAATTGTGTTCTACTTGAATGGTATTTTAATTTATATAGTTCATAAAAATGAAGTCACTACAAATAAATTCAATATACTAAAGGCTACTAAGCTAAAAATAAATACTACTTCCTCCAAAAAAAAATAAAAATAAGGGAGTTACTAAAAAGGTGTTTATGTATATTCAAATTTGGGACATGGACATTAAATAATTATAAAAATGTAAACAACTTAAAAAAATCATTGGTTCAATTAAAAACATTGAAACAAATAACTTTGACATTATATATACCCATGAATAATTTTAATCAGTTCAATGAGTTAATTCTAAAATGTTTTGGAAATCTTGAAATATATTGCAAACCACTAGAGTTAGTTTATGGGTATATAAAATCAAATCAATATAGTTCTAATTGATTATTATTGTGAGAAAAATATTTGTAATGATAAGGATAATTATATAATATTAAGAAAAAATAGTAATTATTTTTCTAAATACAATTGCTTGATATATGTTTTATGACTAGTTTTTATATGCATGAAAGATGTTGTAGATGTAAGAAAGATTGAAAATAGATTGTATTGATTGTTCTATAATAAATTGTTTGTGATTTTTTTTGTAAACTTAATATATTTATGGAGAATATTTTTTTTCCATATTTATTTTTAATAATAATTCAACCCTTACCATATTTTTGATAATTTATGTAAATGTTACATAGATATTTGTGACATTTTCACCACTCTAATGTTACATGGAAATTTGTGATATTTTTATTACACTTATAGGTATGGTAATACAAACATAAAATTATAATAAATGTTACATTGATATTTGTAATATTTTAGCTGCACTTATTGGTAAAGCAATAAAAATGATCAATGTGTTACAATTTATCATGAATAATTTTGATTCTATTAAATTGAAATAAAATTCAATTACTATTGTGTTTTGAAATAAAATATTTAATTAAATCAACAAATTAAATTTTACAATATATTTTTTAACACTATATTCTAATTTTAAATTGGAATCTAAAAATATGATATCTAATTACAAAAAAACTCTAAATTTGAATCTGATAATAAAAATGTTGAGTTATGATATTTGATACTATAAAAGCTTCTAAATATAATTTTAGGTTTTAATATGGACTAGAATATTTCTAAATTTAATTAAATGTTGGCCTTTTTTTGTGTGTGGGTCTATTATCCCATTGTTGTGAATATTTCACCTTTGATTTTTTTCTAAATTACCATAGTTGGAAACTATGCTTAGGTTATCATAGATTAGCATATATATATAATATCTAATCAATCCATTTATTATATAAAAGTTATGATTAAAAAATATCAAAACAAATAATGTAATAAACTAATCAATATCAAGATATATAAATCACTTAAGTCAAGCCTCATTGAATCTTATTTTGTAACATTTTCATTATCTCTTACCCTCTCTACATTTTATTTGTTGTAAATATATCTATTAAATTTCATGTAGTTACATCATCACTTATATTCGAGATGATGTTAAAAAATACTCACTGAAACTATTAAATACACACACTTATAAAACTACATATATAATTGATTTTGAATGTGTGGGATACATAGTTTGCAAAACTACCAAGATGATGTATAAATCCATAACTACTCCTTTTATTTTTGAATGTAAGATAATTCATGAGGACATTCATATCTTCTATAAAATATGACCACCACATATATGTGAAGAGAAGGTATGAGCATTAACATGAACAAAATATTATATAGGTGAAATAAAAACTAAATAAAAAACCTTAGTAATACAAACTTGATAATAGTAAGACAAACCCAACTAAAATCAAACATTCACATCCATATAGTTATCTATTTTGATTGAAAAAAACACATGAATGGGTTTTTCTTAGTTAATAAGTAAATATTTGAGCATCACATAGTTTCTAAATTTTAAGATTAATTTTAATACAATCTACATAATTTGGTCTCAAAATTTTAGAAAAAAAAACATGTGAGATCATTCCTAACTTATTTATCATTTAGTATAGAGTGCCCAAAAATAAAAGCCCTAAATTATTATATGTTTTCCATCCAAAACCATAAAATATTATATGAATTTATAATATATAATTTTAGTAACTTTTATCAAGTTTTCAATCATACCTTTAAACTCAATACATCAAAACAATTTTGAAAAAGTCATACATTTACTCAAAAAAAATCAACAATTATCATCTTTTTAGCTCAACTAATCCCATAAAAATTTTAATTTATTTTTGATTAATAAAGTGCTAATTTTATTAATCAAAAATAAATTAAAATTTTATTTTTGATTAAAAATAAAATTTAACTTTTATCAAGTTTTCAATCATACCTTTAAACTCAATACATCAAAACAATTTTGAAAAAGTCATACATTTACTCAAAAAAAATCAACAATTATCATCTTTTTAGCTCAACTAATCCCATAAAAATTTTAATTTATTTTTGATTAATAAAGTGCTAATTTTAGTTTTGTAACATTAATTTATCTCATACCCATATTAAGTGTTAATATGTCAAATGGAAATAATAAGGTAAGTCCTATATTTCCTTTATATTGTATTAGATAACTCATGGTAACAAACCTTACTGATTAAATCTAATTTATAAGTTATTACATTATGACAAATTCATTGGTTCCTTTACTAAAATTTCATTCAAAATTTGTATCCATGGTTTACTTATATTATAATGTTACACACAAGATGGAAGATCAAGCTCCTAGATGTAGCAATTTGCAAACTCTCTATATCAAAATTTGTAGGTATTAACATTTCAAGCCATGGATGAACATTGTCAAAGTACATCCCATTATTTTACCCAAACACTTTGGTGATAGAAACTATTATCTCTTAATGACCTTAACCTTAACACTTTTCAAATTAATTAACATGCATCATTTTCATATGTCTAGCTTACTAATATGTACTATTCTTTTTTTGACATAAAAATTGTTAACTTGAGTATATGATATTACATAAATGATTATTTAGTGATTACCTTTGATATTATATTATAATTTTACCACTTAAATTTATTTAACCTAATATTTACATTTTAAAATTGATCATTACCACCGTTAATGGGTCCTTGGTGTCTACCATAAAAGATAGAGGAAAATAAAATATGATTTGGCTTCCACCATCTTTAAGATGGTTCAAAATAAATTTTGATGGTGATTCTCAAGGTAACCTTGGAGACTCAAGTGTTGGGTGCCTTATTAATAATTTTTGTGGTTATATTATTTTTGTGACTTTCATTAAATTATTTGATGGGACCAATAAAAAAGTATAAGCTCAGGCCTTGGTGGTCAGGCTTGAATGGTAGTTTTTTGTGGAATTGAAAATTAATGATTGAAGGGGATTCTCAAATTTTGATTCAAGCCTTATACAAGAAATATTCTAAATATTCTAAGGTTGAGAATATTATTGAATTTTTTTTGTTATGTTTATAATCTTTTTTGGATTTAGATTGTTTTCATTGCTTTTGAGAAGCCAACATAGCAACTAATTTCCTTACTATATCAACCAATTAGAAACTCTAAAGATGGATAACCAGAGAGAAGCTTGGGAGGACTTTGAAGGGGTATAATACATTGATCTAGGCATTTAATGCCTTTAATTATGCACTTATGTGAAGGGAAATGTCATAATGATAACACATGATTATTTGATGGTGGATCATGGGATTGATTACTTGGCTTAGTGTCATGTTCATGTGATATATTACAGGTTCCTTTGGGCGGTCATGTATTATTTTCAACTTACGTCATGTCTTCAAGATCTATTCCTTATTCAATGTGTCATATTTTGGGTCCTTTTAGGAGTGGTATGGAGAGGGTGGTGGTTAAAGCTTTTGGCTTGCCTGTGGTTTTTTTCATGGGTCATTCTCATGAAATGCATTTTTGTGGTGAGGCCTCATAAGCCCATCTAAAAAATATTTTTGAGGTTATTGTTGAGGAGATTATATAATTTATTCAAATTTTCTTAGGGATGATTACCTTTGTCATATTCCCATAATTAGATTAAATTAAATCATGGCTTCAATATTTATGAGCAATCTTCTAGTGTTGGTGTGAGATAAGAAGCATTTTGTGAAACTGGTGGAGTTTTTTATTGCTCTTACATATAGGTTTTTCTTGATGGAATAAATTATAGTTTTGGAGTCATGGCCCTTTGTTAATTTTCCCATTTGTGGTTTGGATGGTCTGGGTGTGGTCCCTATCTCAATTTTTAGGGTTTTGGAAACCAAATTTGTGGCCCTTTTGAATTTTGTGGAGAATTTTCAAGCAAAATTACATTTTCCTTATTCTTGGCTAGGGTGTTTTCTTCCCCTTCCTCTAGTTATGTCATCTAAAATATATATAATATATTTGGAAGCTTGGAAGGTTGTGCATCATTCTAGGGAGAGTGTAGAATCTATTAAATTCTTATATAAGTTAGTTTTTCATGGTCATGGTTTGGCTCCTCCTTGGCCTTCTCAAGCCCCTCTTCAGGCTATGATGGTTACAATGTAGGGTTCACTGAGTAATTTTCACTCTTCACCAACTTTGGAGGTGTGTAGACTAGGCATAAGATGGTGGAAATGCCCAAAAGTGTGGAGCATGGTGCTTCTTTGGAGATGGTTGGAAGGGTCTAGAAGTCTCAGTGGCTACTATAGATGGTGAGGTCAGAGCTCTGTTAGATGTCATTATCATTTCAAACTAGGATAGGAGTACCCATTTTTGGTCTATATATTTTTTATTTTTTGCTTTGTAGTATGTTGTGCCTAGATAAGTGGTGTTTATACTAGTTTTTGATTTGGTTGTTTTGGCTCACCTATATATGTGGCTAATCTAGTTTTTGTTGGCTTTGGTAGTGTCAGTTGTATCAATACTCTAAATGGTGTTTGTAATCCTTTTTTGTTTTATATAAATGGAAATGGAACCTACAAATCATGGTATCTATCTTTAAAAATTTGATCATGTCCAAATTTAAACATATTTATTATAAGTTATCTTTAATATTAAGGAATTAATACATTTCAATCATATTCCATTTACGTTAAATCCTAATAAAATTACATATTTACTTAGTTTATTTCCTAATTTTCATTAAATTATAAATTATAAATTATAAATTGAACTAAATGTTTAACATCTATTTTTGATTAAACAATAGTTACATAAGATCTTATTCAATATTTATAATATATACCTACATTTATAAATTTACTTAAATTTTCAAAGTAAAATATTTGAGTATCTAACCAATCCATTTATTCAATTTAATGGTACTTTATTAATTCCCTGATATACTCATGTGTTCCATTTATTTAATAATCCACATTGATTGTAACATATTTTTCATGCAAAAATATACATCTATTAAAATTATATTTCAATAGATTTCATACTTAGACAAATTTATTTAATTACATGCCATTTAACATTGACATTGAAATAAAATTTTCACATGCAATGTATCAATTAAATAAAAAAGTATCTTATTTATTTATTATTCATAATATCATACAATCATTTTGATAAATATATAATACACAAAGTTCAAAACCCTTATATTTCTCAAATTATGGTATAGTATTATACATGTACCAATCATGATTTGAACCCCCAAAAAATTACATTCATTAATATTTCATAATCCAGAGAAGCTTCATACACAAGTATAAGTCATAAAACTCATAAAATTTAATTTCACATATGTTGCACATAAATGAAACAATGATATTCATGCACTCTAATCAATAACCAGGATCATAAATTTATTTATGACTAGGACATTGAATACTTTAAATGAATCAATCAAACCCCCACCCAAAAAAGGTGATGTATACTTGTGCCCTTGAAATAGGATGTTATATATACCCACTTAATGTTGAATGAGGGAAAAATGTATTTCTATGACATATTCTCATAGTTCAAAAAGTGCTTTTGTTAAATCATTTGGATTTCCCTCTTGCAATTTACATCGGGTGTTTAGTTAAATTTGATGAGGATACATGAATTATTTACTTATGCAAGTACTTCTCATATGTTTTATTAATTTAATTATATATTTGACTCATAAAAAATACAAATTAAAATACTCTTTCCTTGAATTAAAATAGTATTTTTATTATATTTAATGTAATAACATTTAATAATAAAAATGAATTGATATAATTTTATAAATGTCCAATCCCATTTTAAAGTACACAAGCAGTTCAATTTTTTTCATAATTTCAAGTGTTTAATAGAAACATCATCATACTTTTTTATCTTATAAAAAGTTTGTCAAACATCCATGCCTAAATAGTCTCAAAATAGTGTAAGGAGATAATGTAATTTTAAAAACTATTTTACATCTAAGGAAGAAAATTATATTTTTGTTACATTATCATGAAAATAATGAATTAAAATTATGCTGCTAGGTTTTTAATTCAATTAATCTATAATTCATTTTAAAGAGGTCAACACATGAAATATGGCATGACTAATTAAAAAATAGAAATGTTACAACAATCAAATAAGTTCAATTTTGGGTAACAACCTCTTTTGTTCTATTTTAAATGCACAAATACATAGAAAACAAGTCATGCCTCTTTATTTCACATTTTATTATTAACATAAAAAGAATAATTTCTAATATCAAATATTACCAAATAACCTAGTCAACTCCTAGTATTTCATCTTTCGTTTTCAACCCATTTAATCAAAATAATAGAGAGTTATAGTTTTAGCTTGAAATAGAATTCATTAATGGGAATTCATATTTTTTTCCCATGCATTTCATTAAAATATTTTCAATAAAAAAAGGAAATCCATGTATGATATTTGAACATGTGATTATATAAAAATAAATGCATCAAGTTGCATGCCCCAACCTTGTTACTATTCATTTCTAACATTTTTATTTTTCCATAAAATAAATTATTTCATATCTAAAATGAAAGCATGCCATTCACATTAATCATTTTCTTATAGCATGTGAATTTCCAATCACATTTCCTGGTCAAAATAGGCATAAACTAACACTCATAATATTTTGAAACAAATGAGTGAAAAATGAAATTAAAATCCTCAAACCTTTCTTAAATAATTTATGTGGTTCTATAATCAATTCCTTCCAATTATTTCCAAAACAAATTCAACCCCAAAAAAGTTCCCAAACCCTTTAAATTATCCTTACTTATTCCACACCAAACAACACCAATGCACCAAAAAGGTGACAACCCTATATGCTTTATGTTCCTTAAAAATTTAAAAAAAAAATGACATGAAATAACATGAAATAGAAACTTAAAAAATAAATAAAGAGACAATAAATAAATGACAAAATATAAATCTATGTATTGATATATTACATAATAAAAACTTGTTATTTTCTATTTAGTTAACATGGAAAACACAAATGTTTTATCCCATGAAACATTTATATTAAAAATCAATCAAAAATTTTGATTATATTTTAAAAACAAAATTTCTATGATTCTTCTCAGATTCATGCATCCAATCATGTATGAAACTAAATGAAAATACATTCCTCGAATATGAGAGGGATACACCATTATTGATCGAACTTTCTCTAATATGATGTCTTGAATAAATCAAATAAACTTATTTCTATCCACCATCACTCCCTCCCCAACAAAAAATAAAATTAAAAATTATCTTCAATCTAACTTCCCACTAATGTAATGAACTAAAAATAATAATATTTTAGTTTTAATCCTTTATGTGTTGAATGCCACAATCTAAAGTTTTCCATGAAGGATTTTATGCCAAATAAACTTTATGTGATGTTATTGGTCTCCAGTTTAGATTAGTATGAGGGTTGTAGAATGTCATGTGGTTTATGTGGCTTATCAATTATTAAACAAGAATAATTATTTAATTCATTCTAACTTTGTCTATAATTTCTTGTTAATATTCAATTACAACATTTTATTGGCATAAGAAGTATTTTAATTATAATATAAAAAAATAAACTTATGTAATTCTCTTTTAGGGATTTTATAAATTAATGTAATTATTAAAATTTACATTAAAAAATATTAAGATGATATTTAATTACATAAGTTTTAAGTCCATGAAAAGTAAGATCATCATTGATAGTGATAATGGTGGATGGAATCATGTGAATCCATGGTTTTCTTATATTTATAGTGTGTTAACTTTATATATCTCCATATGTTGGTGACATGATAACCTATATATTTTTATCAATATAATAATTATATCATTTTATAATAGCAATCAGAGTCTAGCATAATTATAAAAAATCAAACAAAATATAATTAAATTCTACATATTCATTTTACCAATAAGACATATGTAACCATTTATGCATGCCGAGTTAAATTGGGTTTAAATCTAACTTCATATCTCCAATCTTATAAGCCCTTCATATAAAAAAACTCATTAAGAGTAATTAAACTCTACAAATAATGTCAAAACAGTTTTAAAGATAACTTTTATCATTAAAAATAACCATAATTAAAATTATAACCCATACCTAATAATATCAATGTAAAAATATCAAACACATTAATATCAAATAAAATTGTAATAAATTACCCTTTCCTCCATGTATAAACATAACACAATTTTTTTGAAAATAATGAACTTATTTAATTTAACTATTAAAATCATGAGCCATATTTTTGGATACGATATCATACCCATTATAAAATAGAGTTATCTCAGTTGTTCAGTGTAATAATTTAATGTAAGTGTTACACGTGAGGTTCTCATTTTATCACATGTTGCTTCTTTCTCTTATTTGATCCCATTAGATATTACTTTTTAGATGTCTCTTTTCTGTAGTTTAATGATTCATCAATTGAATTTTTTTAATAAGAGTAATTTAATAAACTCGATTTGTTTAACTTTTAAATTTTTAGAATCAATCATATGCAAAGGATGAAAAATATGTTTCCTAAGAACACAAATTTGAAAATTTAATGAATATTTAAAAGAGATTAGAGATGTTCTAGGTTAACATCCACCTGATTAATAATTTCAATCACAATAAAAGGTCCAACAAATCTAAGAGATAGTTTAGTTTCCTTTTTAGACATAATCTATCTCTTAAACAAATGAACCCTTAGAAAACATTATCACCAAGCTATAATTCCATTTCAATACATTTTAAATAAACTTATATCTTTCTCTTATCAAAATATTATTTTAGTCTTTATCTTGTAATTTATCATTTGTATATAATAGTCATACAAAATTTAAGGTCTTAGTGTGAATTTATTATCCAAATTTCATAGACAATTATAAATTTTAATTTTATACCATATAAGGTCTTAAAATATGCTATATTTAATGAGGAAACGTATAGGAAATCTCAAACAAGAAATTTATACCATATAAGGTCTTAAAATATGCCATATTTAATAAGTAATGGTAGAGGAAATATCCATCAATGGAATGTATTACTTAGGAACTTAGTGGGATAATGTATTATGTAAATTTTTTTGACCAATTTAGTATTATCATATATGTTTTGGTGGTATTTTTTACTAAAGTTAAACTTAATTTTAAAACAAATATTTTATGTTTTCAAAACTTAAGATGTGAAAAGATTATCCATTTTTGATATAATTGCTTTAATTATTTGATGGAGTCATATTATCTCATAAAAATCTTATTACAAAATTAGGTACATCATCCCTCAAATTGATAAATATTTTAATGAGCCAACTTTGTGTGTTTGTCAACCAAAATTATAATTGTGTCAATTTCATCACTTACTAAATCCTAAAACTAATTACATGGATGTCATAATCCATGTACCAATTCATATATCATGGGAGTAAATTCTTCTTACACTATGATAATGTTTAAATTTTATTCATTAGCATTAAAAAAATTCTCATAAAATCAACATGATTTTTCATCCAATGCCAAAAAAAAAAAAGAGATCATGATTAATGTTTATCACACATAAGTGTTCATAATAGGGTGGATTTTGAAATTCATCCAACACTTTTTATCTTAAATTACCTTTTTAAGGTGTATAAATCCCACCTCAAAATCTCAAAAAGTTATCCATTTTAAGGTATAATCATAAATCTTACCTTCACAAGTCTTTTTTCATATTCCATATATATTTCTAGGTAAAATTTGTTATTTAGTTGATTTTTAAGAAACAAATCCTTAAATTTAGATTGAATTTGAATAGAAGAATAATCTAGGTCCATATTTTGAGGGTATCTTCAGCTTTGTTTTCCTTAAATTTTTGGTATTTAATATCCAAATCATAATTACTAGTAAATTCAAGTCACATTGTTTAGCATTCAAGTTACCCTATGTGAAAATAATTTAAAATAAAATTATATGATTTTATTTTAAATTATTTTCCCAAAAATAATCCCTAAAAAAAATTAATTATTATACTAACATGGAAATATATAAATCTTGTACAGGGTTGTTAACCTCAAGAGTCTTAATTTATCATAACTCATAGTCTACACACATCCATATTTAGAAAACACACCACATATGCCTTGCTTAGAAACAAGAAGTGTCTTTTTTAATGAGGAATAAATAAAATAATCAAATTAGTGAAAATTTTATTCATATTTTGAAATGTTGATTAACAATCAACAGTCCTAAAAAACTTATTTATTTAGTGTTGTATAAAATTTATTAAGTTAGTTATCTTGGATAAGTTCACAATGAACCTCTTATAATATCTAACAAAACCCATTAATTTCCAAACTTCATGCATGTTCTTTGGGGAATAAAAATCTATAGTTTATTTTATTTTATTAAGATAAATGTATACACTATATTTTTATATCACTTGACCCAAGTAATGAATATTATCAACAAAAAAAACTTAAAACTTAGACAATTTTAAAAATATCTTTTATTCATGAAGTTTTTCAACACTATTCATAAATGGTGCTCATGTTCTTGTATATTATTTTAAAATATTTCATGGTATTATTAATAAAAAATGTAAAAATTTATATAATTAATACCTAAACACAATGTTCATGAGGTTCCAAAATAGTGTAGGTTAATTTGTTAACCTAAAAGACGCCAGTGTGAACTCATAATTCCTATGTGTTATCTTGAAAGTAGTTTTATAAATGTAATCATCCTTGGTTAAGATTTGTGTACCTATATTAAATATTGATCTTTAAAAATACTATTCACCCATATAATTAAAGATATCATCGATGTAAGGTAATGGGAACCTAATCATGAGAGCATATTTCTTTAAATTTTGGTAGTCAATACATAAAATGACACATTCCATCCTTATTTTTTAAAACAATATTGGTGGTCCAAATGAAAACACATTTGGCCTTGCCAAACCTTATTTATAAGGACCTAAAACAACATATTCAAGTCTTGTATGTCTATAGTAATCATGTAGTAGGTTGTTTTGACGTTGGTGTAAAATGAAAAAGTATGTCAATTATAAAATTAAACTCCTATACTTATAGAATATCAATTAATAATTTTTGAATCACATCTATAAATTAAAAAATTAGAGGATGACCATGTAGATTATTTTTTTCCTAATTTTATTTAGACCATGTACAACATACATCCCTTATTTTCTACCTTTTATAGTTACATAATTATCACTACGCAAAGGTTAATTTAACTCTTGGTACCCTACAACACAAAATCTATTTTTTTCCATCAACATAATGAAATATAATTTTTAAAATAGTCCATTTTTTCCTCATATTAATATTACAAATCCATTTCAAAACATAGTATCATAAAATCCAAGGGGTATTACATTACAATTAGGTTTTGTGACCATTTCCCCTAAGTCTAATTATACTTGCTTAACTATCCTCATGATATAATAACATTTCCAGATGCATATCTCAAGATCATATTGTTCATTTAAATTATAAGTTTAACATCCAAAATATTTTATTAGATCAAGATAAATGAAATTGTGTAACATCCTTATCAACCAAAACATAGATTTGTTAGTTTACGAATTTACATATCAGATCCACAAGAGTGAACTACTATTACATAAATATATTTTATAGATTACTAAATAAATATTACCTATTTTTTAATTATATATAATACAATACTATTAATATTTATCATAACTAAATGTTAAACTCCTAATTGGTCTTTAGGATAGAAATAATACTTTTTTTTGGCTTTGTAGATGTATAAAAAAAACATTATTCTAATAATTTTAGGGTTTAGCTCCAACCTTTTATTTTTAACATTTTGTAGATTTATTTACATTTAAATATTCTTGTGTGGATGATTATCCTTATTAAAATTCTTAAGATTCACATCATACTTTTTATGTTCCCTTCATTGTTTTAACTCCATACTAGCCCTAAACCATGGATTATCTTTTTCTTTAGCTCAATAAGTATATTCCACTACTTCATAAGGGTTAAGAGGATTGGTAAAATTAACATAAAATATAATGTTAGATAAATTTAATTGTATATCAATCATGCCATATACATGATGCAACCAGATCATAAACATTTTGTCATAGGTAGTAAAAAAAGATAATCTTTAGAGCTAAATTCATATTTTGACCTTTTTTTGGTACTATAAATGTAATTTATTTCATTTATATTTTTAACAATTTTTTCCATAGCATTCTAATTTATTTCATTTATATTTTTAACACTTTTTTCCATAGTATTGGTATATCATTTTTTTTTTCATTTAGGTTTTTCCAATAAAGGGTTGATACATCTTGTAATTAGAATACAATAAATCTTGCCTTCTCATTAGATTTCATATGTTGAAATCTAAAATACCTTTAAAATTTAATCAATCAAGATTCCACATCATAAATAATAAATACTTCAAATAAATGTAGTATTAAATTATTTTTATGATCATGAATGAATCACTTTATAAAAAACCCCATTTCTTAAGAGTGTTAAGAATTACCCTTCCCCTATTGATTATTTTTTACATTAAAATCATAATTTTTGTTTTTGAATAAGTGGTGTGGTGTATAATATTATTATGTAACAATTATCATATTAAAGTTTCCACTGAGTTGAGGATACCCTAAAATATTGAGTTGTATCATGAAGGAGTTTGTACTTTTATTCCTAGTTTTTTGTTGCAATATTATCAAAATTATAAGTTAATTGATTTATAGTAATGATTCTATCCCTAAAATTTTAATGATTTTTTTCCCTATTTTCAATACACTATAAAAAATTTATCACTATATTATCAAAAATATAATTATAATCAGTTAATTTTTACAACATACAAAACCATATTCAATAAAATACCTAAATTTATTGATTCTTACAACCTAATCTCTAATACTAAATGTAAAATACCCAAAAATAAGACTCCATTTTTTAATTTTTTATTTTTAGGTTTTTGATCCAAAATCCCAGAATTATATTTAAATTCATAAGTTATAATTTTATTGATATTATTAATTTTTTAATCATGCATTCAAACTAAATGCATCAACTTAGTTTAAATATGTTCATGCATCTACTTAGACAATTTTGTGACATGCCATATTTTTAACTTGACTAAGCTTATATTATTTTAGCTTTGACCAAGGTATTAATCCTTTTATTTTTTGATATGAATTTGATGCATATCCTTATTAAATTCTAGTGATATCAAATGGAAATATGAATGATACTCCTAAATTTACTTCATATTGAATTGAATAACTCATGATGACAAGCATTATTGACAAATCCAATTTATATGTTCTCATTCCATTATGACCAAGTTATTGGATTATTTATTAATGAATTAGTCTATTTTTTAAGTAAATATTCCTTTTATGATAATGTACAATTTACACCTAAATTTTAAGAGATGGATTATGATATTATTGATTTATAACCCCTATATATAACCTTTTCATGGTATTAAGCTTTATAAACATGGATTTATGTCATAAAACTACATTCCATTATTTAGTTTAGTAAATTTGGTGATAGGCAACCTTTCTCTAGATCTGCCTTGACCTTCTTATTTTTTAATTTAATTAACATGTATCATTTGAATAATTCCAACATATTAGGTGGCTTATCTTCAAAAAAAAAAAAAAAATTACTTAATTTTTTTTGAGTATGTGATATTATTTTAATGAGTATATAGTTATTTCCTTTAATATTATATAATCATTTTATAGATTTAATTTAACTAACTTAATCCTTGTAAGGTAAAATAAATCATGGATACATTAAAGAATTTTTTATTCAAGTTAACTTTCATATTATAGAGTTAATGTCTTTAAATTATATTTCCATTTATATCAATTGAAAAATAAATGATATATTTACTTATTTTATTTTTCAATTATTATTAAATAATAAATTATATCTTGATCAGAGTGTTTATCACTCCATTATAATCCTACAAGAGATGCATAATATCCATCTTAAAAATTACAATCTTTATTAATGTTTTCAATATTATGGAAAGTTTAAGTAAATGTTTTAAGTAATATATTTTCATACCTAACTTATTCATGTAGTTACTTTCATGTTATTTTATTATTAACTTAATATATTCATGTATTCCATTTATTTTAGAATGTCCTCTAATTTTAACAATTTTCCCATGCAAGTACTTAGTTATCGAGCTAATACTAAGCATGAATATATTCAAGTTATATTTATGTATTTTTTATACATAGACCAATATTTTTGATTCCATGTTATTATAGCATTCACACTACAATACAAATATAACATGCAATTGATCTAGTAATTTTAAAATAAAGTATCATATCAATTAATAACTCATAATGTCATAAATCATTTCAATAATTAAAAAACAAGTAGTATTTAATAACCTTATATTTTCCAAATTAAGTCATAGTAATCACCTATACATAATCAGGGGTGGAACAAAAAATATTGCATTCAATTTTTTATTTATTGCATCAAAGTTTCAAGCAAAAGTATTAACTCAAAAAACTTCTAAAATTCCCTTACTTTTAAATAAATCCTACATAAGTGAAACAATAATAGTTCTATAACTCAAAAAAATGTTCAAATTCAAGGTTTCATTCATGCCTCAAAAATAACTTTCTTTACATGAATTAGTTAAGCCCCAGTTGAATTATTATTATGTACACACATCCTTGAGATTTACTATGACACATACCCACTTAAATGGGATCAAGACTTGATGTAGTTCTATGAAATATTCTTATACTTTAAGAAGTGATTTTATTAAGTCAAGTGTATTTAATTTTTTTTTCTTTGTACAAGTACTTATTCAAATTTGACAAAGATATTTTAAGTGTTATCCTATTAAGGACAAACATATTTCCATTGTACATTACAATATGTTGGACCCCAAAAAATATGTATGAACCCTCATACTCTTTCTTAAAGCAAAAATGATTTTTATTGTTACATTTAATGTCATAAAAGTCAATGGGTAAATATGATTTTTTTTAAGGTTTTGTATATCCAATCCCATTTTAAAGTAGACAAGTAATTTATTTATTTATTATTCCAATAATTCAATAAAAACACCATCATATTATTTTATCTTATTAAAAAAATCTTCCTAACTTTTACGCCCAAATATTCTTATAATAATGGAATGAGATAATGTAATTCTATAAATGATTTTGCATCTATGGAATTACATTATCCCATTCTTGCATAATCAAATCAACAATCCTTATATTTATGTTACTATATTTCCAATTAAATTAATCCATAATGCATATAGAATGATTGAAAATAAATGGAAACATTATAAGAAATAGATAAGTCCAATTTTAGGTTTACCCCCTGGTCCTTCTTAAATGCATGAATGAATAGAAAATATGTCATTATTATTTATTTATGTTTATAGAGATGTATATTTATATTTTTAAATATAAATCATTATAAGGTAGTCCTAATTTATTCCCATGAATTTTAATCAACAATTTTTAATATAAAAATCAAATACATGTGCATGATATTTTTACATGTGATGCTCTAAAAATAAATACATCGATTTCCAAGCCAAATTTTGGTTATTATTCATTTTTATTTATACAAAAAATATATAAAATATAAACTCAAAACAACATATCTTTCACATTTATCATTTTTTATAGTATGAAAATTTTTAATCATGTTTCCACATCAAAATAGGCATATACCAACACTCATCACCTATTAAAACTAATTAGTTTAAAATAAAAGCAATTAAAAAACCAAGACTTTAAATAAATATTCAATTTGAGTGTGGTTCTAGGGTAAATTCCTTTTAAGTATCTCTACAATAACATATAACCCATGAAAATATCTTAAAACTTTAAATTTCTCCTAGATCTTTCCACCCCAACATGCTAAAAATGTTTTAACTTTATAGGCCTAATAACCATCAAATTTTAACTGAACATGGAATTATAAGCTTCATGGACATTAAATTTTCATTGAATATAGCATGCAACTTATGTTTACAAATAAAAGAGAGACTAGAAAAAATGATTCAGATACTAAATTAATATATTCATCAAATGTAAAAAAAACAAATGTTATGTGCATTTTATTTAAAAAAAGAAAAATAACTTTTTAATCCAATAAAATGTTGTAAAATAAATAAATAAATTGATTTTACTATCCTTAATTTTTTTTTTAAATTATATTTCAATGATGTTCCTCCAATATACGCCTCAAATTAATAAAAAAATAAAAAATAAATATTGTCTCTTACATTACATGAAATCCTTGCCTCCATTTTAGTGGTGATTTTCCATGATTAGTTGGCCTATTTATCTAATGATTGATTGAATGAGAAAAAAACTAAATTCACTCCCAAACCACTAACTTAGTTTGATATAAATAAAATGCCACTCTTAAATTTTATTCAAAATGCAATGATGTCATAACTTTAAAGAAATTAACCCTGATATTATGAAAAATCAAGGCTATGAAATATTGTTTAAATAGTATATTATCACAAAGTATGCTTAAATTATTTAATTTCAAAAATTATACATGAGACCTTTTGTAATTACACCCATAAATATCATACATAAATCATGGCACACTTGGGTCCATTAATGATAAGGAAGGATAATTAGAATAATCCAACCATGTATTATTATGATCAATTCAACATTGATATGAATATTAAATAATTTTATGATTTAATTATTCTATATAATAAAATTATATAAGATATATTTAAAAATCAACATTAGAAAATGATAAGATATCTTCAATTTTATAATCATTGAAATAAATCAATATTAAATATGTGACTATAAAAGTAACACTCTCTTATTACACCATAAATATGTATATCAACTTTAGCATGAGAAGTACAATTTATTATGTTACCATAGATCCTTAAGAGAAAATAAATGCTTTATTAATAATTTTAACTATCTAAAATTATTTTATGCATTTTGTATATTTTAATTTTTGAACTTAATCAATAAAAGTGGAATTTATTAATGTATAAATTACAAAAACAGTTTAAATTAGTCATAAATGTTTAAATCACTCATAAACACATTCCATTTTTAGGAACACATTCATAATATTATTTAAGATATTTATTCAAACTTAAATTTGATCAATATTATATTTAATATATTGTATCAGTCTCAAATAAATCAAGTTAGAAATAAAGACCTTATATGTTTTATTATTTTATTTGAAAATATACTAATCACTACCAAGAAGTGTCATTTCTAAACTTAAATACAATTGAATAGATTAGTATTTAATAATTATAATTTTATTCCTTCAAAACACAATTCTAAATTCACGGTCCTATCATAGAATTTTATTTCTTATTTTTCAAATAAAATAGTATGTTCTCATTAATTATAATGATCATCTAGTAATCTAAAATTAGAAACATATCACATAATTTTTATTACTTTTAACAATAAACTTTAAGATTAATTCCTTCTAAAACATTTCATTGTCCATAAACAAGTTTTCCAACTGATTGTATAATATTAACTATGAAAAAAAAAATTCATTGTAATATTAATTAATACCTTTCAAGTCTCTAAACAAAAGTGTTAATTAAAATTACGAATAAAAATAAATAATATGTAAATGTCTTATACGATAGTGTAAACTCATTTCTAATTTTAAACTTCTATAGGTTTTAAGACTCAGAGCTATAATAAAAAAAAAAGTTATAATAAGAATTTTCACACATAAAATTAAACCAACAATGATATTTATTTATTATAAAAAATAATATTTTATAACCCAAATGACTGCAGCTCAGTCAAAACCTCAATTCAACCTTCCTTAATACATAATTTGTAATCATATTTTTAAGTAAAATTAAATGCGCATTTATATTGTTTAGAATTACATATTCAAAAATAAAGAGTTTACTTAATAATAATGAAAATGAATAATATTATTTTATGAATGCATTCCTATGCCAAGTATCAATAAAAATATACAAACAAAGTTAAACTCAAAGTTCCCCACCTTCTAACAAAATAAAATTTTATCTTTTATTTGCTTACTTATAAAAGTGTTTACCAAAATCAATCCTCATTAAACTTATAAATCCTTAAATCCTGAAATAGTAATCTATCACTACACTCAAATATAATAAACATATTGTGGGCCACCATATAAACATAAATACTAAAGAGTTAATAACATGAAATGTTTGAGACTAACATTATTCAGACATACCAAATCAAGTATTAATGTAGTATACAACCAATACGATATTATTATATATTAAAATAGAAATATAACTTTACATTTAATATTAATATAATATACATGCCAGAATCAAATTAGAGAGGATAAAATAGTTCATAAACCAAAAAAATTGTCCTTAGTATCATATTAATAAAATGTTGAACCTATAACTATTTAGTGTTATATTAAGAAAATGTCAAACCTATAACTGAGTATTTTCTAATGTAGAATGAAATATATAATCAAACCAAAATTTCACTTAACCTTAAAATATAGACTATTGTTTAATTTACTCAACTTAAATAGAACAAGAATGAATGATACCACAAACCATAAAATCAATATTTACCTAACTTTAAATTAAATTCTATAATAACGAGATATCACCATACAAGCATTAAACATAACCAAAATACATTGCATGTCTAAATGATGAGTCTCAATAGATTTAAATAAATATATACATTTTAATAATTCTAAGATTTGAATATTAATCTCATATATATATTTTTCTTATAATATATACAACTAAATTGAAACAGGTTTAAATCTATGCAAATATAATACATGAAATAAACATTTTAAAGTCATTAAACATGCTTCTAGAAACTCAATTGGATACACCACACAAATCAAATATCAAATACATGATATGAACTTACTCATATTGCAAACATAGTTTCTATACATAATAGTCTAACATGGATTGTATCGCTAGCAAAATAAATCCAAAATTAGAATTAAAGTTTTGCTTGATGTAATTTTAAGTATAACATACAAGCATCAAAATTTACAAACTTTTATCCAAAGTTAATAAACCTAACATGACATAGTGCATGACTCAATGAAAGTAATACATATATTATTATGAATAGAATGAACAGAATAATATTATATTACCTCATAATCCCATTGGCATTATTATTTTATAAAGTTGTCTTATCAATAAAAAATATAACTTATTTCAGTAACATAATTAATATCAAAATAAATGAATATGTTGACAAAGTTACAATTGATAAGGTCAAAACCAAATCCAAACTCTTCTAACATTTAAACAATCAATTGCACTATGAATTGATTGAAAAATGAGAGAGGAAGATGAACCTAACCATTAATGGCTCTTACTATTCTCTCATTCAACAATGAAATTTAAATAATTATTTGAATAGAATCACAATGAAATAAAAACATAAAATATCATAATGTAAGAAATAAAATTATTTCACCAAGGTATTAGAAATTATCTCACACAATAAAATAACCATTCATATAGACAAAATAAAACAACATAACATAGTCAAAGACCTCACAAACATCAATCACAATTCCAAAATAACCATCCCTAAGTAGTATTAAGTATGTCATTCATTTATGACACCATGTAATGTAAATATGAAGATAACCCATATAAAAATTTGTTAAGGTTCCTTATGGTAATTTTTATTTAATAGGTAAAAGATGGGTTGAAGGGGCTTGTACCTAGTACAAAGGAGAACCAAAAGATAAGCAGGAAAAAGCAAAACAACTTAGTGAGATAAAAGGGCTAACCTAATAGATTAGTCAAATTGACACTAAACATCAATCAATAGTCAACCAAAAGACCAAAAAGGATCCTAAGGTAACGAGGAGCAATAGAATTAATCTGATTCAGAATAAGTGACAAGTTGCTTGGTATCTACATTGGATTATTTATTGCGTTTACCTCTAGTCTAGTTGTTGATGAAATAATCCTCATCTTTATCAAGTTTATTCCTTTTTTATTCCAAGTGGAGGGATCCTCTTTTATCTTCCTTAGAAACCCAGAGGTCCTCCTCTTTGTCCTTCTATATAGACTCATCTATGGGGGTGTGGGTCTCAAGGATCTTGCCATTGTTATAAATTAATTTGTTAACACAAATAAAATTACTAAGCCTTTTCAAATTCCTCTGAGATTTCTCCATGTAGAATATTCTAGATTATGATTTTACTGTCGAGTTTCTAGAGGGAATCCTCAACACCCTTGTTAACATTAGCTCACAAGATGACTTTACCTCTAGAGGTATAGGAAGGTATTCCCAAATAAATTTTGTGTTTTTTTATGGGCGTGGGCACTTGAATCCTCCAAATCATTCCCCTAATTTTTCTCTTCAAGTTCTAGTTGAGAGGCATTAACTCCCTCCTCCACTGACTCCTCTTTCTCGTTGTTGATGTCAATAGCCTCAGAGATGATCTTAGACTAGACTGATTCCCCCCATTTGATCAGAAGAAAAATGAGACCCTAGTGAATTAAATCTACTTTCAAATTCTTCTTGAAGTTTAATACAGACACTTCTAATGATCATTAAAACCATAGTTTTTTAAAACTTGAAACTCTATTTTCATTGCTTAAGTAATGCATGAGAAAAATGCAACATGAAACAAGGACTATCAAATAATTATGAGTTTTCAAATTTCCTTACACTAATTTTTACAATATTAGTAATTTATAACACAAGTAAAGTATAAATAAGAGAAATTATGAATAAAAATAAATGCATTTAAAAACAAAACCTTTATGTTCTTATGAAACCTTCATATTTTTCTCTTTTTTCAAATGTTATTCTACATGTATCTAACATTTTAAAAACATCCAAAATAAATTTAAAATGGTTTAGATATATTTTCCCAACACTTCACAAACAACCATCATAGGTAAGGCATCATGGGCACAAAAAATGGAAGCTCTCATAATTCCATGGTAATGAGGTCTATGTAGTAGGTTGACAATAGTCCATCTTCCTCATTATTTTTGTTTCCATTCTTATTTATTTATATTCTCACTCAATTGTGTTAATTTTTTTATGGTTTTCAAACACCAATGGTTTACCAAAAATACACTCAATCATTTTGTCATAATGAATATAAAATAAATGTTAATAAAAGTAATAAACATTATTCCAAATATTAAAGTATAATTATTATGTATTGTAAATTAAATACGAAGGACTGAAGTCCTAATATAAGTTTATCATCCAATTACTATGGTTCTAAATGAACCTAATGGGATTGCACCATAACAATGTGTGACAATAGTCAAAACAATGAGCACAATTAACATAGTTATAATGGTGTTTGCTTAGATAAGTATCAATAACAAGTACACACATTGTGATGTTGGTAATATATGAACAATATAGAAAAGAGAAGGGTGGAAAAATAATAAGATATTCAAATAACCCATTTAAAAATATATATCATTATTGTGATCATTCATTGAATTATTCCACTCTCAAGATATGCTCAATCTTTTATGTATGTGCAATCTTGTAAATGACATCAACAACATATATATTGAAATAATAATAATTATACTACTAACTAAAAAATAAATTATAAAAATAAAAAACTACTAAATATAAAAATGACTATGAAATACGAAACATAATAGCCTATAATAACTCATTATTGTATAAACTATTTCTAGATTATATAGCACCTCAGTCTTGTACACTTGGAAAATGCATATCATGTATGTACCTTCATCTTCTAGACCTTCCTATTGTTGAAATACTTGCATACACTTTCTATTTTTTCCTATTGTTTCTATCTTAGTTCAACCAATATTTTAATGATGAATCAAACCTTCTATCATACCTATAATGTTATAAACCTACTTATCTTATGTCTTTGAAAGTTTTGGAGATCTTCTTATTTTCTAACTTTTTGAACACTTATGTCTTTGTTAGATGCCTACATCAATGCAATTTTCCAATTATAACTCAAGTGTTGATTTCCATAAAGTCATACAATTTAAAAATGAAATGTATTCATATAGTTAGCCTGATTATATAATGTAATATATTATCCAAAATTATTAGTATATTTGCATGATAAATCTTGATTCATTCATCACCTATTGACTTATTACCTCTCACAAGGAAACTTAAAAAAGTCATTCAATTAAGAACTCAAGTGAGAATATATTCCCTATTTCCCCCTATTTACATATCACTCATAGGGACAACATATCTATAGGTCTAAAATACTGAGGGAGCATCCCTTGAGCTATATTTTCCATGTTAAAAGATAGGTCACTTTATGTACTTCTTATAACATAATTCATCCTTATACACTTACAAGCCAACACATAGGGATAATTACATAATTAAAAGGCCATCTTTAAAGTATTGGATATGTAGGTAGTGATCATTTATACAGGGGTATTTGGGGTAGCTTGACACTGTGTGACCACTAACCTATTTTTCCCACAGCCATCATGAAGATTAAGAACTGGATTTTTTATATTTGGAAAGGAATGACATCCCATGATATATATCTAATCACATTATAGTGAAGATGGCATAGAAACTAAAATATTTTAGGTGGTCACATCTAAATCTAGCATGTATTCTTATAAGAAACCTATGTCTAGTCTAGATATAAGCATTGATGAAACCATTCAAGGTCAACATAAGTTTTTGAGGCCACAAAAATGATTAATCCATAATATAATGACTGATCCAAAATCCACTTCCATTATTATGCCTTTATGTTCTAGATCTAAATTTGTATTAGCATCAGAACTAATGAAGCATCTTATTTTCATTATCATTACAATATATAACATAGTTGTACTTTATATTTTTATAATATCTCAATGTAATAAATTTAATATATGTTTATCTAATTTTGAAAATTAATTGACCCTATTTAGATATAGTCTAAAATCCTTGTGAAATCATATAAATATGTAATTTATCCAATTTTTAATTTGTGTAAGTGTCGAGAACATGTTTCCATAACATGCCTCCACTGTTTATCTAAAAATGAAACTAGTGTAAGTGTGGAGAACATGTTTCCAAAACATGCCTCCATTTTATATTTCAATATTTTTAACTATGAAAAATATGCAATCCATGCCTCTATAACATGCACAAACTAATATGCCCCCTTTTTGAGGTGAGGGAAAGTAGAAACTAGTAGTCACCTTACCTCAAAAGTATAATACAAGTGTATAATCTTTGTATGAACTACATAGCATATAGAAGGAACATGTCTAGGTAGGTATATCATTGAAGCACAAATAGTGTGATCTCATACGATGCATGATGTGAATCATGGCAACATATAGATAGAAAAAGTAAAATCTCAACAAGTAATCAGACACATACACAATAACACTCAAAACAAAATAAAAATGCAATAGTCCAAGCTATATGAAACCTAGAATAATATGAAAATATTAAATATTCTAAAACTTATGAAATAAATACCAAAGGTTCTAAAATTTAATGATAATAAATGTACTTTTTTTCTTCATGGAGATGTTAATATGCCTATGTGTCATGTGGATAAAAATATGCAATGTACAAGCAAAATTTCAACCCTTTTTCTAACCTTGTCAAACAAAAATATATCCATGATTAATACCATAAATGTTCTTCAACAAGAAATACTACTATAAAATTGTAAATTTCCTAACATGAGGCCACCTTTCATGATGATATCTTGAGGGGCCAACCACTTAAAGTGTATTTGAACATCTATATCCATCTAAATTTATTATATATTTATTTCTTATATTTGATGGTAAAGGAAATCTTGTAAATCATTTGAAGCAATATATACACTCTTTTGTCCATTGGGAAAAATAAGGCCATTGGTTATTAAAATATTTTCATATGAGCTTAATCAAAGAATCTCTTTATTGGTTCCATATCCTCCCTGATGGGTCATTATCATTTTTTTAAAAACTTCATGATGTATTTTTAGTGCATTTTCATAAGCACACAATTCCTAAAATATCATTGGAATATTTTCAAGAGTTAAGTCCACATGAGGATGAACCTATTAAGGGCTATGTTATAAGATTAAAATGTGTTTTGTATTCTTTACATTTCATCCCCTCAAATTTAGAACTAAAATTTGTATTCAGTAGGGGTCTTCCTTCTCCACTTAGAGAAAGAACATTACATAAGCTCTTTATTTCATTTGATTTATTATATTTGAATGTGTATAGATATGTATGTTCATATCAAAACAATAATTATACCATATTTCAGAAAATGAGGAAAGTCCTCAACCTAAAAAAATTCAAATCATCCATGCTAGATAGATCTTACAATGGACATTTCTTACTTTTGGCATAACCATGTTGATCCTACATAAAAAAAAAAAATTATAGAAATATAAGACAGTTTCAATAGCTTGGTTTTGACATAAAAGACATAAAATAAAGGAGATGTATAAATTACTTGGGAAACATCACAATAACAATTTTTTGTTTTCCTAAAGTGGCTCAAACATGATTTTAGTTTTTTCTACTTAAATACCCATATGCATTTACATTTGGAAATATTTTGATTTATCAAATTCAATCTAAAATTGACCAACATAAGAAAGGTATATCTTTTTCTTATGAAATAAAATTGATACATATTCTAAAGGACAACATTGGTTCTTCTCTACACATGTAAATCATGAGGAGGAACATGTTATGTACCATTTCCACTTATCCAACCATGATTCAAAGAATAAAAAGGATCTAAATTAAGGTTGTAAGGTGTCATATTCCAGAAATACCAAAATAAAAATTAAAAATTAAAATCCAAAAATATTTTAAGCATTTACATGTTCTACTAGCTCTTTGGATATATGTCATTGGTTCTATGTTTTTAGATAGTGTTGATGCTTCTAATTACCTCACAAGTGATCTTCAGTGTTGATGAACACTTTTCATTTTAGGATTCAAAGAATCTAGGGCATGAGTTGTAGTTTGTGATAATTTTGTGATGTCTATGGTGGAAAAGAAGCAGAGTATGGGAAATATCCATAATATTTATTTAAATTGGTCGTTTGGAGCCATCAAGGTCTATATCTTTGTGACAATTTAATCTTGCAAGTTAATCTAAATGGATATTAAGAATGATCTCTAAACTGAGTTTTGATAAAGAAAATAGTAAAAGGAAGGGTAAGGTAGAAAAGAGAATGTGATTGCAAATTTCCATCTCGAATATTATGACAAAGTTCTAATTACTTTACACATATATGAACCAATTTATGGTGTAAAATAGTATAAACTCAAATTACATCATAAACCAGGAAAGCTTCAAAGAATATATATAAACCACAAGTAAGAATGAAGTTTACTTTAAAAAATTTCTACTACAACTTGAATAGCATATACACATCCAAATATAGAGAAAATAAAATGAAGTATACTTAAGGTATTTTTAGTTAATCTAGCACTAGCATACATTAATATCCCTATGATAGAAATTTTAGCTCAAAATGTAGAGAACCATTAAAATTTAAGACAATATCATGTAATTGAGAGATAACATTGGCTTCAACAAACTATTTAGACCCTTTTTTTAGAATTCCATAAATGTATTAGATACTCTTTTGTATACAAATTGCTTAGAGTCTTTCCCTTTAAAAAATGGTAATCCATACCTATTTATAGGAAATATAGGTGGTTTAATAGTTAACTCTCTAAAAATATCCACATGGAAGCTAAGGACAACTATCCTTAATACAATGCAAAAGGCTTTCATGCCAATTTTGGCAAAGGATAAATGTATGCTAACAAACTAGCATATATTTTACAAAAAAATATTCTTTTATGCTACATTGGTGGGACCCTTGAGTCACTATCTAAGGATGTTATTTTCCTTAGTGCATTATTCATTTCTGATCTCAAAATATATGGCAAGCTTCATCAAATAATCCTCTTCTTGACTTGATAATTTGTCAAATTCCCTGTCACTCTTGGCCTTGATTTCTTAGATGAATTGGGCCTCTATAATCTAATTTTTGGATGTGATGATGATACTAAAGACCTTCTGATTATCCTTGGTATGTTGGCCCTATTTGTCTTTAATGTTATGGATGTCGAGACTAACCCATTACTTGAAATCCTCATCCTCCATAGGCTTGTGGCATTGGTCTTAGATGGTCTTTCCAATAGGTCCTTCAAGAGCTCCTCCATCCTTGCCTTTAAGCCTTTGTCCTCCTCTATGAAGCTACTGACACTATCACACCAGTTGTTATAGTGTAGGATGTTATCTTTAATGACTCCTAAGAGGGCATCCAAATGCTTCAAATTGATGATTTTGATGCCCTAGACCTACTTGGTGTGATGGACATTAATCAATTCAATTTCTTGATCTCTAGAGTTCTACCATTGAGTGATTGATGTCTATTCTTTCTGAATTTTATGGGTCAAGGTATTTGATCTAATCTTTAGGAACTTAAACCATTAAAATGTGTTAAAGGTCTTATCTAGTAGCTTCATTAAATCCTCAACAATTGAAAATGTAACATGTGCTTCTAATTCTTTCTTCTCATTTTCCAAATTACTGATCCTATGTTACATCCCTTGTATTCTAGCCAAGGTAATTACTGATTGGGCCACCACCAAACTTGACACATCCTATTAATGGATGGGACTCTCCCCTAATTCTTACCCTTCTATAGGAGTTAGGCCTATAAAAGGTTCCACATTTTTAAAGGTTAATACCTTGGTGTTAATGGTGGATTTCCTAGTTGTCACCCTTTCAAACCCTACTGTATCTAGATTATACATGATAGTGACCACTGGTTTAGAGGGCTTGGGTGTCTATGGGGTTTCAATCCCAATTCCACTTGATGTTCATGGATCCATCATTTTCTTGCCACTTTCTCTTATAGCCTTAACAATTTTACTCTCTTTTTGCTCCTTCATGAGCTCTTTGATCCAAGGTTTAATATTATCATGGGTGTCCACCCTTGAAGTGTTGGAGATTGCCCGTGAATGAGAGTGGGATGGAACCTTTTGGAATTTCCCATATATGAACTAGTCTAGGATCATAGGTCCATGTATTAGGAATCAATAACTAAATAGGTTCACTTCATTGGTGGGATAGGTCCATGTTACTTTTGGTCTTTTAGAAGACCTAGGAAGAAGGACCATCTTAGCTTCTCTCTTCTTCTAAGTGATAGGGACTAATTTCAATGCCACTTCTTTTCCCTTCTCTTCCTCAATTATTTGAGGTCCTTTAATTTTTGTTACCTCAGCTATGGCATCCTCACCCTCTTAGTCAGATCCATAGGTTTTTATAAGTTCCTTGAAGAACTCATCGACCATTTCATAAGGCTCTAATGTAACCATATCAATTTTCTCTACTAGGGGAGATGGTCTTGAGGCTAGGTTAATGATAAAGGGCCTTCACCTAGCCTTTCTTCTTGTCTTTTTTCACCTTATCCTTGAATTTGGAGTGTTGGATATGGTGGTTGACTTAGAGGTGCACTTGAAGTGGAGGGAAACAAATGATATTATAATGGGTTCATTTGCCATCTCTCCCCAGTTGGTTTCTCCTCCCTTTGCAATCTATGCTCAAGCTTGAAACCATGTTTTTGGCATCTAGCAAGGACCTCTTCAACATTTGTAGCTTTAGTATAGAAATGGTCATAAGGACTAACCATGTGCTTATAAGCCACCTTTTTAGTTGCTTAGATTGTAAGTGAGGGAAAAATTTATTGTTAGGGTCCCATTTTTTTAGTTCATCCTTCTAAAATTAGAAGGCATCCCTTTATTTGGACATAATGTCTAATTACTTGTAGTCCCTAATCAAGGTTCTCCCAATCAAAAATGGGAAGGGATGTAGAATGTCCTTCCTCTTCTCTGTAAGGTGTTATCAACTCCATGGGAAATTTGGTACACAATTTCTTGTTCAGCCAACTTAAGGGGAACATAAATAGGAAACCTAAATGGTTGGGTCATGGTTCCCTCAATCCTAAGGATAGTGAATTTTGGATAAAACCAAATGTCTCCCATGAGATCAACATATATTTTGACAAGAGGGTACAACCTGGGCATGGGGTATCCTGTGATGCTCTAGAGCAATATGGGATATATGCAGTCATAGATGAATTGCATATGATCCCTATATTTGAAGATATAAGTCTTGGATTAATGATGGGAGATGGTGACTCTGGTATGCCAAGACCAATTATTAACACCAAAAATATGGGTAGATGCCATCAATGAGTCTATAATATAGGACATCATGGTGAATTATTGAATTATATTCTTCTTAATGCCATAAAACTAACTTCCTAAGTGGATAATAATTAGCCCACCAATAGGTGGACTCATCTTTTCTTCTATCATAAAGTATACGTAAGAAACCCACCTAGGGTCAACATAGGTAGTGGTGGCTACTCTAGAATATCTGTTTAATAAGGTCATAATGATCTTGATGCCCTACCTAAATTGTATTATGGGGATCCTACCATCATGATTTATATCCACGTGAGTCCCTTGGATTAACCATGGTCTTAAGATGACATATAGGCTATGCTGGGTAGTCCACTCTTTTATGGAGGGGAGGTCAATATGGGTTTTAGGTAATTTATAGTAACATTCAAAGGCTATTGGGGAAACATAATCAATCCTCCTTAACTTGCCTTCTTTGATAATCAAGTCATTATCAATTCTAAAATCCATAAACAAGGGTGTAAGGATGTTAATATGGGGTACTACCTCTCATTTGGTATTAGCTTGATGAAGACCTATCATTTGGAGTAGAACAGGGTCATCAACCTTCTTTTTGGTAATTACCACCCTTTGCTTACTAAATGACAAAGGTTGTAACTCTTCAATGGTGAAGAAAATCTTAGACCAATTCTTTATTCCATTAATTAATGCCCCTGTGTCCAATTTGGTGTCATCAAAGCATCTCCTTTCATGGTTTATGGATAGATATAAGCCTGTCTCTTGCTTCCACTATTACCTTGCCACTACCATGATCTAAATTGCCTTGGAATATGCCTAGCCTTGATATTTAGGATGATAATTTGATCTTGTTTAATGTAGTTAGGTCCTCAATTAGTCAAGTTTTGAGGATTTAATCTATTCTAGTAGGGTTTTTGAGGCTTTAATGGTGAAGGTGATAGATTTCATAAATGTTTCCTTTTATTTTTCTTCATTGAATAAATATCTAAGGATGAATGTGAGCCATTCATTAATATCTAAAAGTCCATTTTGATTGGGCATTTAAGTTTTATATGATTGGGTTACACCAAGTGGCACACTCTAACTTTTTTAAGAAATGGCTAAATGTGGTTTATCTAAGTGTCAATCCATCAGGTTCTGAGGTCCTAAGTTGAAAAGTACACCTCCACTTTATGCCATTGGATTAGGATTAATGATTGAGTAAGAGTTATTGATAATGATCTGCAAGGTCAGAGTTGATTGGCTGATAGGTTGGTTGTGTTTAAATTTGACCTTCTTGCTAATGTCAAAGATGTCCTCATGAACATAAAATGATGAGAGCATGACTGTCAATTTTAAGCTCATGAGGTTCCTTTAATTGAATAGAAGCATGCCACACATCATATCGTCAGTGCTTTCAAGACTTTGGGGTCAATGTGGGCCATCAAATCGAGCTTGATGATGAAGCATTAAATTTTGATTGTGATCTAGGAGGTCATTTCTAATTGGTCTAGCCTTTGATGAACCTCTTGATCTCACACCATTGGATTAGGATTCCTAGATGAATGTAGGCCACTAAATCTTAAAATATGCATGAAAATTAAGAAAGTTCATAATATATATATAGTCTTAGGTCAAGGGATTAATTCTTATATTAATAGTATTAAAAAATACTATGACCTAAGTTTTAATGTGATAAGCTTAAGTTTTAACATTTATAAGGTCCCCTTTTGGATTAAATATAAAATCTTAGATGGGGATTATTTTAAAGGCCTCACTAATGTCAAATACATCCTTGCAAATGTCACAAGATGGGAGTAAGGTCATCAAAATAAATACCATAGAAACTTTTGTAATGAGCTCTGTTTAGCATGTAATTTATCTTAGGAAGATCTCACATCATCGGATTAGGCTTCTAGGTGAATGCTAATAATTGATTCATGTTGAAAAAACATAAAGGCACTTTGGGATTGAAATTAGGATGAAATGTTGATAAGGACATTAAATATTTTTAAGATGAAAAATGGATTCGGGGACATAATACTTAATGAAATTAGGAGGGATTTAAAAGGAGAAAACATAAAGGGACTTTAGACATGATTTTAGACTTAGGTCTTTTGAAAGGATTAATTCTTGCTAGATTTTCTCCTACAAAAAATTAAATTAAAACTCCTAGGGCTTCTTGTTATATAACCCTACCTTCATCCATGAAATCTACACTTCATCATTCAAGATTTATCATCAGTAGGGTTAGTTAATAAATCATAACTAACTAGACAAGGACCCATTCCCTTTCTAGGTGGATGATACCCTAATTCAAGAAATAATAGTACCATGAAACCATGCCAAGATATGAATGTTTTGAAATATTAACAATGGCCCCATTTTTCAAAGTAGTAAAAAAGGGAATGTTGGTCCTAACAATAAATGTGACTTACAAGGGAAATATAGAAATATGTTAAGACCTAGAAACTTTATCTTAAACTAACACATAAGTCCTTTATCTCCTTTGATCCATACATCATTACTTATGTTAATTCTAGGTTGGAACAAGTTTCAAATGTATAGAATTCAAATCTATGAGTCATGGCCTAAACTTATTGTGTGTTTGCTTTGAATCCACTTACTATTTGTCGTAATACTTTAGCAAAAAAAAATCTAGGTTCATACCCTTTTGATCATTACATTTAACTTTGATAAAATTTATATATTCTCTTAGAAACAACTACTCTTAATTTATGGGAGGCTTGGACATTGTTTTACTACCATCCAGGCATCTATAGCCTTGATAGAGATACCTTTAGATCCACTCATGGCCATGCTCCACTACTAACCAAGCATCTATAGCCCCAATGGAGGTTGCCTAAATCACCTTTGAATTTTGCATCTTTTGATTTAGCATTAAGTTTTTTTTTGTTTAATAAAGGTTGGGAGCTAGGATAGCTATTTTTAAGGATTTGTTCATGTAGACACCTAAAACTAGCCACCAATAACCTCCAACTAGGGTTTTGACTAATTTCCACCTAAATTACACAATTTGGCCTAAAAACACTAAAACATGCTAAATAATGGAAAATTGACATATTAAAGTACTGATTTTGGCTAGGGTATCCCTAAATGGGGCAATGCAATTTATGGGCTAGCTAAATTTTATTAGATCATTCTGAGTCAAAATGCTAAATTTGCACCTGGGTGCTCTATATTTTTATTTCCTATCAAATCTCTTGAATGAGACACATGCCTTCATTATTTTCTATTGATAAAATCCTAAATGGGAATATGGTTTCAACACATCTAACATTGACTTCCAATTCCAATCTAGTTAAATTTAGACCAATAACAAGACATTCTAATCAATTTGAGTAACTTGTACACAAATTTCTTAATCATGCTTAAGAGCTAATTAACCCAAATCAAGGCCTAATGAAAAAGTCCATGGAAACTTATTGAAAACTTATTTTTGGAAATGAATATTGAATATCTACATCATCAGGTGACCTCATTTTTTAAGAAGACATCCCTAAGCCATAAATACCACAAATATCAGGATTCATGCCTCATCAATGCCTTTCATGATGCCTTCCATGCCTCTTAATTACCCCTTCTTCCAATGTCATGATGAGTATAATTACAAGCTTAATTCCAAAAATTGAATTAATCCTCAACCACACATCTCAATCTTAGGATGGATGGTTCTGGTTGATTCTAGACATTCTCAAAAATCTACAAATAGAGAGGCCATGAACATCATTTCTAAGCTATTTTGGTGCAAAGTTATAATGCACAAATATCTTCAAGAATCCATTACAACTAGTTTTACCATGCCAAATTGATTCCAAGTGAATCCAAGCCACAAGCCAAAGGTGCCAAGGAGAGATAGAGGTAGCCAAGCTTCCATTCGAAGGACTTCATGAGCACAAAACCGAATAAGCCACTACTACAAAGGAATTTGGAGCATCTAAAGAAGGTCAAGGAATTGTTGTCTTTTATTCCATACTTTTTAGTTGTGTTTGTCATTTTCTTTTGTTAACTAAGCTCTCCCTAGTTTCTAGGCCAAGAGATGTTATGCTAGCTAGTGTGTTTCTTTCATTTTGTTTTCATTTTGGAACTAACACCATACTAACCATCCTCTCTTGAGTAAAATTACTAGATCACATTATGGAATGCAAAGTAGAACTAGACACATCTAACACCTGAAGAAGATCATTTTGTAACTCTAAAATATTTCTTTGGACCCTTAAAACTTATGCAAATAAATTTTCTAACTTTATTTTGCCATTTTTGTTTCCCATGGTTTTACATAGTAACCGACATCGGTAAGTAAGATTGACATCTATTGCATAGCTTAACCAATATCGGTTATCAAAATTGACATTGGTTAGATTTCATTTAGCCAAGGTAACCATCATCAGTTGTATATAATTGACGTCTATCACTGTGTTTTTCCAAAAACATAGACTTGAGAGCTATTTTTCCAAAGTTCATTGTTTAAAAAAAAGGAGCTTCAAAATTAGGGGACATGCTAACATTTTTACTATAGGACCAAGCTTGATATTTACTCAAAACATGTTTAAATCACCTTCTCATGCTTAAAAATCAATTAGGAACCTTGTTTTGGGTGTTTAACAAATAATTTAGATGGTTTTGGTGAATGTTTTCAAAGTTTGTACCTAAGACCAAGGGGTCAAATGAACACCACCAAATATTTCATTTTGGGCTTAAAATTAAACACACTTGTCAATTCTTGTTTTCAATAGTTATTTAATCAAATTTTTGTTTAGAAAAAAGAGGGATGTTGCATGTCTATTCTTCTATTTGTCCCCTATAGGGAACCCTTAAAATCAAAAGCACCATTCCTATTGTAAATATCCTAGTCCAAGGATTAGAAATAAAGTCATCTAAAGTACTGCCCAAAAACATGTAAAAGTTTGGGTGACCTTGAAAATGACCCTAAAGTCTTTATACTTTCATTTTTTTTTAATGCAAACTTAGCTTGTGAAGGAGACTTCATAACCTCTCATGAGTTCTTTAGGGAAGTTTTGACCTGGAGTTTCATCTCCCAGCATTGAATTCATTTGTCTTCTTTAGAGTTACACATGGGATGTAGTGGCACTTTGAACAACACACTACACTGAGTGAACATTAGGATGTAGTGGTTGCAAAAAAGACTAACTTTTTATAATAAAACAAGTGATACAAACACAAAATCTATGATTTTATTTTACATTATTTGGCATTAAAGTAATTGTGTAATTGATTCCCCTAGATCATTCAAAAAATTGTTAGATCTTAAAAAAATTCCCACTTACCATGAAAGTATTGTTGGTACAAGATGTGCCTCAAGGTCCATCTCACAGTAATATAATTTAAGAGAAGGTGGGGGTGTAAAAACCTTACTATATAATGCATATTTACTTTTGGATGAACACTTAAAATCCTCTCAAATGATGTATATTGATGGATTCCAATAGTACCAAGTAACCTTGTCAGTTTAAGATCTAAGAGTGATTAATTAGTTGGTTTTATCCTAGATTAAATTCTTATTTCAAGTCAAAACTTGGTGTAAATAAATAATCCAAACCAAACACAGTCCAAATTTTCCTTTAAACAAAGAGGTGTTATGATGCCCATGTGAGATCATCAATTTGCCTTGTTCAAAAGTTCATCAAAAGCTTGAGAGTCATATCATCCATTTTGGCATGGTTATGATACCCAATTGAGTCTAAAACTTTACCAAAGTTGTTTAAATTCCTTCACTTATAATCTAGATTTGAAATTTCACATTTACATGTTCATAAGGTTGATGTGTTAAGTGGGTTCACCATTTGCACTAAAATTGAGGGAACTTAGGTTTAATTTCCAATTTGGGTTGAAGGCCATTTAAGACTCATAATCATTCTCATTAGTTGATAGAGTTAAGCTATTTTGTGATAAACACTTTCACTTTGGGCCTATACATCACAACATTTTGAATTAAGAAAAGTAGTGTTACGCTATCAAAATTGTAGGAAAACATCTTTGCCTTAGAGTTTTTATAAAACAAACCTTTTTGTCACACATTTTGGGTATTAAAGCATCATTATGCTACCCAAAGCATTTCAAATATTATTTCATAGAACCTCTTGCATATATTTTCAAAACATGTTAGGTGACCCCTTATCCAACGGAAGCACAATTGATTAATTTCTTATAAGCAATTAAACACAGAATTATACCAGAATGATTAAGTAACTATAAACTTGAGACAACAAATAATATGAGAGACAATACACACTCTTGTATTAGATATTACTATAATAAAATACAATAAGGAAGATGCCACTTCTTCCTCCACCTCAAAGGCTTGCCACACCTCAAGACCTTCTTCCCTCTCTCTCTTGCTCAACACAACAACTCTATAGCCTGAGTTATTATCCCTCCTTGAATGCTTCAGCCGATCTCCTTGACCTTACACCTATAGATCTCCTTGACCTTGCTTGCTTCAATGCTTTTACTTGCCTTCTTGATAATTACAATACATGCCTCATGGGTCTTTAAATAGAATCCCATGGTTACAAAAATAGAAATCTAACTACAATAATTAGACACGCATCTCGTGACTATAATTAGTCATTTGACATGCAAACACTCACTTAACTTAACTGACTATTCATCAACAGTAGTTCTGGAACACACAGGTAACCGATGCCAGTCCCTACTTGCCTGGTGCTGCCGACATTAATAGACTAGCTGTCATCGTTGGTTGCCTTCTACACTGCATCTGACTGACGTCGATCATGCTGCCGATGCTGATGCTTCTGGAACTCCAACAACCTTCCTTCTTCATGTCTGCAAATAGTTGAAGCTTTTAGCTCCACACCCTAATAATCTCCCACTTGGAGATAAATAGCTGCTACTGTACCTATACCTGTACACCATCTATTTTGTTCCTTTGGCTCTGTATCCCTCTTCAAAGTCACTCTTGAAGACCAACCACCACACAAACCTGTGATGCTATACCTATCACTTATTCCAAAAGAATTTTGCTACTCCCAAATTCTTCATGACATACTTCTGAACCAACTCTACCCTTAGCTCAAAAAACTCCCTGTATATGAAACCCTGCAACAAGTAACACAATATAGTAACAGGATAATGTAGCTAATATTATCCAACATAGTAAAGATAAAATACAATGGTCAAACCTCCATTGTTCTTCAGCCTAATCAAGACTATATGCCCTAGCCTTCTATCTCACGTGTCCATTCACTCTCTTCTCTAATATGGGAATCCATCCCTCTGTCCAGTGCTTTCTTCCAGTTGACAACTCTACCAATGAATACCTATTTGGTTCTTCTCGAAGGACTCACACTCCTCATCCATGCCAAGCTCCCACTATTTTTGGATTCTACCTGCGTTACTTCTTCCATCTTCCTAGTTCTTGACTATCAGTAAGCAATATAAAAAAGGTGAACAATGAATATGAGGTTTACTTACCATTTCTAACCTCCATATGGGTGTTTAAGACTCCTTGACAGCTTGCTGTCCACCCAACATCCATTCCAGTGACCGATCTCGGCCATCTCCTAGTCTACTACTGATCGATGTCAGTTCCCTTCACTGACCCTAATTACCGACGTCATTTCCTTGGCCAATGTCGGTGTCCCCCCTGTCGATGTCAGTCCTGATGATCGACGTCAAACTTCTCCTACCTGACCTACCGACCCTACTGGTCTACACATGATCGATGCCGGTATTTGGCTGACTGATGTCAATTCCAAGTGACTAACATCAGCATCTGTGTGTTCCTGTAAGTGATGAAATCTTTATCAGTGAGCTCATCTTGGATCAAACCTCTGTCCATACTACCCTGCTTAGATTTATTTAACCCTTATGACTAATCTCTGTCCTTCATCTCCTCTGAAAACACCAAGGCTTCTTTGTTCCTATCAAAAGCATCAAATTTCCTTTTCCTACAATGAACTCTATCTATGCTTTCTGAATTTGAACACATACCTTTTGAATCAAGAACATCCATTCCCTTCTTATTCATGTGACCAAGCCTATTAAGCCACATCTTCGAATCTATAGATGAAGTAGATAAACCAGAAGTAGAATCAACAATACAAGTAGACAAATAAAGAGTATCTACTTTCTTACCTTTTGCTAGAACAAGTGAACCCTTGGTAACCTTCCAAGAATCCACTGTGAGGGTTATTGTGCATCCCTCGTCACCCAACCTTCCAACATAAATCAAACTTTGCTTCAAAATTAGGACATGCATGACCTCCTTCAACACCCATGTGTTTTCAATCTGCAATCTCAACTGCACTTTCCCTTTGCCAACTATCTGACAAGGCATACCATCCCCTAAATAAAGCACTCCAAAGTCTCCCTGTTCATACTCATGGAATAAATCTCTGTTTGGGGATGCATGAAAAGATGAACCAGAATCTAAAATCCATGATCCTACCTGACTATCTAAAGAAAGTATGAGAGCATCCTGTACCACAATATTTACATCCTTTGCTTCTTCAATACCTACTTGTTGATTCTCTTTATCTCTCAATAAACACTCCTTATTTGTATGTCCTTTCTTTCCATAAAACCAGCAGGTAACACCTTTGGACTTAGATCTCCTTCCTGACCTTGATTTCCCTTGCTCAATCTTCTCCCTTTGCCTTCCCCTACTTTTTGCACTTATAGCATTACCTGATGATTCACCTATGCTTCTCCTGCATATTTCCTCATTCAAGATCACACTCACAACATCATCAACTTTTAAGATTTTAGAAGCAGATGTAAGAATTACTTACTGCCATAACCAAACTGTCCCAACTTTCAGGCAAAGAACATAAAATCAAGAGAGCCTTTACCTCATCATCAAAAACAATATTGACTGAAGCTAACTAGTTTACCAAACCATGGAAATCACTGAGATGAGTATGTACCAATCCACCTTCCTGTATTTGCAAAGTAAATAGTTGCTTCATAAGATATACCTTATTAGAAGTTAAGGTCTTTTCGTATAAATTTGCCAAGGACTTTATCAACTCTTCTGTTGTCTTGCACTGTGATAAGCTGGAAATCACAGATGATGCAAGGCTTAACCTTATGGAACCAAGAGCCTTCCAATCAAGAACACTCCATTTGTCATCCTTCATATATATGGGCTTGCATGCAACCCCACCCAATGGTAAGTACAAATCCTTTTGATACAGATAGTCCTCAATCTGTATCCTCCAATGTTGATAATTCTTGTTGTTAAACTTATCCATTCGTAGCTTACTTTCTTTTGCCATTGCTGAACTCCCACTCAATCAAAAAACCCTGTGAATGACCTGTAATCAAAAACAATAACCTACTCCCTGCAAACCGTAGCTCTGATACCAACTGTTAGGTGACCCCTTATCCAATGGAAGCACAATTGATTACTTTCTTATAAGTAATTAAACATGGAATTATACCAGAATGATTAAGTAACTAGAAACTTGAGACAACAAAGAATTTGAGAGACAATACACACTCTTGTATTAGATATTACTAGAAGAAAATACAATAGGGAAGATGCCACTTCTTCCTCCACCTCAAAGGCTTGCCACACCTCAAGACCTTCTTCCCTCTCTCTCTTGCTCAACACAACAACTCTATAGCCTGAGTTATTATCCCTCCTTGAATGCTTCAGCTGATCTCCTTGACCTTACACCTGTAGATCTCCTTGACCTTGCTTGCTTCGATGCTTTTACTTGCCTTCTTGATAATTACAATACATGCCTCATGGGTCTTTAAACAGAATCCCATGGTTACAAAAATAGAAATCTAACTACAATAATTAGACATGCAGCTCATGACTATAATTAGTCATTTGACATGCAAACACTTGCTTCACTTAACTGACTATTCGTCAACAACAGTTCTGGAACACACAGGTGACCAATGCCGGTCCCTGCTTGCCTAATGCTGCCGATGTCGACCGACTAGCTATCATCCCCGATTGCCTTCTGCACTGCATCTAACTGACATCGGTCATGCTGTTGATGCTGCTGTTTCTAGTTCTTCAGCATCCTCTTCTTCGTGTCTACAAATAGTTGAAGCTTTTAACTCCACACCCTAACAAAACATTTCCTACATTTTTAGACCAATCTCAGTGTACTTTTTGATCCTTTAACCAAAGCACAATTATACTAATCACCTTTGTCTAGCTTGTTGGTTAAAAGAACTAAGTTTTATTTCATACCTTATGTCTAGTTGATCAAGTTCATGTCCAAGAATAAAATGCCCAGTGTTTGTTAAAAGTGTTTCAAATCTATTAGATTAAATCTTTCATCTATTTCAAAGTCTAGATTTTGATGTTGTTTGGTCAAGAGTCCTAGCACATGCCTTGTTTGAGCCTAGATTTTGATGCTACATTTGGCCAAAAGACCTAGCAACTTTTAAATTCCTAAAATGGACTGATTTGAAACACCTCAACCTTAGATTTTGGCATTTTGATTTTTAGTCCATATACTTGCTTAATTTTGTGTGAATAGTGAAACATTATATACTTCATGTTAGATTATTTCCTCACAAAACTTTTCATAAACATTTTGATCTTTTTTGATGAATATAGACCAAGTTGGAACATCACCTATTTTAGACATTACCCTTTTTAGAGTTTTTAGAACTCTTTGACCTTTTATCTCAAAGCATTGACTATGAATCCCAACATGTATTCCTACACTCGTAGTGGACTCATGTACAATCTAGGGATCAGTAATGTAGTTGCACAAGAAGAAATTGTGCAAGATCCCTATGTAGATAATATTACTTATGAGATGGATTCTTATCCCTCTTATAATACTTAATCAAGGGCACAAAGCCAAGATCCATTGGCTAACTATCTAGTTAACACACCACCATATTCATAATAAGACCAAGATCAAATTGCATAATATCTAGATACAATACCTGTAGTGGATGAGCAAGTACTTCAATAGTCATATTATACTAATATAGCTTCCACTTATGATCCATTTTTGTTTGAGCAACATTTATTAGAGAACAAAGATGAGATTTTAGTTAAAGCCATAGAGGTAGGGGCTAAGTTTCTAGCAGACTTTCCCCATGAAAATTTACCAAGTCTAGTAACAGTGCACTACAATATCATTTACGATCAACATGCTTCTTCTAGAAATCTTATGGCTCTAGTCTAAACAATGTACCAAGATCTTAATATATCTGATCAAGGTAAAAACATCATGGAAGATCACTTTAACCAAATGTAGACAACATATCAAACCTACTTGAATCTATCACATGATTTCAATCAGATGAACATGGTAATTAAGCCTCTTCTTGACCTAGTTCCTTTAATAGGAGTGTTGATAAAGTTAATTGGACAAGAGAATCCAAATTTTGACCCATTTATATAAACTGATTTGATAGATAACTTGATGCATATGCCCATTATTAAAAAAGTGTCTTCAATATATACATAAAATAGTGATCCAAACATAGTAGACAATGTGCAAACAACATCCACACCTAATCAAAGTGGTACTAATGTGCAAATAATTAGCTAACACCATGTTCTATAGTTAATCTTATGAATAGGTCATCATGCCAGGCAATATGAGTTTCTACACCCCAACCTCAACCATTTGCTTCCTTAAGTATACAACCTATGGCTTTAGGTAATCAAACAATGGCTAATGTCATGCCTCAATGATAGAATGTGAAAAACCCTACTCCTCCTCAATAGGTAATGAGTAGTATTCCACAATAACAAACACAATCAAGTATATCAACATAATAGAGGACAAATACATTTCCACCTCAATCAGGGGTAGCCAATGTTCTACCTTGCCAGGTAATGATGAACATACCTCTTCCATCATAGACTAATATGCCAATCCAAAACCATGAAATACCTAGTCAATAATGTGCAAATATGGGTCAATGACAAATGTTGAATCTGTAACCTATTTTCACTTCTTAGGACAAATTAGAGGTCAAAGAATACTATCCTAGGCCCATAACTATCTGCCACTTTGCATGTCATTCAACCAACCATTTAGCCTTGGAATAAACCATTTACTACTAACCAAGACAATAAATTTGATATTGTGGAATAATTGTAGAAAAAACTAGCACAAATTTCTATTTTAGATTTTTATACAAATGTCAGTAATCCACAAAAACATCTTGAATGAGTTTTTGACCCAATCCATTATTGCTAGTGACATATCCCTTGATAAATTTCAATATTTGGTTGGATACATAGCTCCAGCCCAACAAATCACATTCAACCAGGGTGATATGTCTTCCCTTGGCCCACTCCATAATAATCCATTATACATAGAAGCTTATATAATATGGAATAAAGTGAAACATGTCCTTATAGACAATGGATTTGGCCTCAACATAGTGTCTCTAAAGCTCATCAAGCTTCTTGGGTACATAATGACAGATCTCTAGCTAGAAATAATAACCATCAAAACCTATCATAATCAGGAAAGAGAATCACAAGGAATCATTAATTTGTCAGTTATCATTGGGACTTTGACCTATGATACACTTTGCCATGTACTTGATCTTGAGTTATCATACAATATGCTTCTAGGTAGGCCTTAGTTACATGAGATACATGTAGTTCCATCAACACTGCACTAATGTATCAAGTTTTCCCACTCAGGGATGGAAGTGAATATTCTAGGATATTTACACCCATATTATAAATGCAAGCATCTTGAGGATAAATTTCAAAGCTACAATTATCAGTTTAGCATGAATCCAAGTTCTAAGTAGGATAAAAGAAAGGCTATGATCCTTCACTAAATGATTGCATAGATCCCAATACGTTAGATTCCCTTCCCCACATGCCACCTCCTGAAGCTTCTACTCATTTCACCATTTCAGATAATAGACTAGGAGAGTGTGTGATCCATGATATATTTCATATTATCAATCTTCCTCAGAATTTGAAAACCTTTGGGTCACCTAAAGTCACCCCACATATACATTAACAACAAAAGAATAAAAATAAGGGAACTATCACATTTGTACTAGCATCTATCCCAGGACTTGACCCTCTTAAAGGGGATGAATCATGGTTATACAATGACAACCAAGTTGATTGTTATAGAAATGCAAAATATCCTATTCCCAATAGGTTCATGGAGCATCATAATTATTAATGAAGAGGCCTCAAATTTAATTATCAAGGAACCATCGAGCCAATTTTCATGACTAAGTATGAAAGACCTTATAGACTTGGATTTAAACTACCTAGGGGTGACCCCACATATCTTATTCAAATCCATCAATAATGACGAGTGATGATGATGCTGACAGGGAAGTAAAGTTTGATCATAGCCTCACCTTTGATAACCTAGCTAAAACCAACTTGTTTGATAACAATGTCATTTGTACCCTTACCTTGGCCATCATCATACTCTTTTCCATTATATTATCCCCAACTGATAGATTGAAACCAATAAGAATCTAGTCTGCTAATTGATGATTTTTAGAATGATGAGGCATTCTGTGATTTCTTAGGCCTTAGAGATAATATTCCATTAGGAGATCACAAATTAGGATTCTCAACCATGTTGGAACCTATAGCCTATTTTAGAGAGTGAGTGAACACCCTTAGCCCAAAACAAATAAGTAAAACATTGAGGTCTCAAAGTGAAAACCTCTTTGAGGCACTTTTTGACCAAGGAAAAAGTAAAGATAAAGGCCAGTCTAGTGGTAAAAACCTATTTCAGGCACCATTAGATGGGGGATTTTGTTTTTCTTCAAATTTAGACCAAGAGACCACAAATGATGAACTTTCCTATGGATCTATTCATCTTTGAGAAATAATAAGTATTCGATCAAATTCTTTAAGAATTTCCAACTATTTTTGTTACATGGCCAAATCTCCTATTAGGGGACTCAGATTCATCATGCCTAAGAGAAGTTTAAGATCAATTCCTAACAAAAAACCATGACATAATCTAATATTTCAAGTCATTACCTACTATCCTAAAAGATAGTTCAACCCTTCTAGTCAAAGATACAACATAGATAAATATCAAAACTCCATCAGAACTAAAATGGATAAGATTAGGGGCATCCATCACTAAAGAGGAATGTGACATCTTTATATCTCTATTGAGAGAATTTATAGATACCTTTGTATGGGCCTATTCTAACATTCCAATTTTAGACCCCACCTTGGTTCTACACCACCTTATGGTTAATCTTGATGCCAAACCGGTAAAACAAAAGTTACGTAAGATGCATCCTCATATTATTGTATTGGTAAAGAAAGAGTTGGAAAAACTCTTATAAGCAGGATGTATCTAATCCATTGACTACTCAGAATGGATCTCTAATGTGGTACCTATTAGTAAAAAACTTGAAGGGATCAAAATTTGTACTAATTTTTGAGACATTAACAAATCCTATCTTAAAAATGATTTTTTCTTGCCTAATATCAACATGATCATCAACTCCATGGTAGGTTATGAAATGCTTTCACTCATGGATGGATTTTTAAGATATAACCATATCAAAATAGCACCAAAAGACTAATATAAAATATTGTTCACCACTCTATGGGGAACATTTTATTATTAGGTAATGCCATTTGGACTTAAAAATGTTGGAGCTACATATTCAAGGGCCATGACTGTCATATTCCATGATATGATGCATGATATTTTTGAAGACTATTTCAATGACTTATTAGGAAAATCCGAAACCCAGGCTGATCATCCAATAGTGCTACATGGGATATTTGAAAGATTATAGGAGTACAAAGTTAGAATCAATCCAAAGAAATGTGTGTTTAGTGTAACTTCAGGCAAACTACTTGGATTCATCATGTCTCATAGAGGTATTGAATTTGATTCAACTAAAGTCCATTCTATAACTAAAATACCACCACCAACCAATTTAAATCAACTTCATAGTTTCTAGGGTAAGATCCAATCAATCTAATGCTTTATCTCTCAACTAGTATACAAGTGTCATCCATTTACACACCTTTTGAAAAAAGGAGTTGCATTTCACTAGGATAATCATTTCCAAATAGATTTTCAGCAACTCAAAGACTATCTTGTTAATCCACCTATTTTATTACCTCCTATGCTAGGAAAGTCATTCTTGTTATACCTATTAGCTACCAACCATGATCTAGGGGAACTCTTAGCTCAACATAATGACAATGGAAAGGAACACACCATATACTACCTAACCCATGCTTTGGTTACATATAAACATAACTATGCACCTATTAAAAAAGCTTGTCTAGCCATGGTCTTCATAGCTCATAAACTATGCCATTACATGTTGAATAATAAGACCATGGTCATTTCAAAATTATATCCAGTCAAGTATCTACCATCTAAAACAACTTTTAAAATTAGAATGGCTAAATGGATCATGCTTCCTAGTGAATTTGACATAGAGTATGTCAATCAGAAGGCAATCAAGGGACAATTCTTATATATCAACTTATTGAAGCACCTCTTATAGACACACCACCACTCACATTTAAATTTCCTAATGAATCCATCATGACCATAATTGACACATCCCTTAAGGAGTATCCATAGAAACTACATTTTGATGGTTCATTTACTACACATGGATTGGAGGAAAGACTATTTTTTATTACATCAGAGGTGGATCTAATTCCTAAATCATTTAGAATCAACTTTCCTTATATAAACAACATGGTTGAGTATGAATAACTTGTTGCAATACTTCAACAAGTAGTGCATTGGAATATATTTCATCTTCAAGTTTATGGTGATTCTTAGTTAATCATCAATCAGGTCACAGATCATTTTTAGACCAAAAATGACACGCTGGTTCCATATAAACCCATGGTCGACACTCTTAAGCAATAAATTACCAATGTTTAGTTTGAGTACATATCAATGGCTAATAATAGAACTACAAATTCCATGGCTACTATTAGCTCTCTAATTCAATAAATAGATAAACCTATAGAGTATCAGTTCCTCATCAAGAATTTGTTAGCACTAGCTCATAAACCTTTAATTGTTAGCATGATTTGTGATATTGTTGGTCCTAATTCTATCTAGTACTCAGACCCTTAAAACTACATTCATGACCATGTTATGCAACCTAATTTGTCTCAAAAACAAACTAAATCCTTCATTCATCATTTTACTTGTTATACTCTACTTGGATCCACCCTTTACCATAACAGTTTTGATGGAACTTTGATTCATCGTTTAAGTTTAATAGAGTCTATAGTAGTGTTAAGAGAAGTTCATGAAGGAGTATATGGAGCTCATTCTAGTGAGTTATTCCTATCTAAAAATGTTTTATGTATTAGTTATTATTAGCCCACAATGGACACAGATGTTACTACATATGTAAAAAAGTGTGACACATGTCAATGACATGCTAATCTGATTCATGCCCCAGCAAAAACTCTAAAATCAATGTTGACACCATGTCTATTTTCTACATGGGGAATTGACCTCACTGGTAAGATTAACCCCACTTCATCTGATAGCCATAAACATATCCTTATCACCATTGAGTATTCTACTAAGTGGGTTGAAACTATACCCCTCACTTATGTCACTAGAAAGCAAATTTCCCAATTCATTTTCAACCATCTCATTTACCGCTATGGTATCCCTTCTGAAATTATATCTGATAATGGAGAATCATTCAAGAACAAGGATGTAGTCTACCTATATATTGAATATAATATCACACAACATTTTTCTACAACATATTACCCTTAAGGTAATGGCCAAGCTGAGGCATCCAATAAAACCATTGTCAATATTCTCAAAAAGATTGTTAATGATTTTGGTCATGATTAGAACTTATAGATATTCCCTACCCTTTGGGCATACCATACCAATCGTCTTACCCCCATATGAGCCACTCCATACTCACTTGTTTATGGTACTGAATCTATCCTTCCCATTGAGGTCAAATTACCTTCACTATGAATCTCTTTCAAGCATGTCCTAGATGATCATGACTATCGAGTAGCTCACCTACAAGAGCTAGAACTACTCAATGAGAAATGCACAACCACACTCAAAAATACTCAAGCATATCAAAAACAACTAAAAGGCTAGTATAATCTATGTGTTAAGTATAGAAAATTTAAACTTGGTGCTCTTTTTTCTTAAAGAATACCATGGCTGAGAAAAAGCATAAAGGGAAATTCAAACCAAACTAGATAGGGCATTTCATCATCAATAAAAATTATGGATCATGAGCATTTAGGCTCACCACACTAGATATAGAAGAACTTTTAGAGCTGATAAATATTAATCATCTCAAGTGGTACTATGCTTGAGCACTAAAGTTTATTGCCTATAAGGACCATTTTAGTTATGCCATTTTATCACTATTCTTATTTATATAAATATCATCCTTATCCATCCTCTTCACCATATCCATATTCCACTCATTACACATTTTTAGCATTGAGTTATCTGATCAGTTTCATCAATTGGTTTTAGTACTTCAGATAGAGATTATATTTTGGGATAGTGTGATAGAAGTTTCAGCAATTACATCCTTTATTTGTCATTCCTTTGTTACCACCGATATTTCTACTAATTATAATCACCTTTTGTCAAATTAATACCATTAATATTTTCCATTGTGTCCTAATTATAACCACCTATGGGAAAAATAGGGGCAACATTAAGCCTTGATGTACCAAATTGCCACTTCCTATGTCATACTATGCATTTTTACCAACTGTGCCTATTTTGTTTGAATTGACTTCTACACTAGTCAAATTCCTCCACTATAAGGGTAGAACTACATTAACTTGAGGTCCTACTTTGGGACTATCTAGGGAGCACTCAATACTTGTTAAGGTCAACTTAGTCACCCTTTCCATATACTCTCACCATTTTATGAGCAACCTAAGCCATGATATCACAATTTTATGTTCAACCTAAGCCACACTCTCACTATTTTGTGAGAAAAATAAGCCACACTCTCACAATTTTTTGAGCAACCTAAGCCATGATCTCACCATTTTGTGGGCAACCTAAGCCATGCTCTCTTCATTTTGTGAGCAACCTAAGCCATGCTCTCACCATTTTGTGAACAACCTAAGCCATGCTCTCACTACTTTATTAGCAACCTAAGTTTGAATGATATCACCATTTTGTAAGCTTGAACCATTTAGTATCTCATCATTGTCAATTTAGTTTAGATACTCTAAAACAATTCCAAAAACATTTGAAAAATTGCTAGGAAAAAACAAAAAACATTGACCACTTCTTTACCTTAAAGATTCTAGGAACCCTCACTAAGTTATAAGTAAATCATTTATCATTTAGTTTCCCCATCCTTTTAAGCCTTTTTCTCTCATGCACTTACCATTTTTCAATACCATTCCTATTCTTATATCACATCTATTCTATTTATTTTCTCCAGTTATCACATTCTTCCCATTCCCTAGAAGAACTACATTTGGCCTAAAGTTTTTTATTGGATATTACATCCATGGAACTATGTAGGTAGTGTCCACTTTCCTAGTGAATCTGGAGATAGCTTGGCCACCCCATTCATTTTTTTCTATTCCCCCATTTTTTTCATTTGTTAAGTTTTCACCTATTTTCTAGGGGCAATGTTCATATGGTTTTTATTGCATTGTTCATTTGTTTATTTATGCTTATTTTGTTTGTTTTTTTGTCTATTTGTTTTCTTTCAGTAGTATTTCCTTGATTTAGTTTGTGTGTTCATTGGGTGATTCCTTATCCACACTTACACTTGAATCCATCCATATTCATATGTTTACATTATCAACATGGTTTCTATCATTGGTGCATTGTTTTGTACTAAGTATTGGATTACAGGAGTCAATCATCATGCATATTCTGGCCAAGTCCTCATGATTTTATACCATGATACCTACTGACACATGCTAAAACAAACCTTAGCTTCAATAAGTCTATTTAGTAATGGTAGCATCTCTTTGGCACTGACATCCCGATTCAATCCTAATCCTATCCCAAACAAAGTATTTAAACATGAAATAATTTCAACCTTTATTAGTTTAGATGAGCATCTCCCTACTAGTAGGTTATTCCAATTCATCATTACCCTCTATGTTAAGTTATCATCATCCTCAACCAAGTTTATCATGTTTAACATAATCGAGGTCCAATGATTATAACCACCTATGGGAAAATCATTACACACCATCCCACCTGCATTTCTTAATGATTATAAACATCTTTGGGAAAATCATTGTGTTCTCATCACTTTACTTTTTCTACCTATACATGGGCATGTTATTATCTTTTTTGTTTGTCCTAACTAGAATAGCTCCATCTTTTCAATGATTATAACCACCTTTGGACAAATCATTTTGTTATCATACCACATTGCCACTATTAGGGTATAATGCTTATAACCACCTTTGGGCAAACCATTTCACATCATCCCACTTGCATTATCAATGATTTTGACTACTTTTCTAGTATCATTATGTTTTCACCCCGTCATCTTTCCTTTCTATAGTCCCCTCATTTCACTTCTTTCTTTTTGAGGGACCATTTGTTGACCTACTTGTGCTAACCTTTCCCTTGAGGGGGCATCATATAGTTAGTTTATCATCATTGAAGTTGTAGGCATACAGGACCTTTTCATTCTTGGAGAAGATGTTACTATGTTTATAGCTTGCAATGCCTTCCTAAATAAGGGAAAATTTTAGACACCTAAAACTAGCCATTGATAACCTCTAACTAGTATTTTGACCAATTTCCACCTAAAGTGCACAATTTGGCCTAAAAATACTAAAACATGATAAATGATGTGAAACTAATGTATTCAAGTGAAGATTTTGGCTAGGGTATCCCCAATTGGGGTAATGTAATTTATGGGCTATCTAACTTTTATCAGATCATTTCGAGTCAAAATGCCAAATTTACACTTGGGTGCTCTAGATTTATCTTTCCTATTAAATCTCTTACATGAGACACATTCCTTCTTTATTTTCTATTGATAACATCCTAAATGGGAATATGGTTCCAATGCATCTGACATTGAGTTCCAATTCCTATCTAGACAAATTTTGGACCAATAACAAGGAATTATGATCATTTTGGGTAACTTGTGCATAAAGTTATTAATCATGATTAAGATATAATTAACCCAAATCAAAGCCTAATAAAAAATTCCATAGAAACTAGTTAAAAAAATATTTTTGGAGATGAATATTGAATATCTGCATCATCAGGTGACATCATTTCTTGGGAAGACATCCCTAGGCCATAAATGCCATAAATATTAGGATTCATGATCTCCATGCGTCTTAACTACCCCTTCTCCCAATGTCATAATAAGGATAATTAAAAAATTAATTCTAAAAATTGAATTAATCTTCAACCACATATCTCAATCTCAGGATGGATGGTTCAGGTTGACTCTAGACATTTTTAAAAATATATATAAATAAAGAGGCCATGAACATCATTTGTAATCTATTTTGGTGCAATGTTATAATTCACAAATATCTTCAAGAATCTATTGGAACTAGTGTTACCATGCCAAATTGATTCCAAGCCAAGCCAAGCCACAAGCCAAAGGTGCCAAGGAAAGATGGAGGTAGCCAAGCTTCCATTACCAAAGACTTCATGAGCACAGAACCGAGCAAACTACTACTACAAAGGCATTTGGAGCATCTAAGGAAGGTGAAGGAATTCTTGTGTTTTATTCCATACTTTTTATTTGTGTTTGTCATTTGTTTTTCTTAACTAAAATATCCTTAGTGTCTAGGCCTAGAGATGTTATGCTAGCTAGTGTGTTTCTTTCATTTATTTTTCATTATGGAACTAACACCATACTAACCATCCTCTCTTGAGTTAAATTCCTAGATCATAGGTCAAATGTATTGGCCTTAGGATACTCACCATTAGTTAAAACCTCCATCTTGGATAAGGATGTGTTTTAAGTACAAGCATGCCTATGCTTTAACTTTTGAAATCTCCTTCCACATATGTGATCCTTATCATAATAGAGTTTTCATCTAAGGTAATGTTTTGAATTCTTTAGGGGTAACTGATTTATATGTGAGTTTTTTTTTAGAGTCTTTATATTGTAACATAATACTATATTATAACCTTAGGTCTTATTGTGCAAGATTCATGCCTTTAATTGACATACTTGAATTTAAAATAATTTTGGGCTAGGATAGCCTACAATACCTTAGTAAAATGAAGGAACACAACCAAGTAGAAAGGATAAAACACAAACAACAAGGAATAGATAACCATAAGTGAAAAAATTTCGACAAGTAAAATAAGAAAAAAACAAAAATAATAAAATCAACTTACTAGCCTACATACTCTAACCCTACGTAATCTTATAGATGTTATTCCATGAAAACCCATGGTAGGGATGTAGTAAAGTAGTGCTTGAGATATTTCCCATTGGTGGGTAAAGTAAACTTTGCTCCTTCAAGATCTTCAATTTGAAAGTGTTGTTGCCTAACATTTCTATAATTTGGTATGGGCCAATCCACAAGGGGGTGAACTTGCCATGTTTGCCTTTAGGCTTTGATGTCTTCTCCCAAAAGAGGACTAAGTCTCCCTATCTAAACACCTTCACCTTAGACCTTTTATCAAACCATCCTTTCATAGTTTTTTGATGCCTACTAAAATATATAAATGCCTTTTCTCTAGCATCTTCCATCTGAATGATGTCTAACAGCTTGGAATTAGCAAGTTCTTGACTTTCCTCCATGTATTCCTACATGAATGTGAATGTAGGGAGATTTAAAGTAATAGGAAAGATGGGCTCTTGACCATATACCAACATATATGGTGAAGTCTTGAGTGCCTATTTAATCCTTATCCTATCAGCCTAGAATACATACTTAAGGAGTTTGTAATATGTTATAGGCTTGTCTACAACATAATTTTAGGTGGCCTTCATGAGATTCTTATTGGTAGATTCATAAAGTCCATTTCCTTGAGGATAATAGTTAGAGGAAACATAAAAGAGATTCCATTATCATCAGCCCATTTGGTCATCTCAATGGATATGAATGTAGATCCATTGTCACAACCTAAGGAAACTGGGGTCCTAAATCAAATGCAAATATTTTCTTCCAAGAAATTGATCACCTCCTTTATCCTACATTTTTTGGTGGATATGGCTTCAGTCCACCTTATGTAATAACTAGTAGTAGTCAGGACATACTTGTGACCTTTAGAAGAATTAGGTTTGATCAACCCCACAAAGTCTAATCCCCAATGTGTGAAAGGTTTGTCCACTCTCATAGGTTACAAAGGCATGGCTGCCTTTGGTTCTTTTGTACTAATTATTTGGTAGGAATGGAAATCTCTCACATGTTTTTGATAATCCTTGAATATGGTGGGCCAATAGTACCCAAACCTAAGAATTTTATGATTTGTGGTTCTCCTTGAAGGATGTTTACAACCTAGTTTATCATGAAAATTAAACATGATTTGAGAAGCCTCTTCTTTAGACACACATCTTAAGTATATTCCTTCAAAGTTATTTCTATATAGGACTCAATTTTTGATGAGAAAATGAGTTTCTTTGAGTCTCAATGCTCTATTCTACTCTCTAGTGAGTCCTAGAGGGTAATTACCATTGATAAGTAAGTGGATGAGGGAGTCATACCACTAATTAGGCTAGAAGTTTTACTATTTAACTTGCATGATATGGAGTTTAGGATTTGTATTGGCTATCATCTAGACAAAGTCACACCAATCTGGTAATCTCTATTTCAATATCACACTCTTGTAGTATTGACATCCACTTGCCCCTTCATTCCCTAAGCTCATTTTGGCTCAACATAAGATTTGTGTCTAGGTTAGGTAAGATGGTGTGTACCTTATTTATAAGGATGTAGTTTCTAAAAAAATCTACTAGCTTTACCAATGCATAGGCTTGTTTATCAATCATGGAATAGTTTACCTCTGTATTTTTGAAGTTGGTGCTCATGAAAGCTATATTATGGTCACCCCCATCAACCTTTTGAGTTAAGATAGTAGCCATGATATGGTTAGAAGCAAATTAATACAAGTAAAATTCCTTTGAAAAGTTAGGACTTATCAAGACTGGGCCTTGACTGATTACCCTTTTTATATCAGTAAAGTCTTTTTTTATTCCTCATTCCAAGAAATTTTAGCATCATTTGTAAGCATATCATTTAGAGGTTTGACAATTTTAGCAAATCTTGATATGAACTTCCTCACGAATTTAATTTTACCAAAGAATGATTTCAACTCTTTTTGGCTATCAGGTAGCTCAATTTTGGAGATAACTTCCACTCTCTCATGATCGATGGAAATCTGATCTTTAGTACTGACATGCCCTATTAGTTTTCCTTCAATGACACATAAGATACTTTTCTTGGGGTTGAGGGATATTCCATACCTCCTAAATATTTCAAACACTTGTTTCAGGTGCATAAAGCATTCCTCCATATTCTTGGATTTAACTATAAGATCATCCATTTAAATGATGATGCATTTGCCCACTAGACTTTGGAAATCATGGTCCATGACCATCTGAAAGGTGGATCCTACATTAATTAATCCAAATGGCATTCTTTTATAGTCATATGTTCCCCGTTTAGTAGTGAAATTTGTTTTCATCATATCTTTTAGAGTAACAAGCACTTGTTATATCTAGAAAATCCATCTAAAAGGGACATCATGTCAGATCTTGAAATAACCTGGATGACTTGATCAAGAGAAGTCAAGGGGTAATTGTCCTTTTTAGATGCTCTATTTAGATTTCTAAAGTCTATGCATAATCTTATTTCCCCAATATTTTTTTCTGACTGGGACCAAGTTTGTAACCCAAGTGGAATGCCTAACAGGAAACACAATCCTTACATCTAGAATTTTATTAACTTCCCTAAAGATCATGGGTTATAGGATAGGATTGATAGGTCTTTGCTTCTATCTAAAGGGTTTACAATTTTCTTTGAGGGGGATAGTATGAGTAATAACCCTTGGGTTAAATATTTTTAGATCTTCATAAGACCAAGCAATGACATCCTAATATTTTGTAAGCATCTCTCTAGCTTTTCTATTTTCCATTTTAGTGCAAGCCTTTCCTATGTTCACTTTTTAGGGTTGATCATGTGAACCAATATCTACCACTTGATAGTCCTTACCATTTACTTTAGGCACCATATGTGTCCCAACACTTTTTTCATGATCAAATAACCTTTCTAATTAAATCATCCCTTTAGGTGTCTTATTATCACTCAATTGGATGATTTTACCATCAATCTCCTTTTTAGAAGAAATTTCATCAGCTTCATTGATGATGTGAGTTTCAAATGCTCCATAATTAGTCAAAAAATACATAATTTGTTGATCATAATTTAAAACTTGAAAGTGATTTATGTTGTCAAGGAATGAGGGACATGGTACTAACTCAATACTGATGTTAAGGGAACCATGATTGGGCATGAGATTAGCCACAACAAAGTAAAGCTCATCATCAACATTGTTTTATTCCTTTGAAATATATAAGATGTTGAGAGCCTTAAAATATTCCATCAAATCCTAAAATATAAACTTGTATCTCTTGAGGTAAGATAACTTGCATTGGTATTTGCTTCTTACTTGGTTGACCACCAACATAGAATCTCCATAGATAATGAGTTCCTTAAATTTATGTTTAATAATGAGTTTAAATCCTAAGATAAGAGCTTCATACTCGACTAAATTATTCATGCATAATAATTTTAACCTATAAGAAGCATGATATTGCTTTTATATAGGGTTTATCAATACAATACTAGCTCCTAATATTGATTTACACCTAGTACCATCCACATAAAACTTCCATAAAATAGGCATTGGAGGTGGATTTTTTGAACAAGGTTACTTTGTAACTTCTAGAGTAAACAATCCTAAGTTAGAATCGAGGAAGTTCACCTTTTCATTGACAACATTATATTCTATTATCATGTGTCTCATCTTAGGCTCCCTCTCTACCCTTATCTGATTTGGGACACCTTTCCATGGTAACCATAAGTGGGAGTAGTCAATGAACATATAACCATTTAAGGCCTTAGTCCATTCTCTACTTAAGAGTAACCCATAATCATTTGGAATTTATACCACTTGGAAACCAATAAATTATTGAACCCTTGGCTCACTAGCTAGTTGCATATATACATTTAATAGTTCCCCAATAACCTTGACTCTAGATTTCTCCAATTAAGTAACCACCCTATCAAACTTGATAGGGGTTAACCCAAGTTGTTCACATATTTCAACATGCATAATGTTGATTGAGGCTCTAGAATCTAAAAGACAATTATGGACATTCTTCCCAAATATCCTAGCTATAAGTAAGAAGGGTGGGGACTCTGCTTTGGTTACTTTCATAGTTATATTTGCACTATCACTATTTAGGGGTTTCGTAAGTTTCTTAGACAATGATTCCAAGAGTAACTCTCTTTATTCTGTGATTTGAGTTAGCTCATGTAGAGTAATTTTGGATTTGATCTTTTTCACATCTTCCACAATGTTGTAACTAGTTTTGCTTGAAGGTTCAATAGTAGATTTGGGAGAACTACCCTTAGGTGGTTCAGGATCATTCCTTGATGTAGTGTCTGGAGGAGTCCTATAATTTTTAGGGCGAGTGGAAGTAGTCAATGGCTAATTTTATTCCCTATTTCTTAGAGGGTATGTCTTCAATAATTGTTGGAATGCTTGAATCTCCTCAAGAATATATCAGGCTCATTATCTTCTTAGAAATGGAATTGAAATGTCTCTACCATGTGGACTTGGTTAGATAGCTAGGATTTAGAAGGAATTGTAGTAGTGTATTTATTTGGGACTACCTCAAAGGTATCGAGTTCTTCTTGGAAATCTTTAAATGCTTTGCAAAATTCAATACAATCAATCTCACCATGTTTAGAGGTAGCATCACTATACAATAGTCTGATAAATCAATATTAGTGAGATTGATGTCTATAGTATTTTTTTTAGAGGAAGGCTCATTAGATTTATTATTTTAGAAACTATCATTCTAAAATCTATTCTTAGGCCTATTGAGATTCTGGAAAGTGAAGTTCCTTCTAAAGTTGTCATTATCATTATCAACTTATTTTTTCAATTGTAATAAATATGTATTGAGATTTTGGACCATCTTTATTATAGATTCATTCTCATTCTTTAAGGTTTCAAAATTTTGGACTTGGTTCTTGTTAGTGCCATTGACTAGTACTAAAGCCTTTTGGTCATTACTGTGAAATCCATTAGTAATTTGATGACTCAAGAAACCTAGGTTTTGATTAGGGGCACCATGGTTAGGAGGTAATACATTCAAAGTAGGGAGTTGGTTTAATGCTAGAGAATTTTGGTTATTATTTTGGAAAAGGTTTAATGCAGGCACCTAAGGATTAACATTTGGGATAGAATAAGCCATCTATCCTTGAGGCTGCATTTGGTCAATAATAACCACTACTTTAGAATAAGCTTGAGATAATGTGTTGATAGTTGGGATAACCCTTTAGAGAAACATAGAAGTCATAGGGTCAATAACATATTTGTAAACTTCTAAAGCTAAAGCCTCATTAGGTTTGTAGGGATCCATGGTCTAACTAAACATCTTTTGGAACCTAGCATTAAATGATATAATAGGTTCACTTGCATCCCTCTTAATGGTTGTAAATTGGTGATAGATGGCACAAGGGCTTATGATTTTTCCAAATTGATCAATAAAAATAGTGTCAAAGTTATTCCATGAGGTAATATAATTATTAAGTAAATTAAGGAACCACTCATATGCAACATATTTAAATGTAAAAGGAAATAATATACAAGCTACATCTTCATGGATGACATTTAATAAACATAAGGTAGCCTTGAAAGACTTAACATGTTATTTTATAGTTGTAACACTAGTTAGACTAAATACTGGTAAGTAATTTTTAAGATTATAAGGCAAGTCATGAACTACACCTAGTACATTGATGGGGGAACTTCCAATCCATGTCATATCTAGGTGAAAATTGAATGCAAGAACCCCTTACAAGGGTGAAGATGGTAGAGACTTACAATGTCTATGCCTTCCTCTATTCTTCATAGTTTTCCTTATCAGAGTTATTTCCAGGGTCCAAATAATGCAAATGCAATGGTCAAGTGATCACATGAGATGAAGCTGGTGCACACCACAAAGAAGCTAAAGCTAAGTGAAAACACTGAAAGAGATAATTTGCAAAAAAAAAATAGGAGCAAAACCCAATATTGAATTAACATGAGATGGCCATAATGAAGAATACATATAGGAGAAATCGTAAGTAACTCCTCCACAAAAGGTGGTCAAAGCACCCCAAGAATAGACTGTAACTCCTCCATGAAAGGTGGTGAAAAGGTGCTAAGAATAGAGAAGTAAATCCCATACCCAGAATAGCCAGTCAAAGGAGTTACTTATGACATTATTATGACAACTATGACATATTTATGACACACATCTCCACATAAGCTATCCTATCCCACGAATGTAGGAAAACTCCATGTATGCAAAAATATATAATATTCCCTAATTATATAATAGGGAAAAATAAAAACCTAAACTAACACCCCCCTGATAAGTGCAACTTAGGTGGGCAGTGTGGAAATATAAAATGGGTCCTGACAACTAGGCCTGATGAGGTATCCATGAACAAATGCAATCTCCCATAAACTAGAGAAAAGGAGAAAAACCATAGGAAAAAACTCCCCCCCCAAAAGAGAGACATAAAATAAATGAAGAGGCTAGTGCCCCCCCCTCAAAGATGATGCTACTGCAAATGTGGACCGCACCCCAAGAAGAGCTCATAGATGAATGAACTTACTCTTGGTCAAAGGTTTGGTGAAGATGTCTGTAACTTGCTCTAAAGACTAGCAAAATATCAAGTCAATGACCTAACTATGAATAAGCTCCCAAATGAAATACATGTGAATATTTATGTGCTTGGTCCACTGGTGCTGAATTGGATTCTTACAAATCTGAATGGTACTCTAGTTGTCACAATAAATGATGGTGGGCTGCCTGATAGGAATGCCAAACTCAAAAAGTATCCCCTAAAGCCAAATAGCCTTAGTAGCTGCATTAATAGCTCCCTTGTACTTTGCCTCTATGGATGATATAGCAATAACATTTTGCTTCTTGCTAGACCAACTGATAGGACTGAAACCTAGAGAGAAACTATAACTAGAAGTGGACTTGTGAGTCTATGAATCACTAGCCCAGTCTGAATCTGTATACCTAATCAAGTTAGCCTCTATGCCAAATCTATAGTGAATGCCATATCTATGTGAACCTTGTATGTAATGCAAGATCCTCTTAGCTACTTTCTAATGCATCTCATGAGGTTCTTACATAAATCTAGAGACAAGTCCCATTGCATATGATATGTCGGGCCTGGTGTGAGTCAAGTAGATGAGACTGCCAACAAGTTGTCGATGTTGAGTGGCATCAACTAATGGTGAAGAATAGTCAACCTCAAACTTGAATCCTGATAAAAAGGGAGTTGGAGATGGCTTATAATCAGCCATGTGAAATTGAGACAATAAATCAAGAGCATACTTAGGTTGTACAAGAGAAATCCCTGAATCTAACTGTGAGATCTTGATGCCAAGGAAGTAGTGCAACAAACCCAAGTCTTTCATGTCAAATTTATTCTAGAGAGATGCCTTCACCACTACAATAGCTGATGAAGAACTCCTGATGATCAAAAGGCCATCAACATATAGAACCAAAATCAAGAGCAAATCATCTGGCTGTAAAAAGTAGACATTGGGGTCAGAATGGCACCTAGTGAAACCTGTTGTGAGAAGGAAGGAATCCATCTTGGCATACCAAGCCTAAGGGGCATGTTTGAGGCCATAGATAGATCTCCTAAGTCTACATACTCAGGAATAATCCTAAACAAATCCTAGCAGCTGGTCCATGTAGATCTTCTCCTCTAGGTCTCCATGAAGAAAGGCACTCTTCACATCCATCTAGTGCACATCCCAACCATGTGTTGTGGCAATAGCCAAGGTGAGTCAAATAGAAGTCATATTTGAAATGGGTATAAAGGTATCTGAGTAGTCAATGCCTGCCACCTATGAGAAACCCTTGGTGACCAATCGTGCCTTGTACTTATCAACCAACCTATCTGCTACAAATTTGGTTTGATATGTCCACCTACATCAAACCATATTCCTTCCCTTAAGAAGTGAAGTCAAGTCCCAAGTGTGATTTTTGATTAAGGAATAATATTCTTCCTCCATAGCACTATCCCACTCAGGTACTCTTGATGCCTGTCAAAAAGTCTGTGGATTTGAAATTGAGGCAAAGAAGGCATGTGGATCTCTCTAAAAATCCCCACTAGTACATCTATCATCTAAAGGACCTCCTGCCAAGTGCCAGCACTCTCAAGTGTTTGCTTGGCTGAAAGTGGCCCAAAAGTGGGTGAGTCAGGTGTTAACTCCTCATCCTCTAACTGACTAGAGGTGGATGACTCTACATCACTATTCTTGTTGTCTGAACTCAAAGAAGAAGAAGATGTCTCTGGCTCAAGAACATGTTGTGCCTAATCTGAATCTGAGGAATCATCATGGAAAAGTAGATCTGATGAGAGAGAAGTGCCAAGTGTTGAGTCTCTAGGACTCTCTTGAAAGTGGACACTTCTCTCAATGAACAACTCATGAGTGGTCAGATATAGAAGGCGATACCCCTTAACACCATCCAGATATCCTACAAAGATGTAAGGCTTGGACTGATGTTCCATAGCTTTGCATTTCTTCTTTGGTATGTGGGCCATGGCTAGGGATCCAAAAACCCTAAGGTGCTCAACATCAGGTTTCCTTTTATGCCAAGCGTCAAAGGGTGTTATCCATTTTAAAGCTTTATGAGGAACCCTATTTTGAATGTAGCAAGCATAATTAATGTCTTTGGCCTAGTACTATGGTGCTAAGGATTTGGAGTGAATCATACATCTACCCATCTCTTTCAAGATCATATTTTTGTGTTCTGCAACCCCATTCTGTGAAGGACTATAAGTGACTGTGCACTGCAAATCAATTCCCTCTGTGGTGCAAAACTACTCAAACTTATTGCTGACATACTCCCCTCCATTATAAATTCAAAGAACCTTGATGGATTTCTCACTCTGTTTCTCAACAAGAGCATTGAAGTCTAGAAAATGTTCAAACACTTCAGACTTTTGTTTGAGAAAATATATCCAAGTGTACTTAGAGAAATGATCAATGAAAGTGAGGATGTACTTAGACCTTGTGAAAGATGGTTTGGGAAAGGGTCCTGATACATCACTGTGGACTAACTCCAAAGGTTGTGAAGCCCTCCAAGCTTTTCCTTTGTCAAATTTTGCTTTGGGATGTTCTCAAGGGAGTACCCCTCGCAAAGTCCTTTTGAGAATTGGACATGAGGCAAGCCAATGACTATGTCATTTCTACAAAGTTGTTCAAGGTAGCAGTAGTTAAGGTGGCCAAACTACTCATGCCATAATTTTCTAACTCCATCTGAATGAGTCAACAATTCTATTGGAGAAGAATCTAGTGCAAAATGTGAGGTGTATAACCTTGCTTGGTGATCTGCCCTACCCATTGCCACTATAGTGTCACTATGCAACCCCCTGATAGCCACTAAATCTGGTGAAAAATCAACTCTCATGCCCCAACCAATGTGAGTGATTTGGTACACTGATAGGAAATTGGTTAAAAGAGAAGGAATACTTAGAACATTATTGAATGTTCCTCCTTCCATTTCAACTAACCCTCTCCTTGTAATAGAAACTGATGTGTCATCACCCAAACTAATTGAAGTCATGCTACAAGGCTCTAAAGATGAAAACTCAACTAGGGAAGAGCCCATGTGGTGAGAAGCACCTAAGTTAATGACCCATGAAGATGTAGAAGCTACTGTAGCTACAAGGGCCTTTCCCTTTTCTTTCTCCTTACCCTTGCCTTTTGCCTTAGTAGAATCTTAGGTAGATGATTTCAGCTTGATGGACTCAAGAACACCTATGTTGTGCTTCTCTAGAAGATGAGTTAGGTGATCTATTTGTTTCTTCATGAATTTGTGTTCATCATGCCCTGTCTTCTTACAATAGGCACACTTAACCTTCTCCTTCTTAGGTTTAGCATTAGAGGAGGAAGACTCAGTGTTGTTTTTGGTAGGATTGTTGTTTTCTTTCTTCTTTTCCTGGTCCTTATTTTTTTTTCTTCTCCTTTGTTGAAGTCTTATCCTTACCATTTCTAGATATCAAAGTTTGGGGTTGAGTAGACTTCATTGTGCCCATTTGGATTAGTTTATCTTACTCCCTAGTCAAGTCGACAATGAATGAATCCAAAGAAGGAATTTTCCATGTAGCGCCAAGGGCACTTTTTATGGCATGGAAAGTGGAGGCAAAGACTGAATAGCTTGGACCTAACTTAGCAAGAATAGAAAGGATGAGTTGATCATATTTCTTCTCTATATTTCATTCTTTCAATGCAATCTAAGGGCTTTGAACTTAGTGAAGAAGTCTTGTAGGGTGTCAAAGTTGCTAGGACTTAGACTTATGAGTTCGTTTTCAAGCTCATGACCTCTCATCTCATCAAGCTTCCCAAATAAAGTTTCTAGGGTGTCCCATATGTCTTTGAGAGTATTGGAGGTTTCTAAATTGAAGAGAAGTTTTGGAGACATGGACAAGCTTAGTAATTCATAGGCTTCATCACTACAATTGTACCACTTGACCTTTTCAACATCAATGTTGGGTTCTACTTCAATACCCATGGTGATCCTATACAACCCTTTACTTCTAAGAATGATTGACATTTTAACCTTAAATTCATGATAGTTGAAGGGTGTTATGAGTTTAAGTTGAAAAGAATCCATTTTAAGCTGAATTTAGGTGAAGTTGTGTTGATTGCAAGTTGTGAAATTATGTAGAAAGGAGAATGAAAGCAAAGATTGCAAGTGTTGAAAAGAAATCACACCCCCCCAAAAATGTTGAACCCCCAAAATATGTAAGTGCATGCTCAAAATATTTTGGGCTCAGCCAAGAATGTGTCTTAGAGTAATCAGTGCATGACTTTAAGTAAACAGGACGTCGGACTCAGCCGAAAATGCATCCCAGGAGACCCAATTTTTTGGCACTTTATAAAGTAGTGCATTTTTGACAATTATCTATCTTTAGTTGTGTAAAATTGAATAATGATCTCTTTTTCAAAAGATGGCACTCGAATCTGAGCTACCGTTTGAAATATTTTAAAGTTTTAATTTCCCGTAAACTAGTAATTTTGCAAAAAAAAGCACTAAAACATTAAAAAAATGCCTGTTTTGAGAGAGAAAGTGGCCTTCCAACCACTCATTGGAATCATCACAGAGAGAAGAATGAAATGGTTTAGTATTTTAAGGAGGATTCAGTGCCCTGCCAATCTAGGCCTCAACTTCATCTTCATCAAGCGAAGATACAAGTTTTATAAAAAAATCTTTAAATTGCCTTCAATGTTATTTTCTCAAAAATAACTTAATTCATAAAATAATAAAATCTAATCTTAAAATATAAAGATAATTCAAATGAAAAATAAATAGCATAAAGTCAAATTGCGTTGGATTTGAAGTGGGCCCACCAAAGAGAAGTGCCAAAAATGAAGTGCCCAAACCCTAACTTCTTTTGCTTGCAGTTTTTTTGATATTGGGCACTGCCAAAGGAGAAATGCAGGGCTAAGATGATTTAGGACATTTGATGGGAGGTTTAGGAAGGTTGTGAGTAGCTACCAGAGACTTGCAGATTAAGAATACGCAGGGTTTTAATGACCCCTGATACAAAAATGTCACTGAAGGGACATTCTTTTAGTCAGAGCCTTAAACAATGCCTCCCACAGATTTGAGGCTGCATGTAGAGGCCAAAAAAACTCTTTACAAGGGTTTGAAACTAGTCAAAGTGCCTTTTTACTCCATTTTAGGGCTGAAACAGAAATTATGGAGTGCCAACTTCCACTAGAGAGAAAAAAACGTAATCTGATTTTTCTTTTGGTCTGCAGGATGTTGGAAGAGCCATGGAGATCCTTCACATAGTTGAGGAACCCTGTAAATGAGCCATTTAAACCTCCTTGGTAACCAACAAATGGATTTCTCCTAACAAATAATGAGAACCACAACCAAACCAACAAAAAACAATACCACAAAGGCAGTCCACAGGAAAGATAAATGCAACACAAGAAATGATATTGAAAGGCATTTTTTGATCAAATTTGGAAATAAGAAAAAGAACATAAAGAGAACTCCAATCCTCACATTTTTGAAATAAACTAATTGCATAACTAGACACACGATTATCGGAGTGGCTCTGATACCATATCAGAGTTATTGCCAGGGTCTGAATAACGTGAATGTAATGGTCAAGTGATCACACGAGACGAAGCTGGTGCACACCATAAAGAAGCTAAAGCAAAGTGAAAACACTAAAAGAGATAATTTTCAAAAGACAAATAGGATCAAAACCCAATATTTGATTAACATGAGATGGCCATAATGAAGAATACATATAAGAGAGCTCGTAAGTAATTCCTCCACAAAAGGTGGTCAAGCACCCCAAGAATAGACTATAACTCCTTCATGAAATGTGGTGACAAGGTGCTAAGAATAGAGAAGTAACTCCCATACCCAAAATAGCCGGTCAAAGGAGTTACTTATGACACCTATGACACATCTATGACACACATCTCCACATAAGCTAGCCTATCCCACGAATGTAGGAAAATTCCATGTATGCACAAATATATAATATTCCTTAATTAAATAATAGGGAAAAATAAAAACCTACACTAACACTCCTATGAGTTTATAGCTCAATCAAGGGCTCTCTTGTCTCTGAATGTGATATAGTCCTAATCCTTGGCAATTTTATCTTGAATATTAAAGATCCTATTTAAAATATGGTGTAAAAAATTAGAATTCTCAAAGAACTACAATCAACCTACACACAAAGACTATTTTGTTGAATATTTACTCGTAAAGGGATAAAGGACATCAATATTTAACTAAGTAAGCTCAAAGATGTGCTAAATAATGCAAAGATGGCCATTCTTTACAACCTGTGACTCAAATAAACCCAAGATTCACCAAGAATAGTGAATCTTCAACCAAATAAATTGTTCTAATTTCAAATACCATGAATTCTTAAATATAAAAGCCATCTTGACTAAAATTTAACAATTTCCTTATAGAGAAGTAAGATATTTTCCTAACAAAGCACAAATATATGTGAGAAAACACCTAGATCAAGGATATTTGCACTGAGAGTGAAGAATCACTCGTAAGGGTTAAGAATCCTTTATATTTAATGTAGGAATAGTTTTAATTGATCAAGTGTGTTCTCCTTCTAGTGACATTGGGATCCTCCCTATTGATGCTTCTAATGACCTCACAGGTGCTCTTTATTGTTGATGAACACTTCTCATTTTAAGATTCAAAGAATCTAGGGCATGAGTTGCAGTTTGTGACAATTATTTGATGTCTATGGTGGAATAGAAGTAGAGTATGGTAATTGTCCACAATATTTATTTAATTTGTGGTTGGGAGCCACCAGGGTCCATATATTTTTTATAATATAAGCCTACAAGTTAATCTAAATGGATATTAACAATGATATTTAAACTAGATGAGTTTTGATAAAGAAAATAGAAAAAGGAAGGGTAAGGTAGAAAGGAGAATGTCATTGCAAATTTCCATTTCTAATATTATGACATAGTTCTAATTAATTTGAGCATACATGAACCAATTTCTGGTTTAAAATAGTATAAAATAATATTTCATCACAAACCAAGCAAGCTTCAAAGAAGATATATAAACCACAAATAAGAACCAAGTTTACTTTAAATATTTTTTACTGTAACGTAAATAACATATGCACATCCAAATATAGAGAAAATAAAATGAAGTATACTTAAGATATTTTTAGTTAATATAGAATTAGCATAAATTAACATCCCTATGATATAAAATATTGCTCAAAATGTAGAGAACCATTCAAATTTAAGACAATATAAGCAATTGAGAGACAACATTAGTTTTCAATGAACTATTTAGACCCTCTTTTCAAAATTCCATAGTTTTATTAAATGATCTTTTATTTACAACTTGCTCAGAGTCTCTCCCTTTACAAAATGGTAATCCTTGCGTATTTATATGAAACATAGGTAGTTTACCAATTAACTCTCTCAAAATATCCACATGAAATGTAAGGACAATTGTACTTAATACAAAGATACAATGCAAAAGGCTTTCATGCCAATTTTGACAAAGGATAAATTTATGCTAGCAGACTAACATATATTTTACAAAAGAATATTCTTTTATGCTATATTGATGGGATCTTTGAGTCACTGTCTAAGTATTTTTTTTCCTTAGTTCATTATTCAATGATGAACTCAAAATTTATGACAAGCTTCATCAAATATTCCTCTTCTGGACCTACCAATGTGTCAAATTCCCTATCACTCTTGGCCTTGAGTTCCTTGATACATTGGAACTCTACAATCTACTTTCCAGATGTGATGATGATATTAAGGACATTCTAATTATCCTTAGCATGCTATCTTTAGTTGTCTTTAATGATTTGGATGTGGAGAATAACTCTTTGCTTGAACTCCTCATCCTCCATCAGGCTTGTGGCAATGTTCTTATATGGTCTTTCCAATAGGTCCTTCAAGATCTCCTCCATCCTTTCCATCAAACCTTTGTCCTCCTCTATGAAGCTAATAACACTATCAAACCAATTGTTTATTTCTATTATCCTATCTTAAATGACTCATAGGAGGGGAAAAAAATGCATTAACTTGATGATTTTATCACCCTAGACCTTCTTGGTGTGATGGACATTAATCAATTCAGTTGCTTGATCTCCAGAGTTCTACCACTAAGTGATTGATGTCTATGCTTTCTATATTTTATGGGTCAAGTTTAATCTAATATTCAAGACCTTCAACCTTCAAATGTGTCATAGAAGGACTTATCCAGTAGCTTCATTACATCCTTAGGGACTAAAAATGTAACTTGTGCTTCTAAGTCTTTATTTTCCTTTTCCAAATTAGTGATCCTTTAATGCATCCCCTAGATTATAGCCACGGTCATTTCTAATTGGACCACCAAACTTGACACATCCTCTTGATAGATGGGACTTTCCCCTGTTGCTTGACCTTGTATAGGAGTTAGGCCTACAAAAGGTTCCACCTTTGAAAGGTGAATTCTTTAGTGCCAATGGTAGTTTTTTTGGTTGTCAGCCTTTCAAACCCTACTATATCCAAATTATAAATGATAGTGGCCATTGGTTCAGAGAGTTTGGGTGTCTCTAACGTTTCAATACTAGTTCCACTTGATTCTCTTAGATCCTTAATTTTCTTTCCACTTTCTCTTATAGTCTCAACAATTCTCCTCTCTTCTTTCTCCTTCATGAGCTCTTTGATCCAAGATTTAATATTATCATGGGTATCCACACTTGAAGTGTTGGTGATTTCCCATGAATAAGAGTTGGATGGAACCTTTTGGAATTTCAAATTTATGAACTAGTCTAGGATGATAGGTCTGTGTATTGGAAATTCATCACTGAATAGGTTCACTTCACTAGTAGGATGGGTCCATCTTACCTTTGGTCTTTTTGAGGACCTAGGAACAAGGGCCATCTCAGCTTCCATCTTCTTCTGAGTGATAGGGACCAATTCCAATGCCACACTTTTACCTTATCTTCCTCACCTATTTGAGGTCCTTTAATTTGTGCCACCTTAGCTATGGATTCTTCACCCTCTTGGTTAGATCTATAGGTTTCTGTAAGTTCCTTGAAAAATTCATCCACTATTTCATATGGTTTTAAGGTAACCATATCAATGTGCTCTACTAGGGAAGATGGTCTTGGAAGCTAGGTTGATAATGAAGGGCCTTTACTTAGCCTTTCTTCTAGTCTTATTTCACTTGATCCTTGAATTTGGAGTGTTGGTTGTGGTGGTTAACTTGGAGGCACACATGACGTGAAGGGAAATAAATGATACTATAATGGGTTCATTTTCCATCTCTCCCTAGCTGGTTTCTCCTCCCTTTGTAATCTATGATCAAGATTGAAACCATGTTATTTGCATCTAGCAAGGTCCTCTTCAAATTTTTTAGCTTTAGTATAGAAATGTTCATAAGGACCAATCATGTGCTCATAAGCTACCTTAGTTATCTACCTTGATTGTAAGTGAGGGACAACTTTATTATTTGGGTCTCATTTTTTTAGTTCATCTTTATAAAAGTAGAAGGCATCCCTCTATCTATACATAATGTCCAATTGCTTCCAATCCTTGATCAAGTTTCTCCTAATCAAAAATGGGAAGGGATGTATAATTCCCTTACTCTTCTCTCTGCATGTGTTATCAACTCCATGGGAAATTTGGTACACAATTTATTTTTTAGCCAACTTAAGGGGAATGTAAATAGGTAACCTAAATGGTTGGGTCATGGTACCCTCAATCCTAAGGACAATATAGTCTGGTTAAAACCAAATGTCTCCCATGAGATCAACATATCTTTTGAAAAGAGGGTGTATCTTGGGCATGGGGTATCTTGTGATGCTCTAGAGCAATATGGGATATATGCAGTCACAGATGAATTGCATATGATCCTTATAATTGAAGATATAAATCTTGGATTTATCATGAGAGATGGTGATTATACTATGGAAAGAATAATTCTTAACAAGAATATGTATGGACACCATTAATGAGTCCACCAAATAGGACATCATGGTGGATTGTTGAATTGTCTTCTTCTTAATGCCATAAAACTACCTTCCTAAGTGGATACTAATTAGCTCCCCAATAGGTGGAATCATATTTTATTCTATCATGAAGTATACGTAAGAAACTCACTTAGGGTCAACATAGTTGGTATTGGATGCTTTGGAGGCTATGTTCAATAAGGTCATAATGATCCTACTGCCCTCCTTAAATTATATGATGAGGATCCTACCATCATGATTTCTAGTCACATGAGTCCCTTGGATTAACCATTGTCTCAGGATGACATCGAGTCTATGCTAGGTAGTCCACTCTTTTATGGAGGGGAGTTCAATATAGACTTTGGGGAGTTTATAGTAGCTTTCAAAGGATACTGGGGCAACATAAGCAATCCTCCTTAACTCTCCTTATTTGATAATCTAGTCATTAAAAATTATAAAATCCATAAACAAGGGTGAAAGGATATCAATATAGGGTAGTACCTTTGGTTTGGAAACAACTTTATGAAGACCTATCATTTGGACTGCAACCAGGTCATCAAACTTCCTTTTGGTGACTACCACCCTTTGCTTGTTGAATGACAAAGGCTGTAACTATTTAATGGCAAATAAAATCTTAGACCAATTCTTCATTCCATTAGCTAATGCCCTTGTGTTTAATTCAATGATGATAAATTTGATTTCCTTTTATGTCTCCAGTAACTTCAAGTTTAATATATTCATAGTAGTTTAAATACTATAAACATATTGCTTCTTTTGGAAATATCTATATGTAGAAATGGTATATATATAATGAATATATATATATATATATATATATATAATTCTCCAAAAATATTATTTTATTTTTTATTTAGTATTATCATATGATTATTCTTGGATACTAGACTCTAAAGTTAATTTTATGCATATCTAAAAATAATTATGTTTGGAGTTATTTTGATGATCTTTGGAGCTAGTTATTATGATTTCCAGAGCTAAAGTGGTGTCCTCCAGATCTAGACTAATGATTTCCAGAGATAAAATGATGAAATCGAAAGCTATTATTAGGTCTTTGAGATCTAACTCAATAGTTGGTATATAGATCTCATGAGTTACTAAGGAACTCAAGAGATATTTTGGGATCTATTAAGGAACTCTCAAGATTCTTTATATGGATTTTCATAGCTCTATAAAACTCCTAAAATTCTCAAAATTGTTCTTGAATTGGTACTTTGGGTGATTAGAACCTTATTTATATATTCATTGACTATTATATCCTACAAAAATAATATTTTTGCATCTTTTCTATAGAATATTTAACAAAGTATATAACAAATATTTCCAAATAATGGACAAGATAAATATCACCTATTTCACCTTAAATAAATTATAAGTCCCAAAGGTTACATTTAAATACACTTTATATATAATTTATGGAAGAAAAAATAGTGTTATAATGAGGTATATTATGGCCTCATCATATGATAACATGCTTCATGGGTGTGGTCTCTAAAAACCTTTCAATAGGATATCATAAATTCTAATATTTCAAAGTGATATTAGAATGAGTGGAAGCCCATTCTAAATTAGTTGGTTAACCAAATTTGTTTTATAATGGGTAGCTACCATTTTTTTGGACATATAAATGTTTATCTTAGAGAATCAATTCAATAATGTATATTTTTAGAATGTGTGTCCAATCACTATTCATAATTCATCTTGTGAAATTTATTTAGAAAATTGGGTGGACACCCATTCCAATCATTATTATTAAACACATTTTAAAAGGCTAGGGATAATTAATTCTAAAAAAGAATCAAGTTGGTACAGTTAAATTTTAGAACATAATGCTACCATTTTTTTTGGCATATAGAGGATTCTCTTATAGAATCAATACATCAAGGTTAATTTTTAGGATGGGTACCTACCCATTATTAACCCATATTATAATGTAGAGATGTTCTTGATATATTTTGATTATAGTTTTTTTTGCCTAATTTATTATTATTAGGGTTAAATTAACAAAACATTATAAAATATATATTTTAAAATAAAATACAATTTAATTTAAATATTATAAAATATGAATTTATTTAAATATTTTAAAATATAATGTTGTTCTAAATAAATCCTTTGAGATATAATAAGATTTAATTTATAACTTTTAAAATTAAATATTATTTAAAATAAATATTTTAGAATACACATTTTAAAATATGGTGTGATTATATTTTAAAACTATAATGTAGTAAAAAATAAATATACTTTTTTTTAACTAAAATAAATAAAAAAAGGTGAAAATATAAATCCTTTATATAATTTATTTTTTTCACAAAAAGCAAGATTTAAATATTTTTAAATGGAAAAAATTAAAATAATTGGTTTAAATTTTGTATATTTGCATATACCTATATTAGATATAATTTTTAAAATATGTATAATTCGACACAAACACACACACACAAACATTATCAAACATAAATCAATGGGAAAGTAAAATAATGATAAAAATAAAGTTTTATTATATATCGATGGTGTTGTAAATATATTTAAAAAAATTTGTATATAAGTTTCACATGGTGGCAAAATGTTGTAGTATTTTAAATAAAACTTTTTAGATTTTATATATTAAGTTCATTAAGTGGAAAAATTATGGATATAAACTAATATTTATATATATATATATATATATATATATATATATATATATATATATATGTATATGTATATATGTATATATATATATATGTATATATATATATATATATGTATATATATATATATGTATATATGTATATATATATGTATATATCTATATCTATGTGTGTGTGTGTGTGTGTGTGTGTGTGTGTGTGTGTGTGTATCTATATACATATGTATATATATATGTGTGTGTATATATATATGTATATATATATGTATATATATATATATATGTATATATATATATATGTGTATATATATATATATATATATATATATATATTTATTTAAAAATATTTAATCACAAATTAAAAACATTCAAGAATTTCAAACAAAACTATATTGAGGAAAAGGAGAAAATAGAAGCAAGCACATCTTCAACAAATTATCCTTCTACATTGTATAATTACTCATCTATACAACATAATAATTAAGTAAATTTGAAAATTATAGTTATAAATAAAATACAATACTATAACTAATACATAACTTTAAACACATAATGTTTTCAAACTTTATCAATTATTGATGACATATCTCTTGAAAGAACTCATTTAGTCTCAATCTCTCTAAGTGTATGTCTTAAAGGGTACAATAGGAAAGAGGTGGGAAGACTATTGGTGTTTCACAAGATTTTTTTCCCTTATGCCATCACTTATAATTAACACAACCTTATCTTATACACTTCTATAAGCTTTGACACCTCCCTTACACACTCATCCAAGAAATTGACCTCATTAAACAACCCCTATCTAAACAAAAACCCATTTTAACATTTACTGAATAATGTCAACTTGGGTTGACCCTGTACTTAAAATATATTAGCATGTTACAAGTCTAGGTCATCCTTGGCTAACCCAGATTGAGACCTAATTTTATTTTAATAATTAATGATACATGGTCAATTGAAACGACTCTATCGGTAAATATTTTGGAAAGTTTTAGGGTTAGATCCAATTATATATATATATATATATATATATATATATATATGTATATATATATATGTATATATGTATGTATGTATGTATGTATGTATGTATGTATGTATGTATGTATATTTCACCAGTTATTAGAGAGATAGATTTAATCATTCATTGTGCTTCTTTATAATTTGCTCTTTCACCATTCTACTTGAGGAGTCATTGCTTAGGGTTTATACTTGGATAATGATATTGTCTATGGAAAAAGTCTTAGATAATTTATCTTATCTTAGTGATCCTTACAAACCACAACAGTCTCTTGCAAAGCACCTTTGACCAAGAGAGAGATTGAGCCTTGACATGTTCATCTTCAAGGTATGCATCTCTAACTTAACTCCTCTATTTTAGTAGATAAAATTAGTATAAGTAATGTATTTTGAATATATTTATCTCTCCATAAATTAGGATTATATCAATACATAGATTAATTAGAATTATTCTACGCATATTTATTTTTATGTTTATTATCCCCATTTTGTGCCATAAACTTTGGTGAAAACTAGGTTAGATTTTACTTTACTTTTTATTTTATGAGTATAGGAAAACATAAGACCTAGCTATGGTTGTTTCATAGTGTTTATTTGACTAGAGGCTTTGGAACCTTCTTTAGTGATGTTATTGTGGTAAGATACCCCTTGGCTAGGTCTAGTAGATCCATCTTGGTCATGGCCCTAATTGTCTAAATGTATCAACAAGTAGAAGTGTTAGTGTGATTTATGTTTTCTCAAATAGGATTGATTTATAGGTCAGCTACATTTTCCCTTGTATATATTCTGGTGAACCTAACATGAATCTAACCCTTTTAATTTTTCTTTCATGCATTCATTTTATTACCATCTTATATATTTTTATTTTTACAATATTTTATTGAACCTATCAATATAGTCTAAAAGTATATGCACATGTTTGACACATAGGCACTCTAAATCAACTCTATTTTATTTGTTTAGGTCTTCTTAGAATATAGGTGACTAGATTGATCAAATTGACATAATTTTCTATTTTAACCACAAAATTTTAAACTTCATTGACCCAATTGACTTTTTTTATAGTTCTATTTTTCAACATATAGGTTTATAGACTTAGCCAAGCCAGTTGATTCTATTCATAGACTATTTTTATCACACAAGTTTTATAGAATTCATCGATCTAGTCAAATCTATTTGTAGAATATAAAAACCAGTATTTTAAAAACACAACATAAAATTTACAAACTAAGCATATTCAAAATTTACAAGGTTCATTCTTACCTTCTCTATCATTTATGTTTATCATTTATTATCCTATTTTTCACAATTTATAGTCTATAAAATTTTAAACCTATAATGAATTGGGTAGACCAGCTCAACATAGTAATGTATCCTATCTTCTCTCTAGAAGACTCAGTCAAAATATTTGACTATGTTCTTCTAGATATTTCTTATGTACAACATTAACAACCCTATTTAATTAGTATTTTTTGTATATAGTGTCACCTAAATTGACCCTATACTCTTTACAATCAAAATAAATTAACCTATTTTGATAGTAATTAATTCACTTTTCATTTTTAGTTACTTACATGATTAGAGTAAAAAACATAGACTAATTAGGTGGTTTTCAATTTACTAATTTATTCACACTATTTTTATCTTTTCACACAATTCCAAATCACTTAACACTAAAAAAAATATATATTTTCTTCTCAAGGTCTACCTATTTGGATTTCATCACCAAGGGGGAATCTAATTTATTGTTTTGGCCAAGTATAAACATGTGGTTGATGGGATATATTGGAAAACCAATAGACACCCTTATCACTGTGGGATTGTAAAGTGAGGGGGTAGGCCCCAATAACAAGTCAATACCATCACCAATAAAGATCCCATTTAGACTAAACTACCTAAAACTATCCATATATTATTTTCTAGTTTTCTCTTATAGTCAACTCCTTATCACTTTAATTTTAAAATTTATTATAACTTAGCAACATTCAAGAATTACCAATTAGCTTAGCATTTACATTAAAGTTTTGTTGTTTGATACTTGATCATTGTATTTTTTATTTCAAAATATGTACTAGCCAACATTTGTACAAGCTTTATATTTTGTGCTACAATTAGATCAAACACATTAATCTATTTTATTTTATGATTAATTATATTTTCTTAGCTATTATCTTACAAAAAAATTCCCTATTTTTAGAACACAATAATCCCTATTAACATAGTCTTTTACATATTGTTAGACATACCTACTTTTGTAGCACACAGTCACCCTATACAACTATGTACCTTTTTATCTTGTTTAGATTATCCATCTATAATACACAATCGACCTATTTGAGTATCTTATTATCCTACCTCAGTTTTACCATTTGTAGTACATAGTCAACCTATCTAACTATATATCTTGTTGTATTACCTCAGTTTTACCATCTATAGAACATAATTGAGTAATTCAATTGTGTCTTTGACATCATATTGTGTTGACCTTTCCCATATACTCTATCGACCCTACCAACTACCTATTGGTTGATATTATTATGTGTTTGATTGAATTTGTCCCTATTTTCCATTTTTTTTCCAAATTTAATATTCTACCTTCAATAATCATGAAATCACCTATCCAAATATTTTTGGATAACCTAAATCCTTTTATACACTATATGGGATATTCTTTTCTTCCTACCTTCTCTACCCAAGAGGATCTTCACTCTTGGATCACCTTTTCTTATCCCTCATATTTGAACTAAAATATGGTCTAAATAACTCCAACATATGAGATTGGTGGATTAGATCCATTCTATACTTCTCAAGATAATTCTCACTTGAAGGCACCTTACTACACTATGGGGGTAATTGACATAATCCTGAAAAATAACTACATAGGAAACCTTCTCAACACCAAAAATCTACCACCTAGAAACCCTCCCCCTAATACCATTTAAAGGAATCTCCCTCATACCAATCCTAATAATCCTCCTCACAACACCAACCTATCAATTCATATAAATCAAATTCTTGCACAAATAGTTATACAAATGAACATCATGCAAACATATAATACCTCTCAAATGATTCAACTACAACATCATTTGATAAACATGGATAATTAACCTCTTATTCTTCTTCCAAAAGTAACCAAAATTTCATCCCTCCACCTCTTAAAGATGCAGTAGGAAATATCATTCCCTAACCCATTATGCATAACAAGACGCTTCAATACATTCAAAACAAACCCTTATCCCCATTAATTATATCTACTAATATTGGTAATATATCTCCAAATATTAAATATTATGGGACTAAATACCCCACATATTTTCTCAAAGTATTTTATAATCTTTATAAAGAGAAAAGCCATATTAATACCTTCACCACTACCAAACTATTAGTTAAAACCTTCATAGGTGATGTATTATAATGGTATAACCAACTTCCCCAACATTATATATGGAAACTTGAGGATTTATTCAATCCTATAGTTAAGGAATTTTAACATAACGATCTTCTCAAAAAAATTCTTAGTCATTTCATCAATGCTAAGCAATCCCCTGCCAAACTAGATCATGATTTATTAATTGATGGAAAATTTTATCTCATAAAGCTAATGAGAACATGACTGATGATAAGTTATTCAAACTTTTAATAAATTCCTTAACATGTTCCCTCTAATTTAAGGTTTGAAATTTTTCTCCCCAAACTTTAAATGATGTTATTGATTAAGATAAATGACAAGAATTTCTAATGAAATATTTCAAACCTAACATTAAACCCATCAAGGGATATTTACAACACTCAACCAATGAAATCACTAGCAATCCTCCTCAAAAAAATTAGGAATAGACAAAATGGAAAATTCCCAACCTTACCATGTGTTGTTAATAATTTAACAAATGAAACAAATTTTACCACCTTCTAACCATTCATATATGCTAATAATCCCCTCAATGGTACGACCTGAAAATATTTTGTTGGTTTCATGCCAATATATGTCATTCCCTTAAAACATTCATGGACTTACAAAATTTGTCATTTATTTTATTCTAGGAGATATATTCAATCATGATGCCATGATCAAAATCCACCATCATGATTATGTTAATACTTCTCAAAATAAATAAGATTTCAAATACTCTTCCTGTAACAATCTAAAAAAATTCTCTACATCCAACCCTTAACAATCAAACAAGGATATTTTTGTGATTGAAGTTAACTATGATCAATATTATACCAATTCCCAATATGTGAATGTAACTAAATTCAATTATCAATGCAAACCCACTCACAATGATCCTATCACAAAACAAAAGAAACCATCACTATAAGATCAATTTCTCAAAGATACTACTACCACTAACCTACCTTTAGAAACCAATGAGGAACCACTTCCTTAATTTGAACCTCTAACTACCTTTCTTCTTACTAAAATATATTTTACCTTCCAAGCCTCATGTTGGTTCTTCTTCTTAAAAAACTCATTAAATTTTTTAGAGGAACTTAACTCTATGCCTTGCAAGATACCTCGTATGGATTTAGTTCACACTTCTCCCTATCATCATAAATTTTTAATGCAACAACTATAAGAAATTTAAGAATCATCTTCCCTAAAATTTAAAAAACCTTTTCATGAGCTTCCACCAATAAAAGTTCACACCATTGAAACTATTTGTCCTTCTTCACAACCTTCCATAGAGTTACTTTAATAATACATGATCAATGATGAAATTATGTTTCATGTCGATGACCCAAGGTATATCTTTATTAAAATAATGATTAATACCACCTTTATTCACAAAGTATTAGTAGATAAAGGGTTGTGAATTAATGTGACATCTCTTTTTCTCATTCAACAATTTGGGTATTAAAAAGATCATCTCAAACAAACTCATCTAACATTGTATGGATTTGATAAGACTAATCAAAATCTACTTGGTTATATTTAGATCCCTCTTACTATTGGACCCAAAACTATATGTACGAAGATTATGGTTCTTGACCTACTATTACCCTATTATATACTCCTAGATCACCCATAGACATATCACATGAGGGATATTTCCTCCTTCAGTAGCCAAGGCATCAATTTCATTGATGATGGAAAGTTATATAAACATGAGGTTGATCCTAACCCATTGAGTATTTAGCTTCCTGACCCCAAATCTCATTATTAGATTCCAAATATTCCAAGAATTAATAGTTCACCTTTGCCTAAATTTGTCAATATGAATCCATATTTATAGGTCACTCTTTCTAATTTTGATGATGATGAGCCAAACAATTTATGAAACACATGATATACTAATAACCTACATCCTTACATTTTAGAGTGGTTACTCTTTCCTTGTTACCTCATTATTTTACCATCCTTCTCATCAATTAGATCACCAATTTACCTCCTCTATGTAATGCACATGAAACATCTTATACAATATATGATTTCACTTTTAATGACTATGGAGTGGATAAGTTATTTCAAGAACCTTTAACAATGTCACCTTGTAAATTTATTGATCTAGTTGTATCACCTTCTAATGTTCCTTTAGAGACAAATATGTATTATCTCTCCCATATCTGATGATAACTACATTACGGCCCAACACCAATAATGAAACTTGGATGTTCAACACTATCAATAAACCATAGATAAAATACATGATTTAAATCAATATGTTCATACCATTTCCATGGATATTGATTTAGAACCTAAAGGTCATGTACCTCTAATTAATTCTCCACTTCTTGAGACTCCTTGGTTTGTTAAACAAATATCACCTCTTTCACATTTAGAACTTCTATAACCTTATATACCTCTCATCACACTAGCCACTCTACCAAATCCCCTCCCTACCAATGATTCTAAAGATACACCTATTATCAATCCAATTTAATCCAATCAAACTTCCTCCACATACTCTTGAGATCAGACAATAAATATATGCCATATACATTCTAAATATGATATCCATGGTAACAAAATCATTGATCTTGAAGTAGATGTAGAATACTATGGACATTTACATATGCTACCTATCTATGAAGCTATAGTTGAATTGATTCATACTCGAGAACCTCAACTTCCTAAGAAACATCACAAACTTAGGAATTTCAAATGAAAGGTCCCTCGTGTTAGTAATGTCATTACTAGTATTGACCCCAAAACCAATTCCATTTCTTCACTTCCTAATGTGTCATATAATTTAACAAGATGGAAATTCTATGATTATTGAAGAAACCACATGAATAAAATATAGCACATCCTCATGCCCTCGACCTATAATAGTTTATATATAAATCATGCCAACTGAGCATTATAAATTTATTTTATTATTAGATAAATATCATGATACTTTTACCTGGTCATATGAGGACATGTCAGGTATTGAGACTAGTATTATTGTTCACAACATAATCACATACCCAGATGCCAAACCTATTTGACAAAAATAATGAAAATTTACACCTGAAGTTTCAACACTATTCCATAAATAAATTATTAAAATATTTGACTCTAAGTTTATTAAACTTGTGGACTATTCAAAATGGGTGTAAAAAAATATTGCCATTCATAAAAATGTCACCATGATTATTCATATATGCATCAAATTCCACAATCTTAACCTCTCTTGTCCCAAAGACAATTTTCCATTACCTTCAATAGATGCCATCATATATTCCACTATTGGATACAAAATTTTGTCACTCATGGATTATTTTTGGGATATAATTAAATTCACATAGCCCCTAAAGACCAATATAATATAACATTCATTATGTAATGGGGTACCTATTGCTATGTTAAAATGCCCTTTGGCCTTAAAAAATTTAGAGCTACCTATCAATGAGACATGAACCACATTTTTCATGATCTTATACATAATATTGTGGAAACTTATGTGGATGATCTCATTACCAAATCAAAAAGTCACAAAACCCATCTCTTTGATCTAGCCATCATCTTTGATCAATTTATTAAGCAAAAAGTTAGATTCAACCCATATAAGTGTGATTTTTGTGTTACATATGGTAATTCTAGGGTTCGTAATCTTTATTTGAGGTATTGATGTTGATCTTACTAAATTCAATATTATAGTTAACATGCTGATTCTTTGTTCCATTATATACATTCATACTTAACTTGGTAAGCTTAGGGTAATTTAATGATTCATTCCAAAAATGGGTTATCAGATATACTCTATTATTTTATTATTTTAAGGTTTATCTAGTATAAATCCTATGTTAGATTAAAGAGATGAGTTGTCTAAATTAATAAAATAATATGTAATAAATAACTACTAATTTTTAAAATAATTTGACTTGATTTGAATTTCTAAAAATAGTAATAAATATGTGAAAATAGAGACTTATCTAGAAAACACCTATTATGGAAGATATAAGTGCTAAAAATTGGGTTACAGATAGGTCTAAGTGTTGTCTATAGAATCCTTGAGTTAGATATTGTCTTAGATAGTACCTCCACACTTAGATAGTAGTACCATGTGGTTCTAGTGTCTTGAAACTAGCACTAGTGTCCTCTATGAAAGAGTGTTCTTAAGTTATGGGTGTACCTATGCTTGAGGTTTTAGGTTTTATTCTTATGTGCACAAAGTTTTAAACTTTATTTATGCCTATAAAAACTAATTTATGTTGAAAACCCTAATCCTCCTTTAAAATATGACATGAATTAATAATGTGTGTTCATTAGAAGGATAGGCTAGATATCCTCAACACCTCACTATGAAGAAAGTTTCCTACATACCAATACTTTGAGGAGGGATCAAGCCTAATGTATTTCTCCCACCTAGTGCTTGGTACTAGTGTAAGTAAATTCTAGAATGATAGTGGTATTGAATGCCTTAAGTGTGATTCAGATTATAAATCTTTGAAATCTAGGCTTAGGGTAGTTGTAGATGGTAGTATGCAAGAATAAGGAAGAATAGTGATTAATAAACTTGGTTTTACTCAAATTGTATCTTATTTGAATATGCTTCTGCATCTATTTTCCATCTAGTGGATAAAGGTCTAAGATTCTTGTACTTATAGTGTTTCATATCTTTTACAGATAATAAAATGTGCTTAGGCTAAATTTAGGAGGGTTACACATTTGAAAATATATTCATTTAGGAGAGTTATAGTAAGGGAAACCGTCACCATGTTGGGGACACTAGTGTTATGTGCCTCTAGTGTCCTTAATGTGGTGTTAGTGTCTAACTAGTAGGTTGGCACAAAGGGACCAAGTTCTAGGAAAGAAGGTTTGAGATTGTGTTTTTGTTGACTAAACATGTATGTGGTCCATACAAAGGTTAGAAAAGTGTGATAGAAGGATATAGGATAGGTCTAGGGCTAAGTTAGGAATAGCTTTTCTCAATTATAACTCTTCGAATCCAAATACCAAAGGGATTACATCCCCCCTTTATACTATAAATGTATCAAAGTAAAATAACTAATATAAATGAAAAATAAGCAGCTTTGTACTTACTTAGGAAGTGAAGCACATGTAGCTAAGTTTAATTATGTGAATTTGGATCTATGTATGTGAAGCATGATCCAAATCATGATTTATAATGAAACATGCATAAATCAATACTTACTAAAGATATATCATAATTAAATACTATGATGAATAAATAAGTAAATTAGTAAAGATAATTAAAGAGATAGGAAAGAGGAAAGGAATAAATACACCTAATTAGGTATGTGAAACAATGCATGAACCTAGTGATAACATGTGTTTGTGTGTACATAGTGATAAAATCATTGAATATCTTGGATTGAGATGATATCTTACTTAATTAAATATATGGGTGGCTTAATAACTTAAAACAATTTTGAATCCATCATTTCCCACCCTTGTTTGGTGGATCATGACTTGTGAATAGCTTAGATTTGATTGTAAGTGTGTTTAACAATCTAATGTGGGTGGATCAAGAACTCAATTAGGTTATTACTCCATAATTTCCAACCCTTTTGTAGTATATGAATCTAAAATTGAAATAATTAAGTATTATAAATATCTAACTATGTATGTTGGTTCCATATCCATTTGGGTACATTAGGTAGCTATGGGCCACTCAAGTATGGCAACCACTGTAGATGGAGTAATGCATGAAATTGGTGACAACCTAGAATATGATTTCAAGTGTATATAAAATAGAGAATGACATAGAGTTTTCCATTACATCTAATCAAACTATGTGTAACTGAGCATATGAAAAATTACGTGTCATACACATACCCCCAATATGATATCTGACTATACTGATTCTTGACTGAGTTTTAATGAATGTATCTGATTATCTAAATTGAATATGGTATTCATCATACCACTCATGATGCCCAAAATTTGAGTAACATATATGAATTTTAGATAAACTAATGTGAGTCTAAGTAAAATATAAGCATAATTATCAAGTCTATAATTTGTCTATGAAAATCTATACTATACTTGGTGTACTATTCTAGCTATTCTAAATATCCCTAAAATTAGGGATACTATATAGTAACACCATGTCTTGGAATATAACACCATGTGGTGCTAGTGTCCTAATCTAGGCACTAATGTATATCTACTTTGATGTTTAAGCGATTAAACTACTTTTTGAGTCCCTATTTTTTCTTGTGTCTGATTTCTTGAAATTAAGCCTATGTGATGAAAAATGATTTATGAATCCAATGTAGGAGCTTGACCTCTATGGAAAATCCTTGTGAATGACCCATATTTTAATGGTATTTTTTGACCTATGTAATAATTATCCTAAAAAAAAGTAACTCTACAAAATATGTTATTTGGAGCATATATGATAACTACATAATAATCCAATACAATCTAAAAACATAACATTATAATGTAAGAGAATCTGAGGATAAGTATGTAATGTAAGATGTATGTTGTATCTATAATTTCACAAAAGTGCCAATATATATGTAATAAGTTTGTATAACAATAAATCTAAATAAATACTTAAGGGGATGGGGCATGATGTCCATCATAGCACCTAATTAGGAAGGGTATATGCTTGAGGTCCCTCATGGCATTGAAAGCTAGTGTGTGTAAATCAAAGACATGTGTCATGGCCATGATGCATACAATAAATCATACATGCAAAACACATGAGGAATGAAAAAAATAGGCCAAGGAGCCATTATATAATGGACATGGATACATTTCATTAAATCTGAGAAGAGAAGACATACAAGGACATGTTCAAATGTCTACATGCACAAGCAATAATAAAAATGGATTAGATCCACATAGAAGGACATACTCAAATGTCCACATATATAATCAAGAAATCAGACACAAGGGACATGTGCACATGTCTAAGGCATACATGAATATAAGTGGTATAAAGCCAAATAACAATGGCATATTCAAATGACCTTAAATAGAAGAAGCATATGAAACATAATCAAGTCTAATCTAGGAAAGATATAAATGAAAGTATGTATGAATGTAGTATAAATCTATGTAAATTATAGGATGTACATATCTTGAGTCTAAATAGTGATAATTAGAAAGAATTTAAGTATGAGTAATAATGATCAATATCAATAAATAAAAAGATTAAAACTGGAATGTATAAAATATAAGGATAGAACCTGGTAATAGAGACTATGTATAAGATGCCCTCGATTGGGTGGATGTATCAAATGTATAAACCTAAATTGGTGTATATGCCCCTAATGGGTAGACTATAGTAAATATGGATCAATGCAGTAGACTTGAGCCTTGTAAGCAATTTGAAATCATAAAACAAGAACAAGTGAAACATATATGTATGATAAAATTGACTATATTAATATAGCTAGAATATGTAGTATCTAAAAAATAGAAGAAATGTAAACATAAAAATACATACAATCTATAAATTTTGTATTTTCTAAGTAATATTTGAATTTTTTTATGTTAACATGTTATTTTATTTTTTATTTTATGGATATAAGTTATGTACAATCAAATGAAAATAAACTATGTACAAGGAGCAAGAGAGAAGAAGGGATTTGCAAGAGGGTAAGAAACATACTAACCAATGAGTCTCATGTGAGGCTCACTATCATTGTGACCAATGTCAAATAAGGGAAGTGTTATCATGCATGATATGTGAAAGGGAAACTATGATCTCATAATCTATTGTGTAGAGTAATTCATGTCTACATCTACTTATGTAGTGGTGTTATGAATCTATGGCATTGATTGTGATGCCCTATGAATTATTAGGGTATTAGGAACCTATCTAGTAGAGAAAATAATAGGTGATGTAGATGACCTATGTTAAGAACCCTAAGAACCTAATAATACTAATCTTGGCATAAATTGAGTGGATAAATATCCTCTAGAATTTGTGTTGACCCAATTTTGCCCACAGGCAAAATCTCGATCACCTTCTGCACTTGCTTTGCATGGCCAGTTAATTTTGGGTTGCAAGGTCCACCTTCAGGGTTCAATAGCTCCATTTCAAAGCATTGGCTAATCAGCCTCATTCATTGGCATTCACGGTAGCAAAAGGTAGAGTCTTCAAACATTCACAAAAGAGGAGAGGAAAAAACCAGGGCGTTTAACACTAAGGCAAAAAGAGGACGGACGTTTACAAGAACAATGCAGCGAGCGGCAAAATCACCGCCCACAACACCGACAGGTAAAATGAGACTGCAAACAGATGCAGTCAATGGAAAATTTGGCACTCACAACACAAATAGAGAAAAGAAAGGCCATGAACTCAGACGACGTCGGCAAAATTGCCGCGCTCGACAGCCTACTCAGCCGACATTGGGAAAATTGCTGCACTCGGCAACCAAATCAGCCAACGTCAGCAAAATTACCGCACACAGTCCGCAGCAATGGGTGGAAAATTTGCCGCCCAAAACATTAGGCAGCAAAAAAGGCCTGCAGAACATAGGAAAGGCCTACCCAACCGCTGAAGGAGTAGACCAGCATGCAAAATAGGGCAGCAAGCATGGTCTTAGCTGACTTATGATGTCATCTATAGTATTTTCCCTCTTCCCAATGGAGACTCAAGCTGCCCCTTGACTCCTTTTGGCTCTTTCCATATAAATACATAGACTTGGTCATTTTTAAGGATCTTCTCCAATTTTGTAAAGAGCACAGCTCTACAAATTTTCCACCTAAATCAATAAAATATAGTTTTTACCTCTTTCTTGGATGGATTTTTTTGTGTGTGCCTTGAATGTTGGTCTGTGTCCAGTCATCATTCTTTGATGTTCTCACCGATTTAGCACCAGCAAACTAGTCATCTATAAAGTGCCATTGTCTGCTACTACCAGGAGTAGAGTTCTATTTTGGAGGTATAGAATAGGAGAGGTCACCTACAGTATGTATTCCACAGCATCTCGGTGAGTCCCTATTCTTATGTTTTCCATAAGAACCTCCTTGTCATCCCAACAACCTGGTCTTTTTTGCCAAGTCTCAGTGTATGTATGTTGTTTTATCTGATCTTGAGTGTGGATGTGGGAAGGTCATCTATTTTTGGTGTATCACCTCTTTAGAGTAGGCTGTTTGTTTTCATGCATTTTCTTCTCCCTTTTCATCCCCCCAGTATATCTATATATCTATATTTTTTCACTACCTGAAACAAGCAAGATACATTAGAGGGAACTAGCCCATACCTAGAGACTCTCCTCTCTTGCTTCGTCATCCCACAGGTGAGAGAGGGGTTTCCATGTTGTGGGGAGAGGTCAAGAATCCATTTTCCTGCCAACTAGGTGCACTTTCCAGCATTAACAGTTTTGGCACACCCGATGGGACCTCAAGTTTGATAACACAGTAGAGTTTTAGATTGATGATGGTCCTATTATAGAAAATTGAAATTCTTCAGCATCTGGTGACTCTGAGTTTAATCCACTGGTTAAGCAGCCTGGTACCTCCAGAAATGCATTTTGGTATGTGTAATCTCCATCATTTTGAGTCATGGACTCTATTTTTTCTAGCCAGCATGGCTATAGTCCTTATCATGCCCAATATGGCCAGTCTCAACCCTGCTATGATCAATATCAGCCTTGTGCTAAATCTTCTCAGTATGCCGCTTCTTCTACTCAGCCTAGTCTCTTTGCCCATCAACCTATTTTCACTTTCAAGCAAGCACTGCTGGGATACAACAAATATGTAATTAATCTTAACACCAAAAAGGGATGTGGCCAAGAAATTCCTAATCATGTCATCCAACAAGTGAGGAATGCGCTATATCAAGTAAAAAAGGAATGGGCTCCTATTGAAAGAGAAAATTGGCATGGACTTTCAAATGAGATGCTAAATGTGAGAAGTTTAATTGCATCCATGGAGGAGAAGCTGATTGTGCATGAAAGGTAGCCTTACCAAGTCTATCAACCTACATACTCACTACCCAAAGCATCATATCAGTCATATACAGCCCTTGCTCTTGAGCCAAGTCGACCTTGTCAAAGTCAGTTCCTTAATTGTGTTGAGGAAAATTTCAAAATAGCCAACTTTATGTTTAAGGCTAATCTTGATAGACAGATCAAATTAGCAAATCTTCAGATGCAACAGTCCATTCTGGCAGCAAGGGAAGTGGAATCAAAATATTCACTGTCCTCTCACTTTGAGGCCCCATCAGCCCCAAAGGAAATGCCTAGCCTAAATTGCTTGAGCTGGAACAAAGTGGTCAAGTCATGGGATAGCAAAGAGGAGAAAGACGTCATTTGAAATGAAGAAATGTAAAGTGAGGATGCTCTAGCTAAGTAGATTGAGGAACTAGAGAAGAAGATGACATTGTTGAAAGAGAAAGAGGTGGAGTTTTCAAACGCTGCAGACCAGCCAACACGAAAAGGTATTCCTTTCACTGATCCACAAGCTAATTTCAATATTGATGAAGCATTGGTGAAGTGGAGGGATGAAAATAAAGAAGTTTTGGCCCAAGGTCTTCACCCTCCTACTTTATAAAAATCTCCCCTTTGTGTGCCAAATCATTTCTATGAGATGGCACTTGCTCATTCTAGCTCATCCAATGCACCAATTAATTCTGCCCTCAATCTCGTGCACCTAGCTTTCCAACACACCTCTCTTCAGGCAGATTTACCTATGCATGAGTAGACCCTCCCAATTATTTCCTAGCCTCCTCAAGTCTTTCGACATGATATCCAAATTCCAAGCTGGAAAGAGGAGCATCATGAGTCAGCCCAGGAACTTGAAAATGATAAAATTGCTGCCTGCTCACAAAAGCAAGAGTCCAATCCTAGGATCATGAGCTAGGCACAACAGTTGAATCTTGGAACAATAAGGAGGAAGAGGAGGAAGTTTTTAGTCTAATTCTTGAAGAAGAAGAGGCTGCTCTCGCCCTTGATAATGATTATGACTTTCAGGAAAGGCTTTTCCAAGAAGATTTGGATAGGCAAATTGCAGAATTAGAGTCCAAAGAGAAAATCCTCAGTGAATGTGTGATGGAAAGTTCAGACCAAACAACACATTCTATGTCTAAACACACCCCACCTACACATTTTGAAGAAAGCTATCAGGCCTTGCCTGATATGGATTGTGCTCAGTTTGTGACTGATGCAGAGGATTTCATAAATGCAAATGAGGATGAAATCAAACAGAGTGATATGGAAGAGCATGGATAGCCTTTTTTTCATGATTTGAATGATTTGTTTGGAGTCTTCAGAGTAGGCTATATTATTCTCCAAACAGGGTGTGAGATGATAAAAAATGATGAGGACAGCGTTGGGTTTCCAACAAGCACACAAAGAGGCTGTAGTTTTTTAGATTTGCCCCTTTAGGAGGTTGGTGAATCTGAAGTTTTCTTCTTTGAATTCATCAAAGAAGATGGCCATACCATGGAACCCGAGCAAGAGGTAGAGGAGAACGAGTCAGTCCATGATGCATATCAAAAAGCTTCTGGTGATGAGCCGGTAGCATTTAATTTCTTGGTGGAGGGCACCAATATCAGGAACCAGCATTTAACAGGCCTCTAAGGACAATCAGAATATGTATATATTGGAGGCATGTTTGATTTTGATCCCCTCAGTTTCCAGCTAACTCAGGTGATAGGCAAGAAGAGTAAGTCACCAAATCTCATTTTCTTTTAGCTACTTGCCTACCACCATAAGTCTTCTCGCCAAGAAGGGGACTTAAGAAAATTTCCTTTCGATTTAGGAGGGAGGCAAACATTCCTAGCTAGTTGTATATAATAGTTTGCTTTCAGTTGTTTTCCTTGTTTTCCCTAAGGTGCAGTTACATAGGTAGTTGTCTTTAGCCTTGTGTGTTTCCCTTCGTTTGGGGGTAAATTATGTGTATTTGATTCTAGAATTATCAAAGTTGTTGTGAACTCTCTTCAAAGTCACCATCTGACTCTGCACCTAATGGAATGTAAGGCAACTGGGTTCTAAGCATAGCAGGCACACTTCCCCTGTGAGTCACCAATTTGTTGACCCAATTTTGCCCACAGGTGAAATCTCAGTCACCTTCTACACTTGCTTTGCATGGCTAGTTAATTTTGGGTTACAAGGTCCACCTTCAGGGTTCAACAGCTCCATTTCAAAGCATTGGCTCATCGGCCTCGTTCATTGGCATTCATGGTAGCAAAAGGTAGAGTCTTCAAATGTTCACAAAAGAGGAGAGGAAAAAAATAGGGTGTTTAACACTAAGGCAAAAAGAGGGTAGACGTTTACAAGAACAATGCAGTGGGTGGTAAAATTATCGCCCACAAAACCGGCAGGTAAAATGAGACCACAAACAGATGCAGTCAATGGCAAATTTGCCACTCACAACACAAGTGAAGAAAAGAAAGGTTGCAAACTCGGCTGACGTCAGCAAAATTGATGTGCTCGGTGGCCTACTCGGCTGACGTCAATAAAATTGTCACGCTCGATAGCCAAATCGGCCGACGTCAGCGAAATTGCTGCATGCAGTCCATAGCAATGGGCGGCAAATTTTCTGTCCACAACATTAGGTGGCAAAAAAGGCTTGCAAAACATAGGAAAAGGCCCACCCAGCCATCGAATGAGTAGACCAACACACAAAATGAGGCAACAAGCATGGTCCTAGCTGACTTATGATGTCATCTATAGTATTTTCCCTCTTCCCAATGGAGACTCAAGCTGTCCCTTGACTCCTCTTGGCTCTTTCCATATAAATACATAGACTTGGTCATTTTTAAGGATCTTCTCCAATTTTGTAAAGAGCACAGCTCTACAAATTTTCCACCTAAATCAATAAAATATAGTTTTTACCTCTTTCTTGGATGGATTTTTTTGTGTGTGCCTTGAATGTTGGTCTGTGTCCATTCATCGTTCTTTGATGCTCTCACAGGTTTAGCACCAGCAAACCAGTCATCTACAAAGTGCCATTGTCTGCTGCTACCAGGAGTAGAGTTTTGTTTTGGAGGTATAGAATAGGAGAGGTCACCTACAGTATGTATTCCATAGCATCTCGGTGAGTCCCTGTTCTTATGTTTTTCATTAGAACCTTCCTGGCATTCCAACAACCCAGTCTCTTCTGCCAAGTCTCAGTGTATATATGTTTTGTTTGATCCTGAGAGTGGAGGTGAGAAGGTCATTTCATTTTTGGTGTATCACCTCTTTAGAGTAGGCTGTTTGTTTTCATGCTTTTCTTCTCCCTTTTCATCCCCCCTAGTATATCTATATATCTATATTTTTGCACTGCCTGAAACAAGAAAGATACATCAGAGGGAACTAGCCCATACCTAGAGACTCTCCTCTCCTACTTCGCCATCCCATAGGTGAGAGAGGAGTTTCCATGTTGTGGGGAGAGGGCAGGAATCCATTTTCTTGTCGACTGGGTGCACTTTCCAGCGTCAACAATTTGTTACATGTCTCTGACATAGGGATCTCTCTAATAAGGGTCTCCATGGGAGAGTATGAATAGTGTCGATATCATAGGAGAGTAACTCACCTGCATTGGTGCCTCTAATAAAATATTTTGTGTTCATAAGATATTTATTATAATCTATAACTGATAACTATTTAATATTTGGTAATGATGATATAATTGTAACTAGTAACTATGATGAAACTACCTATGGGATGGGTAGAGGATATTCATAAGGGAGACCTTCAACTTTGACCACCTAATTTATATTTATGTAATTCAATCATCTTTTTACTATATATGGTATGGATCAAATCTATTATAAACATTTAATACCCAATATCATATCAAACATGCTTGCACTAGGTACTACTAAGAATTGAGTGGCTATATGTGTTATTCCAACCTATAACGAAAGCACAATCTCCCTAATGGAGAATTAAACATGACGACTAAAACCATCGATGACTATGTCTATGGTGAATACAACCTACTCCACGTACTTCAAATTCTATAAGAGTGTCATAGTGCACATGCTAATGCTTGAGTCATTGTCAACCATAACACTCTAAATAGCATGATGATATATGTATGCTCATGTAAAGAGTGCATGTAAATGTGTATCATCATTGACAATATCCTAATCTGAGAATGTAACAAGGCATCAAGGTAGAACTATAGTATGGTACATGCTAATAATGTTGTGTAATGGGTGTGTCTCCTCTATAATAGTATGATATGAAGCTAATGGTGGATATGCTTGATATATGTAGTGAACACCTAATGTGCCCCTACCTCACTGATTATTTACTTTGAAATTGGATATAATAATATATTTAGTTCCTTATCTTTTGTTTGTTGTGATTTTAGTTCATCTATGGGTTTGATTACATCAATAATATTAGCCTCAATCATATCTTGTATCTTATACTTTAGGTGTATGCATCTAATTTTTGTATAGACTAGTGCCTTGTGATACTTGTAGAATGTGTTGAAATCATAGTTATTTGGAAGATTCCATGTCATATCAACATATTTAATTGGAAGGAGAGATATTAAACTACATTCCAAGAGCTATTATAAACCTCATGCTGGTGACTTTAGAAGGTTGGTGAAGATTCAACATTAAGGAGTAGATAAAACCAATCTAGGGGATGGCTTTAAATTTTTGTTAAATGTGGCATTTTGATAACTCTTGTTCTCGGTGGACCTTACCTTGTATGGAGGCTTATTTTAATTCTTAATAGTTTATTCTGATCCATTTGTATACTTGAGTTTGCCCATTGATATGAGCTTAACCTCTTTTTCTTTGGTTATGTCAAAAATTTGTGAATGTAGGAAACTTCTTGAACAAGATATCTTCATGTAATAATGGTAAAATAATTTGTTTAAATATTTCCTAAAGATATTTATCTACAATGGAGCGAGTCAATTTGGATAATATAGTCTTGTATTGTAATACATAAACTATGATATTCTCATTTGACTTTTGTTTCAACTATGCCACTTGTGCATATGATATCTTGTCATTGATGTTGATAGAGAAGTGTGTTGAAAATATGTTTGCCAAAGTATTTAATGTTATGATATATTAATTTTTTAAATCATAAGACCATTGTATGTCATAATCCCTTAAACTACATGGAAACAACTTTGTGAGAAGCTAATCATTGGACACGTGGTCCAAACATTCTACATGAAAAGTTAAAGATGATGCTTTAGGTCAACCTTTCCATAATATAATGTATATTAGGTTCCAAAAAACTAGATGTCAAGGGATTTTCCTCTATGTGATGTGCCAAAGGTGTATGTAAGAGAATATTAGAATCTAAAGCATGTGATGGCCTAGTGTCTCCTTTATCGAGATGAAACACCTTAGATTGCAGAGTATGAATCTCATGCATAAGGGATTGTACATCTCAAGTGGAATAAATATCCACAAGTGGCGTATCTATCACTAAAGGTTGTTGAATTACAATTTTAGGTTGTGCTAGCTGAGTTGGCCCCACTGTAGGTGTAATAATGTTATTAACTAGGGGAGTTGAATATTGATCATTGTTTATTTTGTTCTTGATTTCCAATATGGCTTGTAAACTGTTTTCATGATCAATGGGTTGTTACTAAATTTTATCTCTAAATCCCAATAATATCTCATCTTTATTGATAATTATGCTATCATTGTTAAGTGGAGGGAGAGTGTCTCGATTTTCAATATTTATATCATCTTGTTATTGATTATATTATTCATTTTTAGATTCATTACCATTAGAATCCACATAATCAGAGTGTGAAGAATGCATATCTAGAGTTATGATAGGTCTCTTATCCATGTTATAGGCTCAGATAGCAAGAATATAAATATGTTATATAAGATTACCACCTAATATAACACTTCTTCTTAATGGAAGAGAGATATCTTTTTGAGATGGCATATAGTAAAAAAATTGGAATAGAGATGCTAAAATAGAATATATGAAACACATTTTTTTTAAGTAAGATAATGAAAATAGGAAAAAGAAGGATATAAAACCTAAGAGCATTTAGGGTTAGGGTTTTTGAATCAGGGTTGTTTATAAAAAATTTAAATTATATTTAAATAAATAAAACCCTAATGTGAGATTTATTAAATGAGATAGGTTGTGAAAAAAAATTATAAAAATAGAACTATGTAACCCTAATTTAGTGCAAAAAAAATTATAAAATGCTAACTAGGGTTTTAAGCAATATTTGAAGTAAGCCAGGCTCACCAAATGTTTTAACCTTTTAGGAATTTAGCTAGGTAAAACCTATGTTATATTAAAGGGTTGATTTATCTAAATTAGTGAAATAATATGCAATAAATAAAAAATTATTTATCATATAATTTGACTTGCTTTGTCTTACTAAAAATATTAATAAATATGTGTAAATAGAGACTTATCTAAAAAACAATTATCATGGAAGATCTAAGTGCTAAAAATTGTGTTACAAAAAGGTCTAAGTGTTATATATAATATCCATAAATTATATCTTCTCATGGATAGTATCACCACACTTGGATAGTAGCACCATGTGGCTCTAGTGTCCTAAGGATGCTTTTAGTATCCTTTGTACAAGACTTCTCCTAGGTTTTGGGTGCACCTGCACTTATATTTTGAGTTTTATGCCTATATGCATAAAGTATGAAACTATTTTTTATGCTTATAACAACTAATTTTTGTTGCAAACCATAATCCTCCTTGCAAGTATGGTATGATTTATAAAATTTTATTCATTATTAGGATAGGTTAGACATCCTTAACACCTCGCTATGAAGAAAGTTGCCTACATACCAATACTCTGAGCAGGGATTAAACCTAATATAGTTCTCCCACATAGTTTTTGGTGAAATTACAAGTGAATAATAGAATTATAGTGTTATTAAATGCCTTGAGTGTGCATGATATTATTAATCTTTGAAATTTGGGCTTAGGGAAGTTATAGATGGTAGTATGCATAATAGGTATTAATAACCTTGATTTTCTCAACTTGTTTCTTGTTTGAATATTATTTTTGAATTTATTTTCCATCTAGTGGATAAAGGTCTAAGAGTCTTAAATTTATAGTGTTTCATAGCTTGTGTGGATAATAAAATGTGCTTAAGTTGACCTTAGGAGGGTTACACATTTGGAAACATATATGTTCAGGAAAGATAGGGCAAGGGAAATTAGCACCATGTTGGGGACACGAGTGCCATATGGTTTTAGTGTCCTTAATGTGTCTCTAATGTTTATATAGAAAGATTTTGGGTAAAAAGGGTTAGGATCTAGGAATAAAGGTCTAGGACTATGTTTTGGATGACTATAGATGTTTGTGGTCTACATAAAGGCTTGAAAAGTGTGATATAAAGCTATAGGATAGATCTAGGAATAAAATAGGAATATGGTGTCTCAATTAGTACTCTTAACATCAAAATACCACTTTTATGTGATTAAATATTTTAATTCCCTTCTTAAAAAATTTAATGTTCTAGAATGGATTGATCCCTGTCAAAAGGCATTTGACAACATGAAAGAATCATTGTTCCATATTCATTCCCTTTGACCACCTTACAATGATCATCCATTAATTTTGTAAACTTATTATACTACCATATCAGTTGGGGAAATGATTTCAAAAATATATGATACCAGAAGATAATATGTTATTTACTTTCATCTATACTACCATTAGGGAAACAACATTCTCACTAGTCTATAGTTTTGAGTCTATTTTACCATTATAAATCAAGATTCCATCCTTATGTATATATCTTCATGGTATAATTCATAATTAATAACTATGTAAATCTTGCCTTCATGCTCTTGATATTCTCAATAAACATTATCTATCTACTTTTCAACATAACCACCAATACAAAACTCCTATCACCAAGTAACATAATAAAAAGGTTAAAGTACGCACTTTCAATGTTGGTGATCTCATCCTTAAGTTAGAATATACCCATGATAAATAAGTTAAATGCACCCAAAAATGGTGGGGCCCTTATTTATTAAAAGACATTCTTGGTCCTAGCACCTATCACCTCTAAACTAATGAAGGCAATGTTTTTAAAGAACCCACTAATGTAAAATACTTAAAGAAACATTTTTCTTATATATTTACCCTATTATTACATTTTTGTATGTTATCCTAATAACACTTATTTCAATATTTATACATAGATATCATCCTATGCAGTAGTCTATTTTTATACAAACCTTAGTTCATTCCCTTGGTCTTTTGGTTTCTTTCTCTCATGAGTTACATTGTAATAATATGTATATGATCTAGTTTTCATCATGAATTCCTTTTTCTTTCATTGATTTTCATACCAAATTTATTATTTTCCAATGCTTTATTTACCCAATTGGGTTTATATTTTTTGAGTTGTAGTATAAGACAATGGATAGGACCAAGGCCTCCTCACAAATACCATTTTTTCCTTTATTGCACCCACTTAGGCTTCTATTTTATGAGTTACAGTGTAATACCATGGATATGACTAAGATATCCTCATAAAATCACTATTGTATTTCATAACACCTTTGCCAAACCAAGTATTCATTTTCTATAATGTTAAGAAATAGGTACAAGCTTGTCATCCAATATTATCAACTTCAGATTTTGATTCTTTTGTAGATAAAAATTTCACAACAAACCATGTTATCACATTTCCATATACTTCCATACATTCTTATGATAAGTAATCATACTTACCTATTATTGTATCCCTTTTCACTTTGTCACATTTTTTTCAAATTGAAGTAATTCAAATTGTTTCTTGTTCATTCCTCTTGATTTAATTTCCTTTCATTCCATTTTAGATAAAACAAGGTCAAATTCAAGATACCACTTTTATTTCACATGAATAACCAAGAATCTAAGACACCATACCTTGTAAGTTCTCTTTATTAGAAACCAAGTCCAAAGTTTTCAAATGATATTTATTTTTAGCACCCATATTTGGTTCTCTGAATCTATATAGAGGAGAAATAGAAAAATCCATCAACAGTTAAAATCCAAATCATTTAAAATAAAAGGAAACGATCAAAAGGCAACATACAAATTCCAAATTAAACATCACATCAAAATATATGATATATATCACATCTCCTATCTCCAATAAAAATTCAAAGTCCACAGTTGGCCTCATAATAGATCTAAGGTCCATTGGGGTGCAGTAGGCTAATAGATTGGAATAGGAAAATTCAAAATAATCTATAATGATACCTACTTTCTCATGTAATTACCTAATATTCATAGTATATTGACAACTCTACAATGGGTCTTGAGGACTGGGGAACATGTTGTGGGAAGGTATGTCCAATTCATTTTTCATGTATATATCCTTCATAGGATGTTACTTATACTTCATTTCATCACCTAAGATTAGTGTGGCTAGTAGAAGTTCTTCGGATTAATTAATATCAAAAATAATGTTATTTTCACAAATTTAATTCTAGTGTCTTTAATTTGATAAAGAGTTTCTATACCTTGCTTTTTCCTCCATTTCCCCTTCCACCCATTTAATTTCCCCCTTAGAATCCTAGTTTGATTCTAAATCTAGTTTCCCACTTTTATATTTCTTCTTATTCACATATTAAAACATGTTATCACTAATTTGTTTAATGTTTATCTATCTTTAGAACAAAACAACATGCTTGAGTGACTATGGATTATTTGTTTTATATCATTGCTTTAAATTTCTAGAACTGCCTTCGTTTATTTTGAAAAAAATTCATTATCGCTTCTTTTTTTGGACAACTACGTCCATTTATGTATAATTTATATTTACTTTTTTTTATTAAAAATATGTCCATTTATACTTTCATGTACCTTTTCTATTATTGAGTGAGGTTTGTTTGTTACTTCTCACTCATCAATGCCATTTTCCATTTTATGTACTTTTTCCATTAATCATTGAGTAATGATTGTTACTATTTACTCATCAATGTTGTTTTATCATTTCTTTCCCATATTTTTTTAAGTGAGTATTTTTATTACTTTCATATTGATTTTTTATTACCATTTTTACTTATATCCTTAATTTGACATGATTTGCTACATTTCTTACCTAGGTTTTACTTGTTTGAATTTTTTAGTCATTTAGTAACCTTGCATTTTTGGTTACCTTATTTATGCTAATTTTAGGTTGGTCATTTGGTTATAACTTATAATTTATAACCTTAGATTACCAAATTTCCATGTACATGATGCCTACACAATTTAGTTATCTTGGCTTTCCTTTTGTTTTCTCTTTAGTTTTGTATCCTTGGGTTTGTCCAAAGCAGTCCCTGCACTATTCATGATCAAAACTAAAAACACAATAAAATATCATTTAGAAATAAAGGTAAGTCAAGGTACACATACATTACTTTATATTTAAATTATTTCATTTCATTCATTTCCTTTCAATTATTTTATGCTATAAAATATTATAATTTATTTAGTTTTAGTATTGTGTGTTGTTCGTTTCTTTTCTCAAAGCACCATCCCCTATTACACTTGAGTGACATGTGATAATATTTGAGTGGGTCATATGTATACATATAATATTTTAAAACTTTATAAATTAATTATGATTTTTATCTTGAAAAAACCCATCAAGTCTCAATCTATTTACGTTCATGCCTTAAAGGGTACACCAGGAAAGGGGTGGGTAGGCCATTAGTTCTTCACAAGATTGTTATCCCCTATACTACCACTTTAAATCAACACAAAATTATCCTATACACTTCCATAAGCTTTAACACATCTATTACATACTCCTCAAATAAATTCACTACCTTAAGTAACCCTTATCTAAGCTAAAACCTCTTTTTGACATTTACCAAATAATGTCAGCTTGGGCCAATCCTATGCTTAAAATATATTAGCACATTATAGGTCTAGGTTAATCTTGGACAACCTAGACTAAGACCTAATTTTATTTTCTTAATTAATGATATAAGGTCAATTAGGTTGATTTTTCCATATAATCATTTGAAAAGGTTTAGGGTTATATCCAAATATATATATACACATCCTTTTCATCATTTATTAGTGAGGCATAGAGTTAATCATTCATTTTCACTTCATTCCAATCTAATCCTCCATTAGTATAATTGAGGATTCATTGCTTTAGGTTTATACTTGGAGAAGAATCTTGTCTTGTATAAAATTCTTGGATGCTTTGATCTATCTTACTGATCCTTACAAACTACAACAACCTCTTTTGAAGCATATTTGGCTAAGGGAGAGATTGATTCAAGATGGGTTTGTCTTCAAGGTAAGTATCTCTAACTTTAATCATCTATTTTAGTAGATATAAGTAGCATAATTAATGGCTTTTAAATGTATTTCTCTCTCCATGCTATGGGTTACATATATATATATATATATATATATATATATATATATAGATAGATACATACATACATACATACATACATACATACATACATACATACATACATACATACATACATACATACATACATACATACATACATACATACATACATACATATATATATATATATATATATATATATATATTCTATGCATGTTTACTTTTATGTTTTTTATCCCCATTTTTTATCACAAGATTTGGTGAGCATTAGATTATATTTTAATTTACTTTGTATTTACTTTGTGAATATAAAAAATATAGGACCTAACTAGGGTTATTGCATGGTATTTCTTGACTAGAGGCTTTGAAACCCTATCTGATGATGTTATTATGGTAAAAGACCCCTTTGTGATGTCTAGATATTCCATCTTGGTCATGATCCTAATTGTCTATATGTACCAACAAGTGGAAGTGTAAGTGTGATTTTTCTCTAAATTAGGAATGATTTATAGGTCAGATGCATTTTCCCTTGTATATAATAAATACATAGTGTAGATACTCATGTATACAATGACATATGTAATTAAAATCAAAACAAATGGTTAGAAAACAAAGAAAAAATTTAGATAAGAGACATAAAATGTTGAAAATGTTTTGTGATAATATTATTCCACTTAAGCCTTCAAAAACATATTTTATTTAATAAGAACCTTGTTCATGAAAATAGTTACAGATATTGCAGATATTCTTTGGTAAACATTTCTATTTTTTTCTTGTCATAACTATTTTTAATTTTATTCACCCACTTCTAATATTTATTTATTTCTAAAAATAAATACCACATTATTTTTTTATTTAATTAGTTATGATATTGTCTTCCATTGTGAATGGAGTTAGACATTCTTATTTATTTAAAATAGTGATATTGATTCCTTCTTGTAAAAAAATAGCACTCTTCTTTATTTTAATTTAAAATAAAAAATCAATTGAATGTCATATTATTCTTCTTTCATTAAAAATTAAAACACAATTGTTTTTACTAGAAAAAACTTAGAATATACTATCTCATAAATAATTTTCATTCAATTCAAAACAAAGAAATTTCCAAATTTGAACATTTTGTGGTAGAATTTACCACAGAATTCAAAATGCAAAATTTTCAAATTTTAATTATGCCATGTGAATATTTTTTAGCCATGTTAATATTTCTCAAACAACAAATCTTAACACAACATATTTTCCCTATATTCCAAAATCGACATTTTTAAAATTTGAATATATTGTGCAGAGTAAAAATGAAATTTAAAAAACCCATATATTATATAAACCTTTAAAATATTACTTTCATAGTGAAATTTTACTTTTTTTTAAAGTATAGTCTAAACTATTATTAAAAAAATATTATAAAAGTATTTATTACAATATCAAATATTAGCTATAGTTATAAGTTTCTATTAAAAGTTTTCATTTCATTATTAAATATAAATTATTATATTTTAAAATGAATAAAATTTATTTTCTTAAAATAAATTAAAAAAATAAATCGTAATTAACTATTATTATAATCTTATATTAAAATTTATTGAAATATTTTAGTATAATAGTTTATTACAATATAAAATATAAACTATTATTTAAAATTTTATAATATAACCATTTTTTAAAATATTAAATATAAATTATGACTACTGTAGACACCTCAATTTCATTTAGTTTCAAAATTCACCTAAATTTATTAATCATTCTTCTTAAAATTAAATAATTGATTAATTCAAACATTTTGAATAAGTTAAATGTGCACCTTTTAATCTTTATTTTTAATATTTAATTCTAGATTTTCCACCTATTCAAACCTCTCCCACCTTTCTCTCCCTCATCCCAACCAAATCCATAAAATTATCCACCTCTTATGACTCTACCTTTGAGTTGTTAAGCCATTTTGACTAAGTCAAGTAACCAACCCCACTCTTTCTTCAACCAGGTTGCAAAGGTCTCCATCATCATGGATGATGATTCATTCTCAACCATTGATTATTTAGAACATTGAAAATTTTGAAATTATCCTCCATCATTAGATCTTTTTCTATGATTATATAAATAAGCTTACAAATCTCCATTTTCACCATCACAATCATACTCACAATTGTAATCATATTTTTTGTAATTAGGAAATATTACATCCAAAAAAAATCATATCGAATCAAAGTCATCATTTTACACCAAAACACTACCCGTTCTCCCATTGCATTGGAGGAGTGAGCACCACATTCTTGATAGAGAAAATGAGATTTAAATCACAATGAAGGATTATTGTATTCAAACTGTGATGTTTTTATTGTTGTTTTATACATTTGTTACTATAACTTAGTTGAATTTAGTTTAAATTAAGATAGGCATTTCTATATTTTCATTCATAAATTTCTAGCATGACTAGGTGGGACTTACCCACATCTTTTTAATATTCTTGTCATCTTATTTTGCATTTAGATAACATTGTTCTTATGGTTTTTGTTGTTTATGTGTATCTTTTGCATTTAATCTTATTTCTTTTTGAGTTGGTACGAACCACAGGTTGCTTTCACAAACTTTCTATTCAGTCATGTGTGTTTTTCCTATGTAATAATGAATTTGGAGAACATTTCGGTGAAATTATTGGACTAAACAATGAAATTATGCTTGTTTCCTATGTTTTCTATGTTTTTATGTTCTTTTTTAGGTTGGCAGCATTTTTATTTTGAAACAACATTTTTTTAAGAGAACAGTAGAAACATTATACTTTGTAGTGAAATCGTTATTCCTTGTAGTGAAATCACTATTCATTATATAAAAATAACAATTTCTCATAGTGAAATTGTTTTTGTACATAGTGATTTCATCATTTCTTATAGTTTTAACAATTTTTCCACTGTGCTTTTTTGTTTTTTCTACTACGTTTTACATTTTTGCTACTAACTTTAACAAAAATGCCACTAAGTTCTATAATTTCACTTTTTTTCTTATAATTTCATCATTTTCTAACAATTTTGCTTTTTTCTTACAAAAATTCTACTAAATTTAACAAAACTACCTTACAACACATTTGTTAAATTGAGCAATGAATTTGTTTTTCATTTTGAGTGGACATCATTCAGAGGCCATAACTTTTGACTAAGGACTCTGTTTGAGCTCTCATTTTTTCCAAAACAAAGGTATTGGAATGAAAAATTCAACCATTTAAAAATATTTAACTTTTTTATAGTTTAAATAATTTAAAAAATCAAAGTTTTATCATACTTTTTTTCTTTTGTTTGGTTTTATGTTTTTGTCTAACAATCAGTTTCACTTTTCTCTCTAATTGTGTATCTATGAGATCATTATAAAAGTGTTTTTTTTCTCTTTGGTTTTATTTTATTAGTTTTCTCTAATTTCTTATAGATTGATTTGAAGACAATCCAAGTTTAAAATTTATAACTACTTGTTTACAAGATGTTCACCAAACATAATTATAAGAAAGCAAAGAATCTAACCAAATATTTCACTTATTTTCACTAACATTTTTATTTTTAGTCTTTTATATTCTTAGTAAATAGATCATACTTGATTTTATATGGGATAAATATATTTACTATTTTTCAAATTCTTGTTTGGTTGCAAAGGTTGTGTATGCTATTTCCTTGGTGTCACATTAGTGACGATACTCATAAATCAAAAATAATCTTGTAACTTATTTATTTCCTAGTTGATCTTGTGTATGCTCTTTCCTTGGCATTACATTGGTGATGAAACCTAGAAATTAGAAATAAGTATTAACTCTATTTTTTATTTTCATATGTGCTCTATCAATTATGGATTTTACCCCAAAACTCAAACCCAAACTTATTCACTAATCCATCTAGTTCTAACCTTAGCATAAATCTAAATCAAACTTTTGATTCACCTTCACCATCACCATCACTTTAAAATATATGTAGAACCAAATTCCATTCATAAATCAAAATCCCATTTAGTCTAATCCAATTACATTCCATCCAAATTAACCTTTCAACTCCTACACCATTCAAAACTAACCTTTTCATAGTCATTAAAATCAATCATTTGATTTTGCATCCAACCCATTCCCAAACTTGAACTAAACTACATCAAATTCACATTTGTTCACAAACCTAGTAGACTCAAGTCCATCAACCTTGAAAAATTCATCCTTCTAAGACCAAGATACCTCTCCAATCCACTTTGTTACTAGGGAATCCCAAAACATTTCACATCAACATTACCTTACCACTATTAAAATTATTTTACAAAATCAACCAAGTCTCCCTTCCACTATTTATAGCCTTGATTCTAACATCCCCTATCACACTAACAAAGGGAATCCAATTCTAGCACCCAGACCATCTAGTGTCATTCTACCCCCAAAATTACAACTTTAAAAATCCCAACCTATCAAAAATATTATCATGCCTATTAATAAAAAAAGCATTCCTTTAGGATAACCTTATGATGTATTCTATCAAAAAATGGTGGATGCAAACTTAGTCATATAACCAAACACCAAATACTTTGAGCCAAATGTCCTAAAATTTGAGTGGTATAGACCTCAAAAATATTATGATTATCACAAAATTGAAGGTCATTCTATAAACCATTATATGAGACTAAAGCATTATATCCAAGATTTGATTTAGAAAGGGTACATCAAGGCAAATCTAAGTGTATCCACATCTATAAATCATAGCTTAGGGATATACCAAGTTATCTTTCCAAAGCCTAATCAAGCCACACCACTTCCAAGTCAAGGTCATAACCTTCCTTCCATTTCTCAAGATCCAATTTTTGACACATCCACTTTTAGCCAATCCATAGTCCATCAAACTACCTTTGAAAACCATTTTTTACCATCAATTTTTGATGAAGAGCCCATCTTTATTAAAGAGCCTATTTTTGACCAAGAACCTATCTTTGATCAAGATCCTATCTTTGATAATGATCCCATTTTTGACAAACATCCCATTTCTGACCAAGATCCTATCTAGGACAAAACCTCCTTCAACCAACATAACCTATCACCCATTGTCCAAAAACCCAAATCCTTATCACCTAATAAATCTCCCAACACCCAAAACATGAACCCCAAGTGAAAGAGGTAATTATAGATAAAATAATCCATGAGAAAGGAATTATCAAACCCATCCATTTTTAAATAAATGATAAACTACATGACATCAACTATAAATCATTTGAAAGTCAATGTAAGGATGTTAGCGATAATTTTATGATTTCTAAGGTAACTTCATCCCTAATGAAAACATGAGATATTTATACTATCTATGAGGTCTTTACTACCATCACTCATTTCATAAACATCACCATTCCTTCCTTCCATCTTTCAATCCAATATCCTCCACCTATTGAATGGGAACAATGATCTTACTTACAGTTAACTTCCTTCCATGATGATAAAATATTCTAGACTTCCTAGCAGGTCTCTTGCTAGAAGAGCATCAAGAAACATATATATATATATATATATATTGAAGAACAACAAATTTACCTAAATCAAAATAAATCATGAAATCCAAATCCAAAATACACATCCCATAGTGAATACCTATTTAATGCACTATAAGATGATCAAAATACAAATTACAATCAAAATCAAAATCAAAATATAGAAAAACCTCTTTGAGGTGCTATTGGCTAATCCAAATCTAAATCCCAATCACAAAAATCAAGAATAATTCCTTGGTGAGAACTTTTCTAAGGTACCGATAGATGAGAAAATTGATATATCCTCTACATCATCACAAGTACAGGATGGATCCCCATCAAAAATTAAATATATCATTTCAAAGGAATTAAATTCTCAAAACATCCACCTTGAAGTTACTCCCAATCTTGTTGAATGTGAGATTGTTAGTCCCATTCACCCTTTACATCATGAAACATATACTCATCCCCACTATGATTGCATCCATCCATATCCTTTATACACTCAACACATCCTTCATCTAACATACTTTCTACTTCACCTTGTATGGTATCACCCTCTATTGTAGAGGCTATGATAATATCCTGGTAAATTTGGAAGAGGCCAACTTAGAAATCAATGAATTTACTGAAGACATATCTGAAGTGCATACCTAAAATATCAATAGTGGTAAGCATCATGCATATTGAACCCTTTTAAATTGAGATACCAAAAACAAAAATAACAAAAATAAAATAAATAAATAAATTAATTAATTAATTAATTAATTAATAAATTAAAAAAATCAAACAAAAAAATTAGAAAGCAAAAGAGAAATAAATTCATCCAAAGGTGAAAACCATTTTTATGGCACATTCAGCATGTATCATGATAAAAACCAAATTTTGGCATTATGCATAAAATAATCAATTATTTAAAAGTACACTACACTTGGGGGCAAGCTCATTCCATTTCAATCCTATCATCCCTCCATCCTTACCCATCTTATTCCTATTTAATCTATCCTAAACTCCTCCTCAACCATCATATACCATCCTTGAATACCCTTACCTACCCAAACCTATCTTTATCTATTTAACCCCAAACACATCCAATCCTTACCATCATAAATCCATACTTATTACCATTTTAACCTTGATAAGGAAGTGGGAACATCTTTAAACATATTCTTAGAAACATCTTGGTGTATCCTTGCAACACTATTTTGATGATTATAGACACTTGGTTCTTATCTCATGTGTTCCTTAGAGTTATCAACTTAATTCTAATCCATTCATATTCCATATATAATGTATTCCTTGCATCCCCTACCACTCACTCTTCGGTGCTACAATATGGTTTTCCCTTTGCTGGTATTCCTTGTATATAGACCTATAAATCTAAAAAAATAAAAAGTCCAAAAACATTGTCAAACCCAAAAAAATCCAAAAACATTATAAAACCTGACAAAATCCAAAAAATTAGAAACTATAGTCAAAATCCAAAACATAAGAAATTTCAATAAATACAAAAATAAAATCCAAAAAATAATAAAAAAACCCTTGTCCTTAGTTATGTACCCTATTTATCCCTTATATAGATTACTCATTGGATAGTTCAACATTAACAAAAAATCACTGTGTCAAAGGGTTCTACTTTATCCAAATACATCCAAAAAAAGTCATTTGCTTACTTGTTTTAATCATTTACTTATTATAGTCATTTGCTTACCTATTTATATAGTAATTTACTTTCTTTTACATCGTGATTGTTTACTTGCTTCTACAATGTTTTTTTACTTCTATGTTTGTTTTACTCACATCATTTTCATTGTTACAAACATATATTTTTATCTTATCTTTATTGTTGTTTCTTGTTTTTATATCACTATGCACATTACTAATGGTGTTATTATGATCTTCCATATCATGATGCACTAAGTTTTGTCCCTATGAATCTATTAGTCCTTACATGTATCATATGATAGTTGTCATAGTTTTTCTATACCATTGGTGCATATTGTCATACACAATATCAAAAATTAGGTTGCTCAACTCTTACTTAGTTGGAATTATTATTGTAAATCTAATGCAACAAATGAAATAAAAAAGGTAGCTGTTAGACCATCTCACATCAAGCATATGTGTGTCATCTCTTTCTTCCAGCCATCCTTATCTCATCCATGTTTTTAAATCATTTGATACATAATCATTAATCCATATGGTTTCTTCATTTCTTAGTTAATGCTTGTATATCAATCATTCATAATCATTTCCTAATCTTTCCATTCAATCTCCTACACTTGTCAATTGGGACTGATGAAATCACATTTTCCATCCTTTATCCATAATCTAATTATAGTGTGAAATTATTAAATTATGTATAACATCCATGGTTCAATCTTACATTACATCATCACTTCTCTTCCCATATTGGGAGGACTACATATGGTCTGATATCCACATATAGACATTGTCTAAGTGGATTATGCAGACAACACTTAGAGACATGGGTTATCTGAGATTAGTTTAGCCACCATCATCTATCCAAGTCATTTCATTCACATTTTATACTTTTATTTAATCCAAGTGCTATATCTCCTTATCAATACTTGCAAATATCAATTTTGTAAATCTTTACCACAAATTGGACAATCTATATTTTTCATTTTTGGGCCTGTGACTTACCATCATTGGGATATATCATTCCCACATCTACTTTTGAGACCCCTATGTCTGAGCACAATCTAATTATGTAGTCTATAAAGTGGGAAATGTATTTTTTCCAATATCTTCTCTAGCATTTAACATCTAGGGGTAAATAGTTTTATGTTTACCCTCTATAATTTTGCAAACATTAGTATTGAGATAAGTATTTGTATTATTGATAACATTTTTTTTCTAATTTTCATCCCTTCATAATTCTTCATCCATTTTTAATTCATATTTCAAGTGACATTAAATCAATTTATTTTGAATTTGTATTCAACATCTTGCAATCATCTATCGGCATAAAATCCACAATCATTTTCAAACTTAAAATATTTTTCTATTTATACATCCATAGTTTATTATTTATAGGATATATTTTTCCCACACTTATTCAATTTAAACTTGAATCATTAGCAAAAAATAATAATCATGCAACCTATGAGCGGTTAACTTATTGATTTTCAAATCAATGCTCTAGTTTTTATTAACTAAGGGCAACCCTTTCACATTACCAACATCTTGATTTTTTTCCATCAATCTAAAAATAACTTGATTTTTCATTCATCTATTTAATTATTTCCTCTTTTCATCAATTTTGAGTGTTTGTTTCTCTCACAAACCCTTAAGGGGTCATCATCACTATCATTTTAATTCATTTGGGGCAAATTTTTGCTTTTCTATCATCAACACTCTAATTCTTCTATTCTTCAAAATAGTATTGCTTCGCAACACCATTTCAAAGAGGGGAAAATATAGAAACATAAATTTCACTTAATGTCAAAATACACATAAATTTATTAATCATTCTTCTTAAAATTAATAAATAACATTTCTTCTTAAAATCAAATAATTGATTAATTCAAATATTTTGAATAATTTAAATGTACACCTTTTAATATTTAATTATGAATTTTCAACCTATTCCAACCTCTCCCACCTTTCTCTCCCTCATCCTAACCAAATCCATAAAATTATCCACCTCTTATGACTCCTCATTTGAGTTGTCAAGCCATTTTGACTAAGTCAACTAACTAACCCCACTCTTTTCTCAACTAGGTTGAAAAGGTCTCCATCCTCATGGATGAGGACTCATCCTCAAGATTTGATTATTTAGAAAATTGAAAAATTCCAAATCATCCTCCACAGTTGGATCCTTTTTTAGGCTTCTATAAATAAGATTCCAAATCCTCATTTTCACCATCACAATCATACTCACAATCGTAATAATATCTTTTGCAATCAAGAAATTTTGCATCCAAAGTGAATCAAAGTCATCATTTTACACCAAAATTCTGCCCATTATCCCTTTGCATTGGAGGAGTGAACACCACATTCTTGATAGAGAAAATTGGATTCAAATCATAATGGAGGATTTTTGTATTCAAACTATGATGTTTTGATTGTTGTTTTCTACATTTCTTGCTCTAGCTTGGTTGAATTTATTTTAGATTAAGATTATCATTTATAGATTCTCATTCATACAACTACAAAATTATATTTTAATAATATTAAAATGTAAATTATTATTAAAATATTATATTTTAAATATTTTATTACAATGTTAAATGTAAACTATATTACAAGTCTATATTATTGTTTTTTATTAAAATATCAAATGTAAATTAATATAGTTTCAAATAAATAAAAAATATTACATGATTTTAGTATAATATTTTATTAAAGTATTAAAATTCAACTATTATTACAATTTTATTTTAAGATTTTATAATAAATGTAATAATTATAAGTAAACTATTTTTAAAACCTTATGTTATAAGCTTTTATTTCAATATTAAATACAAACTATGAAAGTTTCAAATGAATAAACTTTAATAAAACATTTTAGTATAATATTTTATTACAATATTGAATACAAACTATTAATATAATTTTCTATTATAATCTTTTATTAGAATATATTAAATTTAATAATAAATTAGACATAATTAACCTTTTGAATATTAATTTTGTAATGGATAGTTCATTTAAATTTATTTTTGAAACATATAACAAGATTTTAGTATCAAATTTTATTATAATATTAAATATAAACTATTAGTACAAGTTTATATTATAATTTGTTAAATTTAATATTAAATTAGACATAATTAACCTTGATTAAAATATATTTTATGTATTACTAAATTATATATATATATTTATTTTATAAGGTAAAATAAGAAGGTTTTACAAGGATCCTACAACTTGAGTTTAAATAGAATTAAAGTATAATAAGGAAAGATATAAGGAATAAAGAACAAAATACATTAGAGCAAAAATAACTAGTAGGAAACTAGTGTAGAAGACAAAACAAACAAAATAAAAGAAAGAAATTACTCAAGGAGGGTAGTTTCCTCTATAAGTGCCTTACTGGAATTCTTGTCCTCCACCTTATCCATTGACTTATTTTTTATTATCTTTTTCCAAGTCCTATTACTCAATCCTTCCATGGCATCTTTTGGCATAATCATTCCCAGCTTCTTTCGAGGTTGTTCCTTCTTCAATGACTTCTTGAGGGGGTTCACATTGAGGGATTTGAAGGAGGGTTTTGGAGTAAGTTGAACCTTTCCCTTCCTAACATTCTATTTTTAGGGAGGGGCCTTAGGCTCACTGTGTTTTGCAAAAGTCTGTAACATTTTAATGGCTTCCCTATTTACGAAGTTACACTCCTTGATCAAATTAGCTAGACCAAGTCCTCCTTGAAGTTTACTATTAAAACCCTCCAAATGTCTCTTATTCTTCCTGATTGAATAAGATAAGGGTCCTTCCCTTTTATACAAGGTTATATAGCATACGCATCATTAAAAATAATGGGTTTTGGTTTGTTTATTATAAGCTAAAGAGGGAGTTCCTCTGTGGTGTTATTAGAGTATGGGCTTAAAGGGAAAGGGTTGGGAAGAGTTCAGGGAGAGTCCTCCTCTACATAAGACCCTCTCAATAAGACATCTCTACCATGCAAGGTATCACTATGCTTGACAAGAAAGAAAATAAGGACTTGGTGGATAATAACATTCAATTCATTGATTTGAAAAGTGAGGGTTATGTTTCCTAGAGACTTTAAAATTGTTTTTATAGTAGTAGGGAAAAATAATTTTTAAACCTTGAAAATGGTTAAGAATAAGAAAGTGGTGTGAAAATATAAGAGTAAATTTACTTTCCAAAGTAAGGTACTTCATGATTTGTTGGTACACCTCTGACTAGTACCTCGACAGGTCCATTCATAGAAAGTATTTTTTTATCAATTTTCAAAGTCTTGTTTGCCTTGAAAAATATCTACATTAGCTCCATTTTATTTGATTGATACTTAAAATCTTTAGAACCCTCACATGACATTCTAATTACCTCACCAATAAGCTCCTTAGTGATGTTTATTTTAATACCTCTTATCTTTATAGATTTTTAATTTCATGCTACAATGAAATCCTTAGTGAGGTCTGCATCATGCCCTATGATTCTATACATGTATCTCATAAAACCTCCCTTATGAAGCTTACACTAGACCTTATTATATCAAACCTCTGAGCATGAAGTAGGCTTGATCCTATCTCTATCTCCCCTGATTATATGACTACCTAATAGAAGAGTGTTTGAATGGTGTTAGGGGTCTGTCTTTTCCTAATTAAGATTTTGGTTCATAACAACAAAGAAAATTAATGAAAAATATTTCTCCCAACTTGGAAAAATAAACTCCCATGCATAATTATAATGAATTAACATGATATTTAAAATATAGTGAGTTGGATGTGATTTTTGCACATGTGACTGCAACTGCCAAACCTTACGATATGTTATAATCATTTTGAATTGTCTTACTAATGTGTAATGGGACATGGCTACTATCATGCCAAATAGATAAAATGAATAGGCTAATTCCATAATTGGCTAATAAATCATCCACCGTATTTCATTCTCAATAGGTATGATTGATGTGAAGATTCACATAATCCTTAATTAGGCCCATAAAGCCATCTATGTGAGATTTAATGAAACATCCCTATTGGGATCTAACTAGAAATATGCAAAAAAATTAAAATAAAAACATATGCAAAATTAGTCTACATCTTGAGAGTATAATAGAGATAATAATAGTATTCACATGTAAACATGACATTAACTCATATTATATAGATGTCCAATATCATGAGAGAAAGACAAATCAATATAGAAAGTAATTGTAAAATTGTAAACTCAAATTATCCAAATGCACAATCACAATTGTCAATGTGCATCAATTTATAATTACAACTCTTAAATAATAATTAAAATATAAAAATAAGATACTTGGCTACCCCAAAGCATAATTCTTGAACTACAAATATTTATGGTAATGTCAAGTGTCGTATCAATAAGTAGTACTATTATGGGGAGGGAGAGCATCATCCGAACACTTTTTCACACCAACCATGGACCAATTATCCCTCATACTAATCCCATAAAAAATCCCTCCCTTCATGGATGGGTAGATAGTGAAGGCATGAGAATTCAGATAGACTAGTAAGTACCCGTGTGCTTTATGTTTTCTAACTAACTAAAAATGCAATATATCATAGAAAACTTGATATATTGTAAGATATTTTTCATACATGTAAATCATACTCAAGAAATGATAATGTCTCACTAAACATACTTTGGCCCAAATTTTTAAAAATAATAATATACAAGCAATCTTTATATTTATCATATTCATACACACCACTTGATTATATTATATTCATTTAACATTAAAATTCCAGTAAGACAATGAAGTCCATCTCACTCCTTATTATGCATTAGCAATGTAGATTGGCCAAATACAATTCAACCACAATATTCAATGACATACATCCTACTAGCAAATGCATCACATGCCACACCCTACATAGGATTAATAATAGCATATATTTAATCAATCAAACACATGCATGAATCTTTCATTATATTCTATCCCATACTAAAAATAATGATCACAAATATACCACCTGGGTAAACATATAATTTAACTATACAATTCAAACAATATAATTAGTTTTTAGTTATCTACACCCTATGACAGCCCATATTACCATAGTCTAGTGTGTTCAGACTTAACTACCATTTTTTAACAATCAAACATATGAAGTAGTCTCAAATACATAAAAATACAAGCCTTATATAAGTAAATATATATATCAAAGAAACCTTTCATTCTCACATAACATAATAACATACCATCACAACATTAGCTAAGCCCCCAAAGTTTACATGCACACATACACAAGTCTTACTAACTATAATAACACACACTATCCAAAGTAATAACCAATATGTATATAGTAAAATAGTGAGATGTAGATATGAGTTTAGGCATAATAAATATTGTAAGTATCACTTGGATATAATCTATTTTTGTATTGTAATATCCTATGATATCACATACTATCATAGGTTCCCAACTACATAACAACACATAAACAAAAATTATGATTTTCAAGACTCAACTAATTCATGTAGATAATAACAAGCAAATAATAAACAATTATACTATCTGATTATACTGCATACAAGTAACATGCATCATGATGCACCACTATGCACTAAATATAACAAAATATTTATACATAATAACACACTCATAGTATGTAATGCACACAAGTATTCCATACTAAATAGACATGATTAATAATCATTCATATTATTAATAATGAGTTAGATAAAATCATTATCCCATTGACTCATTTTTTTCTAGGAGACTATTACAAAGGTTATACCTCTTGATTCCTATGTAATTTAATGACTTATACAATCATCTAATGAATTACATGTATAATCTACCAACACACATACTTGCACATACTAATATGCAACACATGTAGGTATTGTAATGTTATGAAATTCTAAACCATGGTTTAGTGTTTTAATCAAACATACTAATCATAGAAATCAATTAAAGAAGTAGTTATGAAAACAACTAGAAAAACCAAACATCATTTTCTTGAAACATAAGTAATCTAGTTTCATAATTAGTTTATATTTGGGGGTTTACAAGCAATCATACAGTATCTTTAAACATTAATTTCAATTTTACATTAATAATTATTTTTAGAATATTGACTAAATAAATCTACCCTAGTTTCTCTCTTTGTTTAAAAATTATACTAGAAGTCATGTAACTCAATATTGATTTCTGTGTGGTGAGTTTCAAATATCAGGTGACCTTGATATTTTACACAGTTAACCCTATTTTATTACGTTTGATTTATTCACCTCAAATACTTGTTATCTCAAACAAGAAGGTTTATAAATCACTATAAATTAATTTTCACAAGCACAAATCATCTATTAATAACTCCATAAATGAAATAACTTGCTATGGTTTTAGGTAATTTACTAACATGACCTATTTAATTAAAGTCTGATAAGTATATTTATTAATGTAGTTTATTCTCAAGTACACACCTCAAGGTACTATTATACACTATAAGGCATATTACACTTATTTTTTGACAAGATCTCTTATTAATAGCAATAAATGTATAACTTGGTATAATTTTAACTTCTATATGATGGGTTTTCATATTTTAAGGAGTCTACACCCTCCAATATGTTTTGATGCACCCTCTAATATGTTATTTTTTTCTTTTTATTGATTTTTTTGTACTCAGCCTTAGTGAGTAAGGTTAATTCTAACACTTATTTAAGTTTATTTAATCATAATTAGATTCCTAATTTTGTATCTTTCTTATGTACATTTTAGATAGTGAGAGTGAATTTATACCATGATAACATGCAAAGATTTTAGTAGTATGGAGGGCATGTGCATATCCAATGACACCAACATTAGTTTCCACGGTGAAATATGTAGAGGAAGTGAAACATCCCATTATTCGATGTTTATCATATATTATCTATTCATAATTTGTATGAATGGTATAATTTCTATCAGTCTTAACTATTATGAATATGGTAGTGGTGAGGGACCACTTATTTATAAATGATACCATATTATTCATGAGAAGAAATTTTTTCTCTAGATAAAACTATGTGTTTTAGATCCCATAGAAAGTGGATTATAAAATCTTATGCCTATATTCTATTAGGGAAATAGAGCTATATTATTTTATAGAAAATAATACCAAATATCTATATTAGAGCACTGAACAACCATGTTTTTTTTAAAAACCCATTGGCTAAATCAAGATGTTTAGTCATTTGAATCATATTTCTATTCTAAAGACAAGTTTGATGATGACTTTTTAGCTTGGTGGTGAATCATTATGGGTCAACAATAAACATCTGGTCAAGAAAGGATACATGAAGGATTTCACATACATTTTTTATGTCTTTGTTATAATTTAATGCCTTTAGACTTGTTTGAATGTGCTCACTAAAATAATTAATTCATGCTAAAAAAATTTATTTATAAGTTTTTACATTTATTTGAACATATGGTAACTAAAAAATTATTTAAAAAACTTAACGATCACTACCACATAAAACAAATTATGTTTTATAAACCCAAAGCATATCATATAAAATTTTAACACCATATTATTAATCAATTAATATCATATTACTATTAATATTTATTAGAGTGCTAAATATGTTGGGATAGAGATATTGTTTATAGTGACCTGACCTCCCACTCATACTATATTGGAGATAAATATGTGAAAATACTTTACTAGTTTTATCCCAATAGATACATGAGTTACTATAGTAATATTAAAGTGATCTATTGTTATCATTCAAGGCATCAACCTTCTATACTTATCATCATATAATTGGAACTCAAACAATAAAATATGAGCTATGATGCTACCAGTATGTCAAATACTCCTTTATTATCTATTGTTCTAACAAAGAGATGTCTTTAAGTTCTTATTTTGTATATATAGATTCCTAGTTTTGTATACATGCATTTCACCTCATACCTATGTCATATACAATTATTTAAGTTCTCTTTCCACCATATGGAATAAACATTCCAAGATAATAAATTCTAACACTCTACTAACTATATTTAAAATTTTACAAAGCAAATTATAAGCTAGATTATATGAACTTACAACCATTGATTCACACCTAGAAATTTAATACATCTCTTACTTGGTAGAGTTACGATTTGGATGAAACCTCCTCCTTCCTTCTTATTTCCTATGACGTTGCCTCTAAAGCATGAGGAGGTCTCCCCCTCAAAATTTTCTCCCACTTATCTTAAAAATAAAATAGATGATAATTCTTTTCTAGATTTTTATTTTTACTTTCCTTTTTGTTTTATTTTTTTTCTATTAATTTTAATTTTTTTCTCATTTTTTTCTAATTTCAATGCTTTTATTTTTTTTCCTCTCTTTTATTTTAAATAATTCTATTTTTATATTTTAATATGAAATTCCAATTTCATATTAAACCCATTTAACATTTGATTATGCTTCAATAATTTAATGGTAAAATAATAATCTATATTAAATTTTACCTTTATTAATTTTTCCTTTATGTGCATTATTGGCATATTAAGCTAAGAACATAAGTGAATTTATTTTTATAATCTACTTACTTAGGCAATCAAATAGAATATCAGTTTAAACAAATACCAAAACAATCATTTTAAATGCATTTACTACCATGATTAATTATTGCGGTGTGTGTAGGGTCTTGCTATGTATCTATCAATGAGTGACATCTCCATCTACTTCACCTTCTCTAATAATGATCTCCCTTTGGTACACTCAAGGGAAGAAATCTCGTGTCCACCTCATAGCATGTAGGTGATTATATCTTCTCACATGATAATCATAAGCAATAATATATAATTGAAATAATTCATTAATATATTTAAAATGTAAATGCATGCATAACTAGTTCATAATACATAATCATGTATTATCATATAGCTAAGCAAAAATCTATTATCCCTAAATGGCATAAATATCAAAATTAGTCATACATATAACCAAATTTATTTTTTTTAATTACAGGCATCCACAGATAATCTAGTAAGTTTGTCTGGTGAGGAATCAATTTGTAACATACTTCCCCCTAAAGCTATTCATCATCCTTGATGACTCAAATTTAAAGATAAGTTCTCAATCAAAAATATTTCTTATCAAAGCAATAATATGGTATACAAGTTCAAACTAAGCAAATGAATGAAAATTTACCTATAGAACTCACCGTAGTTCCTCTAAGTTGTACTATTTCTAGAGTATTAGCCCCAAAATTTCCTACCCAATAAAATATCAAAATTAATCACACATGGTTATGAGTATTATTTTATTTAATTGATTCTGTCATGACCACCCCAAGGTCCAGAATCATCAAAACATGCCTACATAAAATAGAATTGACCACTTCTATTACTTTGAAGGGTCCCACATGTCTTAATGGAAGTTTCACAGTCTTCTCAAAACTCATAAGATCATTATACAAGCCAAAGTAATTAACCATAGAAAGTTACACAAAATCTTCCATCCCTCAACACATCTCTCTATCCTAGAGAGTGTTTTTATCATTCTAGAGAAAATTAATTAGATAATCTGGCAAGAATAATGTGTACAAGCTAATACTATTGCTACTCCACATATCTCCAGATAAGTATAACATGCCAATACTATCATTTACTCAATTATAGCTCCTAATAACTATGATAATGAATATGAATGAAAAATATAAGTATACAAAAAAAATCATGAAATACTCATCCATATGGAATATCTATCCATCTTATACATGTGTATAGTCATACAAATGAATTTGACAAGTAATGCTTATCAAATCTAGGATTTGTTAAGTCTATCTATTGATCCAACTCAGTACCATATTCTAAGTTAATGTGAGGCTAAGTAAGATACAATAATATTTCTTAGAACTCATATTCCCAATTTTCTTCACTTCTCTTAGGTCTCCATGACCTTATGATCTCCAAAATGTGTACAATAAATTTCAAAGAATCACAATTTTATGCTAATGGATCATTGAAAGTAAAGTTATCTACTAAATGATTATAGATGTATCCTCATACATACAAAAGAGATCATATAATCAATTCATAATTTCATTAAGTTACTACTAGTTAAACATATTAATACCATATTTTATAGTCTTAAGTTATAGATTTATATTCATGGTCAAGAGAAAATAATGTTAAAATTAACATAACATTCATAGGCCAAGAATCACACCATTCTTTTAGTCTTATAAGGGAATAAAAAAAATAACATGTCATTATTATCACACCTCAAGTTAAAAGTTTATTCCAACCCCTAGATTGACAAAATGTTCTACACATCTTAAACTTTAATTGCTCTGGTGAAAGGTATAAAAATATATCTTCAAAACAACATGCTATAAGCAAAAGAGAATAATATCAATTTATGCAAGGGTGAAAAATATCATACTAATTATAATCAAATTATAATTATTAGTATATAATTTAATTTATAAATCAAGTTTTACCACCTCATGTGGTCTTAAATTCAATTATTTACTCTAAAGAGTCACAAGTGAAAAATAAAAATATATTATTTCAAAAATAACTCCTACTTGCCCTCCCAATCTAAAAGGAAAACACTTGCAACTTAATGTTTCCAAACACTACCTACTTATCTAATCTTGTAAGTATGATATCTTAATATATTTCTTTGACTAGAAGAAATAAAATACCAACCATAAATATGTGTCCATCCATCCAATCTTATAACTTCTCTCTCACCAAGAGAAGAAAACATTCTCCCATAAATTTCAAGGGAGTATAGTCAAATAACATTCAAAATAATTCCCATTTAAGAGAATACTAAATCAACATCATGCATATATGACTCTTTTCAATAGCACCATAATAATGTCAAAGGAGATTGAGATAATAATGACTCATCTCTAATCAAACTACGAGGGATGACACCATATATATTAAGAGTGCAAATTTCATAAAAAAACTCCTAACACAAAGGAATTATCAAGTAATACAACAACACTCTACTAAGAATATTTCCACTAGCCTAGGTGGTACTAAAAGAAAAATGGTCTTAATAAATTTTCCATTCATAGGATTAATAAATATAGACGTAAAACTAAATCATATAAATTTAATGAGAAGAATATTGAGCTTATTAAACACTCACAAAACTCAATGACAAAGATGACTTGATAATCAATAAGGATGTCATCATGCTCGAGGTGTTTGATCTAAGTGATCGAACCATGTTAGAAAGCTTTTTTTCATAACTCATGAAAATGTTATATACCCATCTAAACAAACCTCAAATACAACCATAACCATAGGGATACTTGATAAAATGGTTTCCTTAAGTCAAAGGGGTACGAGTTATCTTAAAGGTACACACTCAATGATTCATACACATTTTACAAATGTCACAAAAACTTCAATCATGGTGTAACATGGTTCTTCACTAATATACCAAATGTCCACATACCAAAACAAAACTTCATGTCACTAGGTTCACAAGACATGAAAATGCTAATGGACTTATTAGGTCCTAGATTTTGAGCTATAGCTCTAATACCACATGAAATATCCTTGTTGGGATCTAACTAGAAAACATAATTTTTTATTTCAAATAAACATATATGCAAAAGTAGTATTCATCTTGAGAGTCTAACAAATATAATAATAGTATTCACTTGAAAACATGGCATCAACTCATATTATATATATCTCCAATATCATGAGAGAAAGACAACTCAATATAGAAAGTAATTATAACATTTTAAACTCAACTTATCAAAATACACAATCACCATTATCAATATACATCAATGTATTATTACAACTCTTCAATAACAATTACAATATATTACAATGTACAAATACGATACTTGGCTACCTCAGAGCATAGTTCTTAAACTTCAAGTATTTGTGGTAATCTCAAGTGTCATCTCAATAAGTAGTACTATTTTAGGGAGGGAGAGCATCATCTGAGAGCTTTTCAACACCAACCATAAACCAATGATCCCCTGCATGAATCACATTAGGAAATGGCCCTCCCTTCATGGATGGGTAGATATTGATGGTGTAGGAATCTAGATAGATTAGCAAGTACCTTGTGTTGTATGATTTTTAACTAACTAAACATGTAGCGTATCTATAAAACTAGATCTATTGTTAGATATCACACATACATGTAAATCATATTCATGAAATTATAATGTCTCACTAAAACATAATTTGGCCCAAAGTTTTATAAATAATAATATAAAATCAATCTATATATCTATCATATTCATACACACCACTTGATCATATTGCCTTCATATAACATTACAATGCAAGTAAGCTAATGAAGTCTATCTCACTCCTTAATTTGAATTAACAATGTAGATTTTTCAAATACGATTCAACCACAATATTCAATAACTTACATCCTACTAGAAATTACATCACATGACACACCTTACATAGGAGTAATAACAACATGCATTTAATTTGTCAAACACATGCATGAATCTTTAATTATATTCTATCTCATACTATAAATAATGATCACAAATATACCACCTAGATAAACATATAATTTTACTATACAATTCAAATAATATAATTGGTTTCCAATTATCTAAACCCTATGGTAACCTATATTACCACAGTCCAGTGTTCTAAGACTTAACTACTAGTTTTCCACAATCAAACATATGAAGTAGTCTCAAATACATGGAAACACAAGCATTATATAAGTAACTATATATATCAAAGCAAGCCTTCATTACCACATAACATAACAACATACCATCACAACATTAGCTAAGCCCCCAAACTTTGCATACATGCATACACAAGTCTTACCAACTGTAATAACACACACTATCAAAAATAATAACCAATATGTATATAGTCAAATAGTCAAATATTGATATGAGTTTAGGCATAATAACTATAGTAAGTACTAGCTAGATACAATATAATTTTATACTATAGTATCCTATGATATCCCATACTATCATAGGTTACCAACATAATAAAACATAAAGAAAAATTATGATTTCCAAGATTCAACTGATTCATATAGATAATAAAAAATAAAAAATAAACAACTATACCATCTGAGTATACTGCATATAAGAAACATGCATCATAATGCACCACTATGCCCTAATTATAACAAAATATCTATACATAATAACATATTCATAGTATGTAATTCACACAAGTATTCCATACTAAATACACATGATTAAAAATCATTCATATTATTAATAGTAAGTCAGATAAACTTGTTATCCCATTGACTCATTTGCTTCTAGGAGACTATTCCAAAGTTTATAGTTCTTGATTTATATGTAATTTAATGACTTATACAATCATCTAATGAATTATAAGTATAATCTACCCATACAAGTACTTGCACATTCTAATGTGCACCACATGTAGGTATTGTAATGTTATGAAATCTCTAAACCATGGTTTATTATTTTAATCAAAACTTCTAAGCATAGAAATCAACTAATGAATTAATTATACAAACAACTAGAAATAATGAACTTTATTTTCCTGAAACAAAAGTAATCTAGTTTCACAACTAGTTTATATTTAGCGGTTTACAGGAAATCATACACTATCTTTAAACATTCCTTTCAATTTTTTGTTAATAATTCTTTTAATAATATTAACTAAAGAAATCTACCCCAGTTTCTCTTTTTTTAATTATACTAGAAGTCATGTAACTCAATATCAATTTTTGCATGATGAGTTTCAAATATTAGGTGACCTCAATATTTCACATGGTTAACCCTATTTTATTAGGTTTGATTTATTTACCTAGAATAGTTATTTTCCTAAACAAGAAGGTTTATAAATCAATATACATTACTTTACATAAGTGTAAATCATCTATTAATAACTCCATAAACAAAAAAACTTGCTATGGTTTTAGATAATTTACTAACATCACCTATTTAATTGAAGTCTGATAAGTATATTTATTAATGTAGTTTATAATCAAGTACACACCTTGAGGTACTATTATACAATATAAGGAATATTACACCTATTTTCCAACAAGCTCTCTTATCAATAGCAATAAATGTATAACTTGGTATAATTTCAACTTTTATATGACAGGTTTTCATATTTTAAGGAGTCTACACCCTCCAATATGTTATGATACACCCTCTAATATGTTATTTTTTCCTTTCTATCACTTCTATTATACTCATTCTTGGTGAGTAAGGCCAATTATGAAACTTATTGAAGTTTTTTTACTCGTAATTAGATTCTTAATTTTGTATATTTCTTTTTGTAAAATTTAGATAGTGAGAGTGAATTTATTTTGTGATAACATGTGAAGATTTTAGTAATATGGAGGGTATTCACATATCCCATGAAAACAAAATTAGTTTCCATATTGAAATATGTATAGGAATTGAAGCATCCCATTGTTCCATGTTTAGCATATATTCTTTGTTTGGCATCTATAGGAATGGTATTATTTTTAATAGTCTTAACTATTATGAATATGGTAGTGATAAGGGACCACCTATTTACAAATGACACCATCTTATTCATAAGAAGAAAAACTTCTCTCAAGACAAAAATATGTGTTTCAGATCCCACAGAAAGTGGATTATAAAATCTTATGCCTATATTCTATTAGGGAAATAGAGCTATATTACTTTATAGAAAATATTACCAAATATCTATATTAGAGCAGTGAACCTCCATGATTTTTTTTAAAAACCCATTGGCTAATTTGAGATGTTTAGTCATTTACATCATGTTTCTATTTGGAATGCAAGTTTGATGGAGACTTGTTAGCTTGGTGGTTAACCGTTGTATGTCAACAATAAACATTTGGTCAATAAAGGATACGTGAAGGATTACACATATATTTTTGATGTCTCTATTATAATTTAATGTCTATAGATTTGTTTGAATGTGTTTGTTAAACTAATTAAGTCATTTTAAAAAAATAAATTTTTAAGTCCATATAATTGTTTGTATGGCAACTAAACAATTATTTAGAAAACTTAAGGATCACTGCCACATAAAACAAATTATGTTTTATAAACCCAAAGTATAGCATGAAAAATATTGATTCCATATTATCAATCAATTAATATCATATTACTATTAAGATTTATTAGAGTGCCAAATATACTGGGATAGAGATATTATTTATGGTGACCTGACCTCCCACTCATACTAAGCTAGAGTTAAATATGTGAAAATACTTTACTAGTTTTATCCTGATAGATTCATGAACCACTACAGTAATATTAAACTTATCTATTATTATCATTCAAGATGTCAACCTTCTATACTAATCTCTATATACTTGGAACTCAAAAAACATAGCATGAACTACAGTTCTTCCATTATGTCAAATACGCTTTTAATATTTATTCTTTTAATAGAGAGATGTCTCTAAGTTCTAATTCTATATACATACATTCCTAGTTCTGTATACATGCATTCCAAATCATACTATGTCGTATACATTTATTTAATTTATATTTTTACCATATGGAATAAACGTTCCAAGATAATAAAGTCTAACACTATACTATCTATATTTAAAATTTTACAAAACAAATTATAAGATGGATTATATGAACTTACAACCATTGATTCACACCCAAAAATTTAATACATCTCTTACTTCACAAAATTATGATTTGGATGAAACCTCCTCCTTCCTTCTTCTTTCTTGTGATGCTTCCTCCAAAGCATGAGGAGGTCTCCCCCTCCAACTTTTCCTCTAGTTCTCTTAAATATAAAATAGATACTAATTCTTTTCAAGATTTTTTTTTTTGCTTTCCTTTTTTTTGTTTTTGCTAATTTTAATTTATTTATCACTTTTTTTGAATTTCAATATTTTTATTTTTTTTCCTCTCTCTTTTTTTAAAATAATTCCCTTTTTATATTTTAATATGAAATTATTATTTCATATTAAAACAATTTAGTATTTAATTATGATTTAAAAATTTAATGGTAAAATATAAATTCATATTAAATTTTACCTTTATTTATTTTAACTTTATTCACATTAATGGCATATTAAGCTAAGCACAAAAATGAATTTATTTTTATAATCTACTTACTAAAGAAATCATAGAGAATAAAAATTTAAACAAACACCAAATGATAAATTCAAATGAATTGTCTACCATGGCTAATTATTATGGTGTGTGTAGGGTCTCACTAGCTATCTGTCAACCAGTGATGTCTCCATCTACTTCATCCTCTCCAATGATGTTCTTCCTTTGGTACACTCAAGGGAATAAATTTCTTGAATCCACTTCATAACACACAGGTGATTAGATCTTCTCACATGATAATCATAAGTAATAATATATAACTAAAATAATTTAATAATATAACCAGTTCATAATAAGTAATCTTGTATTATCATCTAACTAAGAAACAATCTATTATCTTGAAATAACATAAAACTCAAGATTAGCTAGAAATATAACCAAATATAAATTTGTTAATTGGAGATATACATGGATAATCTAGTAAGTTTGTGTGATGAAGAATTAGGATGTAACATTTAATGGTGTGAGAGGGGGTGGTCTTACCAGCTAGGGCATCTAAGATGTTTAGAGAAACACCTTCGATGATTAATATTCCCACTTTGAGTTGAGTAACAATCTATATACCTTAGAGTGTTTCTTTGGATTCTACCACATGGTTTATTTGAATCCCTATGGGGGCATCATATGCAGTGACCATCCTCCTAGATGAGTTTTTGATAACCCCTCCACCGCCATAGGACCTAAATTGCCTTTTGAAGCACCATCAAAAGTTTATCTTTAACTATAAAAATACTAAATTGTACATAAATATCTTCTAAATATTATTTTCATGGTGAAAAATATTCTAAAATTAATTTGGTAGATTGGAGACGTAATTATCCTTAAATTATGAAGTGGAAACATCTGAATACACTTTTTGAATAAAAATAAACCTAGAAACATATCTATCAAATTCATATATATATATATATATATATATATATATATATATATATATATATATATATATATATATATATATATATATATATATATATATATATATATAATTATAAGAAAGCACGTGGATGTAATTACTATAGGTTTAATTCATTTTTGAATATAAAGTTTACATCTAATATCAAAGAAGTTTAATTGCATGTGATTCATTATAGGCATATTTAAAATAAGTGTCATTCCTCTTATTTAATTATTCACATGCCTCATCCATTGTAACTAGATAGCTCCTTGAAACATAACACAAAATATATCATATAATAAAAGCATTCCATGAAATCATATCTCATTTATACATTTTGTCAATTCACATACCTGCTTTATGATTTTACATTTTTCATGCATTTACAATAGAATGGGTAGCCACCCACTGCTAACATTAATATCAATTGACAACCCAATCTATAAAATACCAAAGAGTTTCAACCATACATTTGATCCATTTAAACCATAGAGAAAATAAGTGTCTATTGTCATATTGATATATCATTCAATCATTTCACTCCATGATACCTCATCTCATTCATGTTTTTTTATTAAATAACTTATGTGCCTATAATGTTCTTCCACATTTTTTACACATTTAGTTTATATTGAGTTGATTCCCCCTCTAAACATTTTTAAATGGGAACCCACTAACTGTACGAGCTACCACATGTTTAATTCATTTTAAATATGAAGTTTAGATACACAAAAATTTAAGCTCAATAATACATGATATATATTATAGGTATATTTAAATTAAGTTTAAATAATTATATTTAATTAATTTTATACCTAATTAACTGTAGTGCATGAATGCTTGTAAATAAAGCATAAAAAATATCTTGTAATTATTGCATTCCATAAGACTCCATGTCATTCATATTTTTTTAAAAATAATTTTCATGCCTACTATATGCTTCAAAATTTTAGATACATCTATTTTAGAATAGGTGACTACCCACTCTAAATTTTTTGATTAGGCAAACACCTCACTATAAAAATTATCACAAGTTTAAGTTATTTTAAATATGAATTTTACAACTACCAACAAATAAGTTAAATAATACAAAGAATCTATTGTAGGTATAGTGAAAATAAGTGTCAATCATCCTATTTAAGTATTTAAATCCCTCATACATTAAGATTATGGTTGCTTCCAAGTAGAACACAAAATTATAATTTATAATCATTGTATTCTATTAGACCACATCTCATTCAATGATTTTATCTAATAATTTTAAAAAAAATTCAAACAATTCACAATTTATATTTTCCCCTGAAGATGGTATACAAAATAATTTTGTTATTTCTACTTAGATTTAAATTTATAATTGAATGAGCAGTTTCCCCATTTTGAGAAAACAAATACCATCTCTAAAAAATATTCCACCCTTATATCATAATTCTTACCCATGTAGGATTTAAAATAATTACATCCAAATTATAATTCTACCTGTCAATTTCAAATATTTTGACAAAAAAATTAAGAATTTAGGTATACCCATGTAAAATAAAATATCTAAAACTACATGCTCCAATATAAATTTAATAATAATTTTAGGAAGTTTTATCATGTGATTGTAATTTTTCATCTATCACATACATAATTCATTATTACGACATATCTTTGTGAAGATATTTTTAATGTCATTATCAAAAGATAATATTTTACAATATTATATTCTAATTTTTTTGCTATCACTTTTGATATTATTTTTTTATCACTTTTTCAAATTAGGTAGTAACTATGTTCTATTAGTTTTAATCATAAGAAGTTGTCATTCTAGGCTAATAAAATATTTTTTAAAACTTATTATCCATGAAGTAAAGGATTATTCCCTAATAATCAAGTCATTAAATAGTACTATTTATTTAGTTACGCTTACATTCATCTTCGGGTATATATGATGACCCCATAGTTTTTTTTATAAGATTAACTATAAGAATCCTTTGATTATCTATAATCTATGGTGTAATGGTAAATAATAAACCTTGAGAGTTTACTCACAATCCAACTTGGAGATGATATAACTATGTGTATAGTTTACCATCCATAGTTAATTTTCTAAAAATTCTATCCAACATTATCTATGATATTATTAAGTTTTAATGTGGTTCCATTACTTAAACACACCCAACATAAAATCAAGCCATTTCTAAAACATTTTTTTATCTATGATTTTCACATATTATTTTTAGGGATTTTATTTAACTTAAATATTTAATTGTTTAATTTTACGAATTAATCACTATAATTGATGATACCTCATACAAATAAATTCCATTCATAAATGGTTTAATTAATTTGGAAAGAAGATATTATGAGTGGTTTGTGGAGATATCATGCCTACATAACTACTACTTGACTTGTGGTTGTTTCATTTAATTAAATAGAGGTGCATGAAGTAATTTTAATTATATTAAGCATGAAATATATTATTTAATTTTTAATTAATTTTCAAGTGGAAAATATAAATAAACTTGAACATACATGTTTGATTATTTAAATGGTGTAAGAAGTGGAATTGTATATAAAAAGAGGCATAGATCATTTTAAAAAACACTAGAGGGATTTTTGTTAAATTTGTATGGTTGGAAAATAGAATTGTAAATATATTTTGATAATAATGGTGTATAAAATAGACAAAATATTAAATTAAATTTCACTATTATTAAAAATCCTTTAAAATTATGGATTTACTTCATATATCACCCACCACTGTAATATGGTTTTTTTTTTTGGAAAAATAACATTTCATGCAAAAATATTTACTTTTATGTGGAGGCAAAGTTTGGAAAACCTAGAAAAGGACACTTAACTATTATATTTATATGATTTTAACACTATTCAAGGTAAAATATTCCCTTTAAATAAATTAAAAAAGATTTTTAAATGAGTAAGTCCTCAATAAATAAATATAATCAATTATATTTTTGAATAAAAATCATTAAATATCTGAGTTGAGCCATATCACTAGGCACCTTTTATATGACAATATCAATCTCATCATAAATCTCTTATTGATCAACTGGTTAGCTCAATGTTATGTAAGCCAATACCTCTTCAAAGTGATGAAATATTTCTTCCTTTCAAGAAATAAATTAGTGTAATCATAGTTTTAGAGTTTAGCATGATCCTAAGGATTTTGAGACCCATTTCTAGATTATCGATGTATAACATACTATAAAATTCAATAAAATCATCCTAAAACTATAATTTTGAATCTATTCATGATATTATCAAATAGAGGTTTTATCATATTTTATCTACAAGGTTATAATAGAATAGATAATTAGTATATGTAAACAAAATGGAAAACAAGATATTGGTTTGAAAAAAAATTATTGACCACTTGTATAAATTAAGGTCATCCTAGATCATATAAAAAATACTAAAAATTTGTAATACTTTTCATGAAAAAAATAAAAATGAAGGTATTTGAAACTTATAATTCAATTAAACTAACAATAAGAAATGTATTTTAGTGTATGTTAGATTAAAAATATATAAAAAATAATAATTTCATGTTATGATTCAAGCATTTGAAAAATAGATCTTAAATAGATTTTTTTTTTTTTTTAAAAAAAATTAGACATATTGAATGATAAGTTGTCATTTATCCTTATTCTATATGATAAAAATGGGTCTTCATTTTTTATTTGTGCACAAATATTATTGGGCTTGTGTGTTTTTTGAAAAGCTATTGTGATTTAAATTTCAAAAAAAATGCATTTGAAAATCTAATAGCCAATTTCTTCAAAAGAAGAAGGGGTATGTTTGTAGATGAGCTATCTATAATTGAAGATACCATTAAATATGGAAAAGTGTGGCTAATAACCACTGTTGATCTTGGTGTTAAAGTATAAATGTTAAATGCATATTTTTTATTAGGTAGGTACAAAAAATGTATGTTAAATGCATATTTCAAAATAATAAAATAAGAGGAAATTACAAGGGAGAAAATTCTATAACATTTCAAAAATGAATGTCATAAAACCTAGCTATGATATGATGTACTACATCTAATGTTGTGTAAAATTTTATTATTTGTGAAAGATAATTTTTAAAATTTTCTCAAAATTTTGGAGATGACAAGGGAATAAATATAAAAAACTATTGAAATAAGGAAAGGGAACTAGAGAAAATATAAAAAGAAACAACAATGTTAAAGGATGCTAAGAACCTCCTAGAAATGTATATATCTTCTTTTACTACTATACCCAAGTAATGGATAAATATACTTATTATTTTACATGTCAAAGTTATTTTCAATTTTAATTAAGAAGAAATTTCATACAATAGTATTCCCTTTAGTCCAAAGTTTGTTATTTATGACTTTTGTAATGTTATGACAAACATTATACAAAACAATATTATAAATCTAATTTGTTTTATTGCAGTGATTTGAATTTTTATCTTTATTAACATAATAATTAAGCACACTTATTTCATAAGTATGTTTGCATATACATGTAAATAGATACAAACATGAATAAAATCATTTCTAAAACAAGTTACCGAATTCTAAAAGCATAAAGTGTATTTTAGGTGAAGATGTGGCCATAGAAATTGAATGGTGACATGCACATAAAATTGATAATTTTTTCCCAACATATATTGGGAATTTTTTATCATATAACATATTTAGGTTTGAGAGATCAATATATCTTTTAGAGCACATAACTAATAATCATAAACTTATCACCCTTTCTAATTCTTTAGATAAGTAAAAATGTAGTGCAAGTAACTTATTCTTTTTTATATATTAACTTCATTAATATGAATAATTTAATATATAAATTATGATATGATTCTAAAATTTACTATAAATATCTAACAAAAAAATCCATGTGAGTTTACTAGTCACCCAAACTGAAGGGTAGATTCTTGTTAAAAATTAATCCCTCATATCTTCATTATAATAAAATTGATTTTTATATGATTATAAATATATTATTAATAGACTTGATAATTAAATCAAAATAAACTATAAATTAATAACTAAATACGAATTATAATTCAAATCAAGCAGAGACAATTAGATCTCTATCAAACAACTCATTGACATGATTAGAGGCTTAGGTTATCATGATGAGGTTATGCAACTAGTAATCTAAGTAAACATTGTAAATATATACTATGGATGACATTAAGGTATTAAAAACCAATTACCACTTTAAAAATATTACTTTATTTCTTACCATATAATTTACTAAAATTTTATATTGGTTTTCAATCTATTCTATATACTTAATTGGAGGTTTAACTATAATATTGTTTAATTATTATTTTCATTTCACTGTTATATTATAGAATGAATGTATTCACATATAAATATTAGTATTATTATTTTCATTATATATTTCAAAAAACACATGATTTTTCATGATTTAGATGGATTCCTAATTTACAATAATTTATTTCAAAAAATAAAGAAAAATTCTAAATAAATAATGAGAATATTTAACCAAGAAAGATGGTGACTTGAATTTTAATTGCTGGTACAATTTCAACTTGAATTTTTTTATTCATTATATATATATATATATATATATATATATATATATATATATAATTATAATTATATAAATACTACTACAAGTTAAAGTGGAGGAGTGCCCTTTATTTTGTTAAGGTGTTGAGCATTGTGATTACAAATAATAAACTTTTATTAATAATTTTGATACAATTTAGAGGAATGATCAATTTAGTTATAATTTTGAAACCACTATTTTTTTTATCCTATAAAAAATGTGTTCATGAAGAAAATTTTATTATATCCATGATGTATCCCTAGGTTAATAAATCAGAAAGGACAAATAGATTATGTTAACATTTTTTACATAACTAACCTTAATTGGTAAAGAAGAGGATATGATAATTTTTACTAATAATTCTAGTCTAAATGTAGATTAACATGATTTTAAAAGTAGTGAATAAGGTTTATAATGTGATAAAAAAATTAAATTTATAATATTTTAATAAATATTCCACATAAAAATTGAAATGGTTTTATTGTCTATGACTAGAATGTTAATTATTAATCATATATTTTTTCAAATTGATTTACTATCACTACTTAAAATGTTAACAAAAAATTGGATATTTCTATTTATATATGTGTGAATATTGAATATTTAATTAAAAATTTTATGAAATTGTTAGTGTATTTAAATCTTAATTGATAACTATATATGTTCATCAATATTTATTTAACTTTTCAATGTTAATTGATAATTATATATTTTCATTCATATTTCTTTGAAATGACAAGTTTTTAAAGGATAATTTAAATATTATTTACTTTATTCAATCTTTTTAATTTCTAACAACAAATTTCCATTCATATTAGTTTGGATATTCAATCTAGATACAAATAATTATGACAAAGATAGTGGATTAAAATGTTTATTGAAAGTGACATATTTTTAGTCACAATGGTTTGAATTATCAATCTAAATAGAGAGAACAATGGAAAATATATAATACAAATTAAATATTATTTTCTTAATTCAAACATTTTAATTTTCAACTACATGTTTCCATTCACAATGGTTTAAATATTAAAACCAACTTTAAGAGGATTATGACATTACTAGTGGTCTGTAATGGTAACTAACAACTAGATAAATCATCTTCATTTCTAGGATTGAAATTTCAATTGAAAACTATATATTTATATTTATATTATTTTTAATTTTCAATCTAAACACATCAATCATGGTAGTTCTAGTGGATGCATTTGATATTACTCATCTAATTTAAAATTTATGTTTAGAAATACTATTTTTATGTTTGATTGGATATTGATACAATGATATTATTTTGAATATTATTACTTACCTAATTAATATTTTTTTTTTATAAAATAAAATCATGACATTGGTAGTGATGAAATTTAATATTTCTCACCTAATTCAATATTTATTCTCAGAGATAATTATTATTATATTTAATTAGATCTTTCTATACAAATGTTATTTTGAATACTTTTGCTTGTTTAATTAATAAAATATTTTATATAAAAGTTCAATATAATTATTTTTTATTTTTAACAAAATAATTATTCTTAGATATAATTAATGTTGTTCTTGATTTTATATTTCTACCTTGAGATTAAAAATAAAAATTATATCATATTTTTAGATCACATTGTAGTTAAAATGAAATTATTAGTATTGAGAGTTGAGGGATTATTTTTTAAAGTCCCAAGGAGTATTGAATTTATATCACCAAACAAATAATGTGATGTTTCATATTCATGTAATATATACTTCTACCACACATCTATCCCGTTTTTTAATGGTTAAAAAATTAATTAAATACATGATTATGGTTTACTTATCTACACTCAATAGATTTATTATTTCATTCCAGTTTGAATGGTTAAAAAATATCATTTGCTTTTATTTGGGAAATATTATGTTATGATATTGGTGAAGAAAATTTTATAATGAATAAATGAAATATTATACTAATGTATTTAAGAACATATATAAATTTTTCTATACAAATACACATAAGTGTATGGAATATAAAAATTATTGTTCAGAGATGAGAAAATATGTTTTGATTGCAAAAATATAAGATTCTCTTTAGTTTGGATTTCCATTGAGTTGAAAATTTTGGCACACTCCATTCTAATAGAAAATTATTCACACTTAGGTATGTGGTTAGAGTATATGGAGATACACTTAATTATGCATCACTTTTTGGAAACATATAAACAAACCATTAATTATTCTGATAGAGTTGTTTTACATTTATTAATTATATTTATATAAACAAATGAATCTTATTGAGTTATATTGTGTTGCTTAGATTTAATTTATTATATTAATTTATTGATTTATTTTTAGTATAGTAACCTTTATCAAAAATTTATTTCATTAAGATGTTACTTTGCATTTGTTACAACAACCTATAAAAACAAGTGAATTTGGTTAAAATTTGAATTTAGATAAAACTACTAAGATTATATTTATGATATCCAATCATTTTTTTTATTTTTCTTACAAAAAAATTTATATATAATTTATCGAAACAAATTATTATTTATAATTTGTTATAAAACATGTATAAAAAGTTGAATTTTATTTATATTTAGATATTTTATTTAATTTGATTACTTATATGGATTTTATCTCAATGGCTATTAATTTAACACAAATTATATTCTACAGATTACAAAGTGCACCAATCAAAATTAATTGTGTTCTACTTGAATGGTTTTTTAATTCATATAGTTCATTAAAATGAAATAACTAAAAAGAAATTCAATAGACTAAAGGCTACTAAGCTAAAAATAAATATTACTTCCTCCAAAAAAAACTTTAAGGGAGTTACTAAAAAGGTGTTTATGTATCTTCAAAATTGGGATATGGACATTAAATAATTATAAAAATGTAAATAACTTACAAAAATCATTGATTCAATAAAAAATATCGAAATAAAATAAATTTGATTTTATATATACCCAGGAATAATTTTAATCAGTTTAAATGAGTTAATTCTAAATTTTTTGGAAATCTTGAAATATTTTGCAAACCACTAGAGTTAGTTTATGGGTATATAAAATCAAATCAATATAGTTCTAACTGATGATTCTTGTGAGAAAAATATTTGTAATGGTAAGGATAATTATATAATATTAAAGAATTTTAGTAATTATTTCTCTAAATACAATTGCTTGATATATGTTTTATGACTGGTTTTTATATGCATGAAAGATGTTGTAGATGTAAGAAAGATCGTTAATAGATTGTAGTGAGTGTTCTATAACAAATTATTTATGATAATTTTTGTAAACTTAATATATTTATGGAGAATATTTTCTTCCATGTTTATTTTTAATAATAATTCAACCCTTACCATATTTTTGATAATTTATGTAAATGTTACATAGATATTTGTGACATTTTCACCTCTAATGTTACATGGAAATTTTTGATATTTTTATTGCACTTAGAGGTATGATAATACAAACATAAAATTGTAATAAATGTTACATTGATATTTGTAATATTTTAGTTGCACTTATTGGTAAAGCAATAAAAATGATCAATGTGTTACAATTTATCATGGATAATTTTGAATCTATTAAATTGAAATAAAATTCAATTACTATTGTGTTTTTAAATAAAATATTTGATTAAATTAAAAAATTAAATTTAAAAATATTTTTTAACACTATATTCTAATTTAAATTGGAATCTAAATATATGATATTTAATTGCAAAAAAACTCTAAATTCGAATCCAATAATAAAAATATTGAGTTATGATACTTGATACTATAAAAGCTTATAAATATAATTTTAGGTTTTAATATGGACTAGTATATTTCTAAATATAATTAAATGTTGGCCTTTTTTTGTGTGTGGGTCTATTATCCCATTGTTGTGAATATTTCACCTTTGATTTTTTTATAAAGTACCATAGCTGGAAATTATTCTTAGGTTATCCTAGGTTAGCATATATATATATATATATATATATATATATATATATATATATATATACATATATACACATATATATATACACATATATATATACACATATATATATACACACATATATATATACATATATATATACATATATACATATATACATATATACATATATACATATATATATATCTACATATATATATACATATATACATATACATATATGTATATATGTATATATGTATATATGTATATGTATATATGTATATATATATATATATGTATATATATATATGTATATATATGTATATATGTATATACATATATATGTATACATACATACACACACACACACACACACACACACACACACACACACACACACACACACAATATCTAATCAATACATTTATTATATAAAATTTATGATTAAAAAATATCAAAACAAATAATGTAATAAACTAATCAATATCAAGATCTAATAATAATTTAAGTCAAGCCGTATTGAATTTTATTTTGTAACATTTTCATTATATCTTGGACTCTCTACATTTTATTTATTATAAAGATATCTATTAAAATACATGTAGTTCCATTGTCACTTCTATTCGAGACGCTGTTCAAAAACTCTCACTAAAACTATTTAATACACAAACTTATAAAACTACATATATATTTGATTTTGTATGTGTGGGATACATAGTTTGCAAAACTACCAACATGATGTATAAATCCATAACTACGTGTTTTATTTTTGAATGTAAGATAAGTCATGAGGATACATATCTTATACACATTATGACCAACACATATATGTGAAGAGAAGGTATGAGTGTTAACATGAATAAAATATTATATAGGTGAAATAAAAACTAAATAAAAAACCCTAGTAATAAAAACTTGATAATAGTAAGAAAAACCCAAATAAAATAAAACATTCACACATTCACATCCATATAGTTATCTATTTTGATTAAAAAAAACACATGAATGGGTTTGTCCTAGTAAATAAGTCAATATTTGAGAATCGCATAGTTTCTAAATTTTAAGATTAATTTTAATAAAATATACATAATTTAGTCTCAAAATTTTAGAACAAAAAGCTTGTGAGATCATTTCTTACTTATTTATCATTTACTATAAAGTGCCAAAAAATAAAATCCCTAAATTCTTATATGTTTTCCATCCAAAACCATAAAATATTCTATGAATTCATGATATATAATTTTAATAATTTTTATCAATTTTTTAATAATACATTTAAACTCAATTCATCAAAATATTTAAAAAAAAAATCATACATTTACTAAAAAAAAAATAAACAATTATCATCTTTTTAGCTCAACTAATCCCATAAAAAATTTAATTAATTTTTGACTGAGCACATACTAATTTTAGTGTTGTGACATTAATTTAGCTCATACCCATATTAAGTGTTAAAGATGTCAAATGGAAATAATAAGGTAACTCCTATATTTCCTTTGTATTGTATTAAATAACTCATGGTAATGAACCTTACTGATTACATCTAATTTATAAGTTATTACATTATGACAAAGTCATTGGTTCCTTTACTAACATTTCATTCAAAACTTGTAGGCATGTTTTACTTATATTATAATGTTACACACAAGATGGAATATCAAGCTTCTAGATGTAGCAATTTTCAAACTCTTTATATCAAAATTTGTAGGTATTAACATTTCAAATTAATTAACATACATCATTTTCATATGTCTAGCTTACTAATATGTAATATTATAGCATGTTTGACATAAAAATCCTTAACTTGAATATATGATATTACTTAAATGAGTATTTAGTGATTACCTTTGATAGTATCTTATAGTTTTACCACTTAAATTTATTTAACCTAATCTTTTCATATTAAAATTGATCATTACCACTATTAATGCGTCTTTGGTGTCTACCATAAAAGATAGAGGAAAATAAAATATGATTTGGATTCCACCATCGTTAAGTTGGTTCAAAATAAATTTTGATGGTGCTTCTCAAGGTAACCTTGGAGACTCAAGTGTTGGGTGCCTTATAAATAATTTTAGTGGTTATATTATTTGTGTGACTTCCATTAATTTATTTGATAGGACCAATAAAAAAGTAGAAGCTCATGCCTTGGTGGTAGGGCTTGAATGGTAGTTTTTTGTAGAATTAAAAGATTGATGATTGAAGGGGATTCTCAAATTTTGATTCAAGCCTTGTACAAGAAATATTATAAACATTCTAAGGTTGAGAACATTATTGAAATTTATTTATTGTGTTTGGAATCTTTTTGGGATTTATATTTTTGTCATTGCTTTTGAGAAGCCAACATAACAAATAATTTCCTTACTATATCAACCAATTAGAATCTCTAAGGATGGATAACTAGAGATAAGTTTGGGAGGAATTTGAAGGTGTGTCATACATTAATCTAGGCATTTAATACCTTTGCTTATACACTTATGTGAAGGGAAATGTCATAATGATAACACATGATTATTTTATGATGGATCATGGGATTGATTGCTTGACTTGGTGTCATGTTCATGTGATATATTACAGGTTCCTTTGGGTGGTCATGTCTTATTTTTAACTTAGGTCATGTCTTCAATATCTATTCCTTATTCAAGTTTTCATATTTTAGGTTCTTTTAGGAGTGGTATGGAGAGGGTGGTGGCTAAAGCTTTGGGTTTGCCTATGGTTTTTTGCATGGGTCATTCTCATGAAATGGATTTTTATGGTGAGGCTTCATGAGCCCATCTAAAAAATATTTTTTGGGTTACTTCTAAGGAGGTTATATAATTTATTTAAAATGTTCTCAAGGATGATTACCTTTTTCATATTCCCATAATTATATTAAATTCAAACATGGCTTCAATATTTATGAGCAATCATATAGTGTTGGTGTGAAATAAGAAGTAAGTTATGAAAATGGTGGAATTTTTTATTGCTCTTATGTATAGGTTTGGCTTGATGGAATAAATTATAGTTTTGGAGTCATGGCTCTTTGTTAATTTTCCTATTTGTGGTTTGAATGGTTTGGGTGTGGTCCTTATCTTTATTTTTTAAGGTTTTGGAAACCAAGTTTGTGGCCCTTTTATGTTTTGTGGAGAATTTGCAAGCAAATTTACATTTGCCTTACTCTTAGCTAGGGTGTTTTCTTCCTCTTCCTTTGGTGATGTCATCTAAAATCCATATAATATAATTGGAATCTTGAAAGGTTGTGCATCATTCTAGTGAGAGTGTAAAGTCTATTAAATTATTGTATAAGTTAGTTTTTCATGGGCATGGTTGGATCCTCCTTGGCCTTCTCAAGCCCCTTTTCAAGTTGTGATGGTTACAATGTAGGTTTTACTGAGTAATGTTCACTCTTCACCAACTTTTGGAGGTGTGTAGACTAGGCATAAGATGGTGGAAATGCCCAAAAGTGTGGAGCATGGTGCTTCTTTGGAAATGGTTGGAAGGGTCAGGAGGTCTCGATGGCTACTATAGATGGTAAGGTTAGAGTTATGTTAGATGTAATTATCATTTCAAACTAGGATAGGAGTACCCATTTTTTGGTCTATATATTTGTTATTTTTTGGTTTGTAGTATGTTGTACCCAGATTAGTGGTGTTTATACTAGTTTTTGATTTGGTTGTTTTGGCTTGCCTATATATGTGGCTAATCTAGTTTTTGTTGGCCTTAGTAGTGTCAGTTGTATCGATACTCTAAATAGTGTGTTTAATCCTTTTTTTTGTTTTATATAAATGGAAATGAAACCCACAAATCATGGTATATATCTTTAAAAAATTGATCATGACCAAATTTAAGCATATTTTTTATAAGTTATCTTTAATATTAAGGAATTAATACATTTCAATCATATTCCATTTAAATTAAATTGTAATAAAATTACATATTAACTTAGTTTGTTTCCTAATTTTCATTAAATTATAAATTATAAATTGATCTAAATGTTTAACATCCATTTTTTATTAAACAATAGTCACATAAGATCCAATTCAATATTTATAATATATACCTACATTTACAAATTTATCTTAGGTTTACTTAAATTTTCAAAGTAAAATATTTGAGTATCTAACCAATTCATTTATTCAATTTAATGGTATTTTATTAGTGCCTTGATATACTCATTTATTCCATTTATTTTATAATCCATATTTATTGTAACATATTTTCCATGTAAAAGTACACATCTATTAAGAGTATATTTTAATAAATTTCATACTTACACAAATTTATATAATTGCATGTCATTTAACACTGACATTGAAATAAAAATTTCACATGCAATTGATCAATTAAATAAGTATCTTATATATTTATTATTCATAATATCATACAATCATTTTGATAAATATATAATACACAAGGTTCAAAACCCTTATATTTCTCATATTATGGTATAGTAATATACATGTACCCAATCATAATTTGAACCCAAAAAAAAAATTCATTAATATTTAATAATGTAAAGAAGCTTCATACACAAGTATAATTCATAAAACTCATAAAATTTACTTTCACATATGTTGCACATAAGTGAAACCAATGATATTCATGCACTCCAATCAATAACCAGGATCATAAATTTATTTATGACTAGGACATTGAATACTTTAAGTGAATCAATCAACCCCCCACCAAAAAAGTGATTTATACTTGTTCCCTTGAAATAGTATGTTATATATACCCACTTAATGTTGAATGAGGGAAAAATGTATTTCTATGACATATTCTTATGGTTTTAAGAAGTGCTTTTGTTAAATCATTTGAATTTCCCTCTTGAAATTTGTATTAGGTGTTTATTTAAATATGATGAGGATAAATGAAGTATTTACTTATACAAGCACTTATCATTTATTTTATTAATTTAATTATATATTTGACTCATAAAAAAGTACAAATCATAATACTCTTTCCTTGAATTAAAATAGTAATTTTATTAGATTTAATGTAATAACATTCAATAATTAAAGATGAATTGATCTAGTTTTATACATATCTAATCCCATTTTAAATTACATAAGTAGTTCATTTTTTTCATAAGTTTAAGTTTTTAATAGAAATATCATCATAATTTTTTATCTTATAAAAGGTTTGTCGAATATCCATGCCTAAATAGTCTCAAAATAGTGTAAGGAGCTAATGTAATTTTTAAAATTATTTTACATCTAAGGAAGAAAATTGTATTGTTATATTATCATGAAAATAATGAAGTAAAATTATGCTTCTAGGTTTTTGATTCAATTAATCCATAATTCGTTTTAAAGAGGTCAACACATGAAATATGGCATGACTAATTAAAAAAAAAAAAAAAAATCCAATAATCAAATAAGTTCAAGTTTGGGTAACAACCTCTTTTGTTCCATTTTAAATTCACAAATACATAGAAAACTAGTCATGCCTCTTTATTTCTTATTTTATTATTAAAACAATAAGAATAATCTATAATATCAAATATTACCAAACAACCCAGCCAACTCCTATTATTTCATCTTTCTTTTTCAATCCGTTTAATCAAAATAATACAAGAATAATAGAGAGTTATAGTTTTAGCTTGAAATAGAATTCATCAATGTAAATTCATAATTTTTTCCCATGCATTTCATTAAAATATTTTTAATAAAAAAGGAAATCCATGCATGATATTTGAACATGTGATTATATAAAAATAAATGAATCAAGTTTTATGCCCCAACCTTGTTACTATTCATTTCCAACATTTTTATTTATCCATAAAATAAATGATTTCATATCTAAAATGAAAACATTAATTAACATTAATCATTTTCTTATAGCATGTGAATTTCCAATTACATTTTCCTGGTCAAAATAGGCATAAACTAACACTCATAATATTTTGAAACGAATGAGTGAAAAATGAAATTAAAATCCTAAAACCTTTCTTAAATAATTTGTGTGGTTATATAATCAATTCCTTCCAATTATTTCCAAAACAAATTCAACCCCAAAATTTTTCCCAAACCCTTTAAATTATCCCTACTTATTTCACACCAAACAACACCAATGCACCAAAAAGGTGACAACCCTATATGCAAATAGAAACTTAAAAAATAAATAAATAGATAATAAATAAAAGACAAAATATAAATCTATGTATTTATATATTACATAATAAAAACTTGTTTTTTCTATTTAGTTAACATGTAAAACACAAATGTTTTATCCCATGAAACATTTATAATAAAAATCAATCAAAAAATTTGATTATATTTTGAAAAAAAATCTTTCCATGATTCTTCTTAGATTCATGCATCCAATCATGTATGAAACCAAATGAAAATACATTCCTCCAATCTGAGAGGGATACACCATTATTGATCTAACTTTCTAACATAATGTCTTGAGTGAGTCAAATAATTTAATTTCTATCCACCATCACTCCCTCCCCAACGAAATTTTTAAAAAAAAAAAAACTATCTTCAATCTAACTTCTCACTAATGTAATTAACTAAAATAATAATATTTTAGGTTTAATCATTTATGTGTTGAATGCCACAATCTGAATTTTTCCATCAAGGATTCTATGCCAAATAAACTTCATGTGATGTGATTGGTCTCCATTTTAGATTAGTATGAGGGTTAGATTAGTATAAGGGTTGTATCATGTCATGTGTTTCATGTGGATTATCAATTATTAAACAAGAATAATTATTTAAATCATTCTAACTTTGTTTATAATTTTTTGTTCATATTCAATTGCAACACTTTATTGGCACAAGAATTATTTTAATTATAATATAAAAAAATAACCCATATGATTTTCTTTGAGAGATTTTATAAATTAATGTAATTACTATAATTTCCATTAAAAATATTAAGTTGATATTTAATTACATAATTTTTAAGTCCATGAAAGGTAAAATCATCATCGATAGTGATAATGGTGGATGGAATCATGTGAATCCATGGTTTTCTTATATTTACAATGTGTTAACTTCATATATCTCCATATGTTTGTGACATGATAACCTGTCTATTTTTATCAATATAATAATTATATCATTTTATAATATCAATTAGAGTCTAGCATAATTATAAAAAATCAAACAAAATATAATTAAATTCTACATATTCATTTTACCAATAAGACATATGTAACCATTTATGCAGGCCGAGTTAAATTAGGTTTAAATATAACTTCATATCTCCAATATTATAGGCCCTTCATATAAAAAATTTCATTAAGAGTAATTAAAATCTATAAAAAAACATCATAATAGTTTTAAAGATAATTTTTATCATTAAAAATAATCATAATGAAAATTCATAATTAAAATTATAACCCATACCTAATAATATCAATGAAAAAATATCAAACACATTAATATCAAATAAAATTGTAATTAATTACCCTTTCCTCCATGTATAAACATAATGCAATGTTTTTGAAAATAAATAACTTATTGAATTTAACAATTAAAATCATGAGCCATATTTTTGGATATGATATCATCGCCATTATAAAATAGAGTTATCTAAGTTGTTCATTGTAATAATTTAATGTAAGTGTTACACGTGATGTTCTCATTTTCTCACATGTTGCTTCTCTCTCTTATTTGATCCCATTAGATATTACTTTTTAGATGTCTCTTTTCTATAGTTTAATGATTCATCAATTGAAATTTTTTACTAAGAGTAATTGAATAAACTCAATTTATTCAACTTATAAATTTTTAGAATCAATCATATGCAAAGGATTAAAATTATTTTTCTTAAGAACATAAATTTGAAAATATAATAAATATTTAAAAGAGATTAGAGATGTTCTAGGTTAAAATCCACCCGATTAATAATTTCAATTGCAATAAAAGGTCCAACAAATCTAAGAGATAGTTTAGTTTCCTTTCTAAACATAATCTATCTCTTAAAAAAATGAACCCTTAGAAAACATTATCACCAACCTATAACTCCCTTTTAATACATTTTAAATAAACTTATATCTTTCTACTATAAAAATATTATTTTATTCTTTATCTTATAATTTATCATTTGTATATAATAGTCATACAAAATTTAAGGTCATAGTGTGAGTTTATTATCCAAATTTTCATAGACAAGTATAAATTTGAATTTTATACCATATAAGGTCTTAAAATATGCCATATTTAATGAGTAAAAGTATAATAAATCTCCAAAAATAATTTTATACCATATAAGGTCTTAAAAGATGTTATATTTAATAAGTAATGGTATAGGAAATCTCCATCAATGGAATATATAACTTGGGAACTTAGTGGGATAATGCATTATGTAAATTTGTTAACTAATTTAGTATTCTCATATATGTTTTGGTGGTATTTTTTACTAAAGTTAAACTTAATTTAAAAACAAATATTTTATGTTTTAAAAACTTAGGATGGCATATATATTATGGATTCATATGATATGAACAGATTACATTCTTTGAAATAATTACTTCAATCAATTGGTTTATAAATTATGGACCAACCTATAAAAGAGGGTCTAAATTTTAATAGTAATCATTACTAATTTGAAGCGTAGGATTGACCCATAGGGGTCAAGAACAACTGCCACTATTGACCTATCAATTTACATTAAGGCTAACACAATTAATAGAGAAAAGTTCCCCTATAAGTACATACTAGACCACATTAGTGGCTGCTCCACTTCTACTACTAGAAATATGTTTTCCTATATCTAAATTTCATCCATGTATGGCTCCTTACATATTAGGTAAGAATGAATGAATTTGCACATATAAATATCTATGGTACAATAATAGGCTTATATTTCCTTTAATCTCTTGATTGATTTTATCTTATTTATGCACTTGGTAGTGCTTTTAGGTTCCTTAAACACTTTGATAAGTCCCTTTATGACCACAACCCTTATCAATTATAAAGAGTATGTGGAAATTTTAGATTTATTGAAGTTTATGACTAGGAATGTTTTTATTTATTTAATGTCGATAGAATACACATACCATTATTCTAAGATTTGTTGTCATGTTCTATGTAAACACTACAATAGATTAGGCATAATTCCAATTTTATGGTATGAGTATCTCTACAACCATATATATGTATATGTATATGTATGTATATATATATATATATATATATGTATATGTATATGTATATATATATATATATATATATATATGTATATGTATATGTATATGTATATATATATATATGTATATATATATATATACATATATATACATATACATATATATATACATATATATATATACATATATATATATACATATATATATATATATACATATACATATACATATACATATATATATACATATATATATATATACATATATATATATATATACATATACATGTATATATATATGTATATATATATATATATATATATAGGTGTATCTTGTGACGCTTATCCAAGAAGTTTCTAGTACATGGGTCTAGTATTTAATTCTTAAGTGTTTAACCCCTTTTCATTCTTCGTAGCTTACATATATACATATTTTTTCTATCTCTATCTTAGGCACATGGTTATAATAGACTGCATTTATAATTTTCAACAACTCTAACCTCAATATAGGATTCCATAGTTAGAGAAACCTAAATCTTAGGAGTCAACTAGATTATGAAGGAAAGACTTGATGCATAATCCACCAAAATTCCATTAAGACCCTGGCCCTTCAATCATGGCTATGTTCTTTGAGACTCTAGAGTTTCCTTTCTCGAGAAAAGATGACAATGTACCAAAGGATAACACTAATGATATCCATACTTTCCATAAATTCTAAAAAGATGGTTACAACCTGAGGAACAGGCATACCCTCACAAATTCTACTCCTTCAAATAGTATGGATATTCCACTAAATTTAGAAGCTGATAATAATCCACCTCCCATGAAAGGGAATAATCAGCCTCAAAATAAGGAAGAACATAGTAGAGGAAGGTATAAAATTATTGAATATGAGCCTACATAACAAATATAAATTCTAGTTTCTTAGGGTTTGAAATGACATGATATAGACTTGACCCAGAGTTAGTGGAAGACATAAATGTTCCCTCGGTACCTCTCCTTTCATCTTGCCACCTTTCACCCCCATGCCTCCTCCTCCTCCATTATTCTCTTACTTCATTTCCTCTATTTCATCTATTCCCCATCCACCTAGACATTTACATGTCACATCCATCTCTACAACCCCACCAACACCTCCTTATACCATAGGAGTAATCGTAGTGCCTCAGGCACCTAATATGACTATGGAGGGTGATCTTACAGTCTAGTGGGACTTTGACCAAGCCACAAAGAATATAATAGCCAAGATCTTCAACCTATGGTATCCCAATTATCCTAGAACCAAAGAAAGATGGAACACGGAGGCTTTTCATTGACTATCGAGCCCTGAATAAAATCACTATGAAGAATCACTACCCCCTCCCCAGGATTAATGACCTACTGGATCAACTCCATGGTATGAAGTTATTCACCAAAATTGATCTCAAATTTGGCTATCCAATAATTGATTGAAGTAATTATTTCAATCCAAACATTAGTGGAATTGATGGTACAAAATTAGGTACATCATCCATCAAATTTATAAATATTTTAATGAGTCACTTTTGTGTGTTTATCAACCAAAATTATAACTGTGTCAATTTCATCACTTAGTAAATCCTAAAACTAATTACATGGATGTCATAATCCATGTACCAGTTTGTATATCATGAGAGTAAATTATTCTTCCACTATGATAATGTTTAACTTTTATTCACTATCACTCATAAAAATTCTCACAAAAACAACAACACGATTTCTCATCCAATGCCCCCCAAAAAATATCATGATTAATGTTTATCACACATAAGTGTTCATAATAGGGTGGATTTTGAAATAAATCCAAGACTTTTTATCTTAAATTACCTTTTTAAGGTATATAAATCCTACCTCAAAATCTCAAAAAGTTATCCATTTTAAGGTATAATCATAAATCTTACCTTCACAAGTATTTTTTCATATTCCATATATATTTCTAGGTAAAATTTGTCATTTTGTTGATTTTTAAAGAACAAATCCTTAAATTTAGACTGAATTTGCATAGAGGAACAATCTAGTTCCATATTTTGAGGGTATATTCAACTTTTTTTCCTTACATTTTTTGTATTTAATATCCAAATCATAATTACTAGTAAATTCAAGTCACATACATTGTTTAGCATTCAAGTTATCCTATGTGAAGATGTGTTCAATCACAAAATTATATGATTTTATTTTAAATTATTTTCCCAAAAATAATCCCTGCAAAATTTTAACTATTATACTACCATGGAAATATATAAATCTTGTGCAGGGTTGTTAACCTCAGGATTCTTAATTTATCATAACTCATAGTCTACACACATCCATATTTGGAAAATACACAACATATGCCTTTCTTAGAAGTGAGAAGTGTCTATTTAAATGTGGAATAAATAAAATAAGTGATTTAGTGAAATTTTTATTCATCTTTTGAAATGTTGATTAATAATAAATAGTCCTAAAAAACTCATTTATTTAGTGTTGTATAAAATTTATTAGGTTAGTTATCTTGGATAAGTTCATAATGAACCTCTTATAGTATCTGACAAAACCCATTAATTTCCAAACTTCATGCATGTTCTTTAGGGAGTATCAATCTATAGTTTATTTTATTTTATTAAGATAAATGTATACACTATATTTTTATATCACTTAACCCAAGTAATTAATATTATCAACCAAAAAAACTTAAAAATTAGATAATTTTAAAAATATATTTTATTCATGAAGTTTTTTCAACACTATTCATAAATGGTGCTCATGTTCTTGTATATTATTTAAAAATATTTCATGATATTATTAATACAAACATGTAAAAATTGGTATGAGTAATACCTAAACACAATGTTCATGAGGTTCTTAAATAGTGTAGGTGCATTTGTTAACTTAAAAGACACTAGTGTGAACTCATAATTCCCATGTGTTATCTTGAAAGTAGTTTTATATATGTAATCATCCTTGATTAATATTTGTGTACCTATATCGAATATTTATATTTCAAAATACTTTTTCACCAATTATATAATTAAAGAGATCATTGATGTAAGGTAATGGGAACCTATTCATGAGAACATCTTTCTTTAAATTTTGGTAGTAAATACATAAAGTGACACATTCCATACTTATTTTTTAGAAATAATATTGGTGTTCCAAATAAAAACACATTTGGCCTTACCAAACCTTATTTTTAAGGACCTAAAAAAACATATTCAAGTCTTGTATGTCTATAGTAATCATGTAGTAAGTTGCTTTGATGTTGGTGTAAAACTAAGAAGTATGTCAATTATAAAATCAAACTCCCATACTTATAGAATATCAATTAATAATTTTAGAATAATATCCATAAAATAAAAAATAAAAGGATGACCATGTAGATTATTTTTTTCTTAATTTTCTTTAGACCATGTACAACATACATCCCTTATTTTCTACCTTTTATAGTTACATAATTATCACTAAGCAAAGGTTAATTTGACTCTTGGTACCCTGCAACACAAAATCCTTTTTTTCCATCAACATAGTGAAATATAATTTTAAATAGTCCATTATTTTCTCATATTAATCTTATAAATCCATTCCAAAACTTAGTATCATAAAATCCAAGGGGTATTACATTACAATTAGGTTTTGTGACCATTTCCCCTAGGTTTAATTATACTTGCTTAACTATCTTCATGATATAATAACATTTCCAAATGCATATCTCAAGATCATATTTTTCATTTAAATTATAATTTTAACATCCAAAATATTTTATTATAGCAAGAGAAATGAAATTGTGTAATATCATTATCAACCAAAACACAGATTTTTTAGTTTACGAATTTACATTTCAGATCCACAAGAGTAAACTACTATTTCATAAATCTATTTTCTAGATTGATATATGCATATTACCTATTTTTTTAATTATATATAAGAAAATACTATTAATATTTATCATAACTAAAATTTTAAACTCCTAATTGGTCTTTATGATAGAAATAATACTTTTTTTTGGCTTTGTAGAAGTATAATAAAACATTATTCTAATAATTTTAAGGTTTAAACCCAACCTTTTTTTTAAAAAAATATTATTGTGTGGCTTAGAATCCTTATTAAAATTCCTAAGATTCACATCATACTTTTTATGTTCCCTTCATTGTTTTAACTGCATACTAGCCCTAAACCATGGATTATCTTTTTCTTTAGCTCAATAAGTATATTCCACTACTTCATAAGGGTTAAGAGGATTGGTAAAATTAACATAAAATATAATGTTAGATAAATTTAATTGTATATCAATCATGCCATATACATGATGCAACAAGATCATAAACATTTTGTCATAGGTAGTAAAAAATGATAATCCTTAGAGTTAAATTCATAATTTATCCTTTTTTGGGGTACTATAAAAGTAATTTATTTCATTTATATTTTTGAAACTTTTTTCCATAGCATTGGTATATAAATTTTGGTCATTTAGGTTTTTCCAATAAAATTTTGATACATATTTTAATTAGAATACAACAAATCTTGCCTTCTCATTAGATTTCATATGTTGAAATCTAAAATGCCTTTAAAATGTAACTAATTAGGATTCCACATCATAACCAAAAAATTCATCAAATAAATGTGTTATTACATTATTTTTATGATCATGAATGAATCACATTATAAAAACCCCATTTCTTAAGAGTGTTCAGAGTTAACCTTCCCCTATTGATTATTTTGACATTTAAATCCTAATTTTTGTTTTCAAATAAGTGGGGTGCTGTATAATATTATTATGTAACAATTCTCATATTAAAGTTTCTAGTGATTTGAGGATATCCTAAAATATTGAGTTGTATTAGGAAGGAGTTTTTACTTTTATTCCTAGTTTTTTTAGCAATATTATCAACATTCTAAGTTAATTGATATATAGTAGTAATTCTGCCCCTAAAATTCTAATGATTGTTTTCCCTATTTTCAATACACTGTGAAAATTTAATCACTATATTATCAAAAATATAATTATAATCAGTTAATTTGTACAACATACAAAACCATATTCAATAAAATACTTAAATATATTGAGTCTTACAACCTGATCTCTAATACAAAATGTAAATTACCCAAATATAAGACTCCATTTTTTTAATTTTTATTTTTAGGTTTTTGATTCAAAATCATAGAATTATATTTAAATTCATAAGTTATAATTTTATTGATGTTATTAACTTTTTAATCATGCATTCAAACTAAATTCATCAACTTAGTTTAAACATGTTCATGCATCTACGTAGACAATTTTGTGACATGCCATATTTTTAACTTGACTAGGCTCATATTATTTTTAGTTTTGACCAAGATCTTAATTCCTTTATTTTTTGATATGACTTTGATGCATACCCTTATTAAATTCTAGTGATATCAAATGGAACTATGAATGATACTCCTAAATTTACTTCATGTTGAATCAAATAACTCAAGCTGACAATCATTATTGACAAATCCAATTTATAAGTTCTCATTCCATTATGACCAAGTCATTGGATTATTTATTAATGAATAAATCAATATTTTTAAATAAATATTCCTTTTATTATAGTGTACAGTGTACACCTAAAATTTAAGAGATGGATTATGATATTCTTGATTTATAACCCCTACATATAACCTTTTCATGGTATTAAGCTTTATAAACATGGATTTATGTCATAAAACTACATTCCATTATTTAGTTTAGGAAAGTTGGTGATAGACACCCTTTCTCTTGATCTACCTTGACCTTGTTTTTTAATTTAACTAACTTGCATCATTTGAATAATTCCAACATATTAGGTGGTTTATCTTCAAACATTTTTTAATTAAATTTTTTTAAGTATGTTATATTATTCAAATGAGTATCTAGTTATTTCCTTTAATATTATATTATCATTTTATAGGTTTAATTTAACTAACTTAATCCTTGTAAAGTAAAATAGATCATGGATACATTAAAGAATTTTTTATTCAAGTTATCTTTCATATTATAAAGTTAATGTCTTTAAATTATATTTCCATTTATATTAATTGAAAAATAAATGATATATTTACTTATTTTATTTTTTAATTATTATTAAAAAATAAATTATATATTAATCAAAGTGTTTATCACTCCATTATAATCCTACAAGAGATGCATAATATCCATCTTAAGAATTACAATCTTTACTAATGTTTCCAATATTATGGAAAGTTTAATTAAAGCAATATATTTTAATACCTAATTTATTAATGTAGTTACTTTCATTTTATTTTATTATTACCTCCATATATTCATGTATTCCATTTATTTTAGATTGCCCTTTGATTTTAATAATTTTCCCATGCAAGTATTTAGTTCTCAAGCCAATACTAAGCATGAATATATTCAAGTTATGTTTATGTATTTTTTTATACATATACCAATATATTTGATTCCATGTTATTATAAAATTCACACTAAAATACAAATACAACATGCAATTGATCTGGTCATTTAAAAAAAAATTATCATATCAATTTATAACTCATAATTTCATAAATCATTTCAATGATTAAAAAATAAGTAATATTCAAGGACCTTATATTTTCCAAATTAAGTCATAGTAATAACCTATACATAATCAGGGGTGGAATAAAAAAATTGCATTCACTATTTCTTTTTATTGCATCAAAGTTGCATGCAAAACTATTAACTCATAAAACTTCTAAAATTTCCTTAATTTTAAATAAATCCTACATAAGTGAAACAACAATAGTTATTTAACTCTAAAAAATGTTCAAATTCAAGGTTTCATTCATTCCTCAAAAATCACTTGATTTACATGAATTAGTTAAGCCCCAGTTGAATTATTATTTTGTACACACACCCTTGAAATTCACTATGATACATACCCACTTAAATGGGATCAATACTTGATGTAGTTTTATAAAATACTCTAATAGTTTAAGAAGTTATTATATTAATTCAAGTGTATTTGATTTTTTTCTTTGTAGAAGCACTTCTTCAAATTTGACAAAGATATTTTAAGTGTTATCCTATTAAGGACTGACATATTTCCATTGTACATTACAATATGTTGGACCCAAAAATAAATATATGAACCCTCATACTCTTTCTTTGAGTAAAAATGAGTTATATTGTTACATTTAATGTCATAGAAGTCAATGGGTACATATGATTTTTTCTAAGGTTTTGTATATCCAATCCCATTTTAAAGTAGACAAGTAATTTATTTATTCATGATCCCAAGAATTCAATAGAAACACCATCATATTATTTTATCTTATTAAAAAAATCTTCCTAACTTCTATACCCAAATATTATTATAATAATAGAATGAGATAATGTAATTATATAAATGCTTTTACATCTATGGATTACATTATCCCATTCTTGCATAATCAAATCAACGATCCTTATATTTATGTTACTATATTTCTAATTAAATCAATCCATAATGAATATAGAATGATTGAAAATAAATGGAAACATTATAACACATAGATAATTCCAATTTTAGGTTTACCCCCTAGTCCCTCTTAAATTCATGAATGAATAAAAAAATATGTCATTCCTCTTTATTTATGTTTATAGAGATGTATACTTATATTTTGAAATAGAAATCATCATAATGTGGTCCTAATTTATTCCCATGAACTTTAGTCAACAATTTTTAATAAAAAATCAAATACATGTGCATGATATTTTAACATGTGATCCTCTAAAAATAAATGCATCAATATTCATGCCAAATTTTGGTTATTAATGATTTTTTTATATATATAAAATATATAAAATTTAAGCTCAAAACAACATATCTTTCACATTTATCATTTTTTCTAGTATGAAAATTTTTAATTATGTTTCCACATCAAAATAGGCATATACCAACACTCATTACCTATTAAAACTAATGAGTTTAAAATAAATCAATTAAAAAACTAAGACTTTAACTAAATATTAAAGTTGAGTGTGGTTATAAGGTCAATTCATTTTAAGTATCTCTACAATAACATATAACCCATGAAAATATATTAAAACTTTAAATTTCTCCTAGATCCTTCCAGCCCAACATGTTAAAAATGTTTTAACTTTATAGGCCTCATAGCCATCAAATTTTCATTGAACATGGAATTATAGGCTTCATGGCCATTTAATTTTCATTGAACATAGCATGTAAATTATGTTTAAAAATAAAAGAGAGAGACTAAAAAAATGATTCATATACAAAATTATTATATTCATCAAATGTGAAAAAAAGGTGTTATGTGCACTTTATTTAAAAAAATAAAAATAGCTTTTTAATCCAATAAAATGTTGTAAAATAAATAAATAAATTGATTTTACTGTCCTTAATATCTTTTGAAAATTCTATTTCAATAATGTTCCTCCAATATACTCCTCAAATTAATAAAAAATAACAAATAAATATTGTCTCTTACATTACATGAAATGATTGCCTCCATTTTAGTGGTGATTTTACATGATTAGTTGGCCTATTTGTCTAACTATTGATTGCATGAGACAAAAACTAAATTCACTCCCAAACCGCTAACTCGGTTTGATATAAATAAAAAATCCACACTCCTCAATTTAATTCAAAATGTAGTGATGTCATAACTTCAAAGAAATTAACCCTGATATTATGAAAAATCAAGGCTATGAAATATTTTTTAAATAGTATATTATCACAAAGTATGCTTAAATTATTTAAGTTCAAAAATTAGACATGAGACATTTTGTAATTACACCCATAAATATCATACATAAATCATAGCACACTTGGGTCCATTAATGATAAGGAAGGATAATTAGAATAATGCAACTATATATTATTATGATTAATTCAACATTGATATGAATATTAAATAATTTTATAATTTAATTATTCTATATAATAAAATTATATAAAATATATTTAAAAATCAACATTATAAAATGATAAGATATATTCAATTTTATAATCATTAAAATAAATCAACATTAAATATGTGACTATAAGAGTAACATTCTCTTATTACACCATAAAGATGTATGTCAACTTTAGCAGGAGAAGTAGAGTTTATTATGTTACCATAGATCCTTAAGAGAAAATAAATGTTTTATTAATAATTTTAATTATCTAAAATTATTTTATGCACTTTGTATGTTTTAATTTTTGAACTTAATCAATAAAAGTGGAATTTATCAATGTATAAATTAAAAAAAGAGTTTAAATTAGTCATAGATCCTTAAATCACACATAAACACATTCTATTATTCAGGAACGCATTCATAGTATTATTTAAGATATTTATTCAGCCTTAAATTTGGTCAATATTATATTTAAGATATCGTATCAATCTCAAATAAATCAAGTTAGAAATAAAGACTTTATATGTTTTATTATTTTTTTTGAAAATATACTAATCACTACCAAGAAGTGTCATTTCTGAAATTAAATATAATTGAATAGATTAGTATTTAATAATTATGATTTCATTCCTTCAAAACGCAAATTTAAATTCAAGGTCTTATTATAGAATTTTATTTCTTATTTCTCAAATAAAGTAGTATGTTCTCATTAATTATAATGCTCATCTAATGATCTAAAATTAGAAACATATCACATAATTTTTATTACTTTTAACAATAAATTTTAAGATTAATTCCTTCTAAAACATTTCATTGTCCATAAACAACTTGTCCAACTGATTTTATAATATTAATTATGAAAACAATTTTTTTCCATTACAATATTAATTAATACCTTTCAAGTCTCTAAAAAGAAGTGTTAGTGAAATTTTTTTAAAAAAAATCAATAATATGTAAATGTCTTGTACCATAGTGTAAACTCATTTCTAATTTTAAACTTCTATAGGTTTTAAGACTCAGAGCTATAATAATAATAAAGTCATAATAAGAATTTTCACACATAAAATTAACCTACAATGATATTTATTTATTAGAAAAAAGAATATTTTATAACCCAAATGACTACAACTCAGTCAAAACCTCAATTCAACCTTCCTTAATATATAATTTATAATCATATTAATAAGTAAAATTAAATGCATATTTATATTTTTTAAAATTACATATTCAAAAATAAAGAGTTTAATTAATAATAATGACAATGAAAAATATTGTTTTATGAAAGCATACATATGCCAAGTATCAATAAAAATATACAAACAAATTTAAACTCAAAGTTCCCTACCTTCTAACAAAATAAAATTTTATCTTTTGTTTGCTTACTTATAACAGTGTTTACCAAAATACATCCTCATTAAACTTATGAATCCTTAAATCTTGAAATAGTAATCTATCACTACACTCAAATATAATAAACATATTGTGTGCCACCATATAAACATAAATACTAAAGAGTTAATAACATGAAATGTTTGAGACTAACATTATTCAGACATACCAAATCAAGTATTAATGTAGTATACAACCAATATTATATTATTATTTATTAAAATAGAAATATAACTTTACATTTAATATTAGCATAATATACATGCCACAATCGAATTAAAGAGGATAAAAAAGTTCATAAACCAAAAAAATTATGTCCTTACTGTCATATTAATAAAATGTCAAACCTATAACTGTTTAGTGTTATATTAAGAAAATGTCAAACCTATAATTGAGTATTTTCTTATTTTCTAATGTAGAATGAAATATATAATCAAACCAAAATTTCATTTAACCTTAAAATATAGAATATTATTTAATTTACTCAACTTAAATAGAACAAGAATGATTGATAAAACCATAAAATCAATATTTACCTAACTTTAAATTAAATGCTATAATAATAAGATATCACCATACAAGCATTAAACATAACCAAAATACATTGCATGTGTAAATGATGAGTCTCAATAGATCTAAATAATTATATACATTTTAATCATTCTGAGATTTCAATATTAATCTCATAGATATTTTCTTTTAATATATGTAGCTAAATTGAAATGGGTTAAAATCTATGCAAGTATAATACATGAAATAAACATTTTAAAGTCATTAAACATGCTTCTATAAACTCAAATGGATACACCACACAAAGCAAAGATTAAATACACAATATGAACTTATTCATATTGCAAACATAGTTTCTATACACAATACTCTAACATGGATTGTATCGCTAGCAAAATCAATCCAAACTTAAAACTAGAGTTTTTCTTGATGTAATTCTATGTATAACATACAAGCATCAAAATTTACAAACTTTTATCCAAAGTGAATAAACCTAACATGACATAGTGCATGATTAAATGAAAAGAATACATATATTATTATGAACATAATAATATTATATTACCTCATAATCTCTTTGGCATTAATATTTTATCAAGTTGTCTTATAAATAAATAAAATATAACTTATTTCAATAACATAATTAATATCAAAATAAGTGAATATGTTGACAAAGTTAGTATTGATAAGGTCAAAACCAAATCCAAACTCTTCTAACATTTCAACTATTAATTGCACTATGAATTGATTGAAAAATGAGAGAGAAAGATGAACCTAACCATTAATGGCTCTTACTACTTTCTCATTCAACAATGAAATTTAAAGAATTATTTGAAGAGAATCACAATGAAATAAAAACATAAAAGATCATAATGTAAGAAATAAAATTATTTCACCATGGTATTATAAATTATCTCACACAATAAAATAACCATTTATACATACAAAATAAAACAACATAACATAGTCAAAGACCTCACAAGCATCAATCAGAATTCCAAAATAACCATACCCAAGTATTATTAAGTATGTCATTCATTTTTGACACCATGTAATGTAAATATGAAGATAAACCATATAAAAATTTGTTAAGGTTCCTTATGGTAATTTTTATTTGATAGGTAAAATATGGGTTGAAGGGGTCTGTACCCATTAAAAAAGAGAACCAAAAGATAAGCAAGAAAAAGCAAAACAACCCATTGAGATAAAAGGGCTAACCCAATAGATTAGTCAAATTTCCACTAAATATCAGCCAACAGTCAACTAGAAGACTAAAAAAGAGACTAAGGTATTAGGGAGAAATAGAATTAGCTCAATTCAGAATAAGTGACCAGTTGTTTGGTCTCTACATTGGCTTTTTGTTGCATTTACCTTTGGTCTAGATTTTTATCAACTACTCCTCATCCTTATCCAATTTCTTCCTTTTTGATTCCAAGTGGAGGGATCCTCTTTTATCTTCTTTAGAAACCTAGAGGTCCTCCTCCTCTTTGTCCTTCTATGTAGACTCATCTATGAGGGTGTGCCTCTCAAGGATCTTTCCATTATTAAAAACAAATTTGTTAACACAAATAAAATTACTAAGCCTTTCAAATTCCCCTAATATTTATCTGCATAGAATATTCTAGATTAAAATTTTAGTGTGGAGTTTATAGATGGAATCCTCAACACCCTTGTTAACATTAGCTCCCAAGATGGATTTACCTCTAGAGGCATAGGAAGGGATTCCAAAATCAATTTTGTGTTTTTTATTGGCATGGGCACTTGAATCCCCCAAATCATTCGCTTGATTTTCCTCTTCAAGTTCTAGTTGAGAGTCATTAACTCCCTCCTCCACTGACTCCTCTTTCTCATTGTTGATGTCAATAGCCTTAGAGATTATCTTAGACCATACCAATTCCCCCCATTTGAGCAAACAAAAAATGAGGCCCTAGTGAATTAAATTTGCATTTGTATTCTTATTGAAGTTCAATACAGACATTTCCAATGATCATTAAAACCATAGTTCTTTAAACCTCAAAACTCTATTTTCATTCCTTAAGAAATAAATGAGAAAAATGCAACATGAAACAAGGACTATCAACTAATTATGAGTTTTCAAATTTATTTACACTAGTTTTTGCAATATTAGTAATGTATAACACAAGTAAAGTATAAATAAGACCAACTATAAATAAAAAATAATTGCATTTAAAAATAAAACCTTTATGTTCTTTTAAAACCTTCATATTTTTCTCTTTTTTCAAATGTTATTATACATGTATCTAACATTATAAAAAGTTCCAAAATAAATTTAAAATAGTTGAGATATGTTTTCCCAACACTTCAAAAACCAACCATCATAGGTAGGGTATCATGGGCACAAAAAATGGAAGCTCTCATAATTCCATGGTAATGAGGTCCGTGTAGTAGTTTGAAAACATTCCATCTTCCTCATTATTTTTCTTTCCATTCTTTTTTATTTATATTATCACTCAATTGTGGTTAATGATTTATGGTTCTCAAATACCAATGGTTTACCAAAAATACACTCAATCATTTTGTCATAATTAATATAAAATCAATGTTGTTAATAAAAATAACAAATATTATTCCAAATATTTAAGTATAATTATTATGTATTATAAATTAAATACCAAGGACTAAAGTCCTAATATAAGTTTAACATCCAATCAATATGGTTCTAAATGAACATAATGGGCCTACACCATAACAATGTGTGACAATAATTAAAATAATGAGTACAATTGGCATAATTCTAATAGTGTTTACTTAAATAAGTATCAATAAAAAGTACACATATTGTGATGTTGGCACAATATGAACAATACAGAAAAGATATTGGTGGAAAAATAATAAGATATTCAAATATGCCATTTAAAATTATATATAATTGTTGTGATGGTTCATTGAATTGTTCCACTCTTAGGACAAGCTCAATATTTTATGTATGTGAAATCATGTAAATGACATCAACAACATATATATTGAAATAATAATAATAATAATAATAATAATAATAATAATAATAATAATAATAAATTATCAACATAAAATAATACTAAATATCAAAATGACTATGAAATACAAAATATAATAGCCTATAATAACTCATTACTGTAGAAACTATTTTTAGATTATATAGCACCTTAGTCTTGTACACTTGGAAAATACATATAATGTATGTACCTTCATCTTCTAGACCTTCCTATTATTGAAATTATTGCCTACACTTTCTCTTTTTTCTTATTATTTCTATCTCAGTTCAACCAATGTTTTGATGATGAATCAAACTGTCTATCATACATAAAATGCTATAAACCTGCTTATCTTATGTCTTTGAAATTTTTGGACCTCTTCCTATTTTCTAAATTTTTCAACACTTATGTCTTTGTTAGATGCCTACATAAATGCAATCCTCATATTATATCTCAAGTGTCAAGTGCCCTAAAGTCATACAATTTAAAAATGAAATGTATTCATATGGTTAGCCTAAGTGTTTTAATGTAATATATTATCCAAAAGGATTGGTATATTTGCATGATAAATCTTGATTCATTCATCACCTATAAACTTCTTACCTCTCACAAGGAAAATTAAAAAAAACATTCAATCAAGCACTCAAGTGATAAAGTATTCCCTATTTCCCCCTATGTACATATCACTCATAGGGACAACATATCTATAGGTATAAAGTACTGAAGGAGAATCCCTTGAGCTATATTTTCCAAGTTAAAAGATAGGTCACTTTATGTACTACTTATAACATAATTCATCATGATACACTTAAAAGCCAAAATATAGATATAACTACACAATTCAAAGGCCCTCTTTAGAGTATTGGCTATGTAGGTAGTGATCATTTATATAGGGGTATTTAGGGTAGCTTGACCCTATGTGACCATTAAGCTATTTTTCCCATATACATCATGAAGATTAAGAACCATATTTTTTCTATTTGGCAAGGAATGACATCCCATGATCTAGATATAATCACATTATAGTGAATATGGCATAGAAACTAAAATATTTTAGTTGGTCACATCTAAATCTAGCATGTATTCTATATAAGAAACATGTGTCTAGGCTAGATATAAGCATTCATGCAACCATTCAAGGTTGAAATAAGTATATGAGGTCAAAAAAGTGATTAATCCATAATCTAACTACTGATCCAAAATCCACTTCCATTATTATGCCTTTATGTTCTAGATCTAAATTTGTATTAGCATCAAAACTAATGAAGCATCTTATTTTCATTATCATTTCAATATATAACATAGTTGTACTTTATATTTATAGAATATCTCACTATAATAAATTTAATATATATTTATCTAAGATTTAAAATCAATTGATCCTATTTAGAGATAGTCTAAAATCCTTTTGCAATCATATAAATGTGCAATTTAGCCAATTTTCAATTTGTGTAAGTGTCGAGAATATGTTTCCATAACATGCCCCCATTGTATATCTAAAAATGAAACTAGTGTAAGTGTGGAGAACATGTTTCCAATACATGACTCCATTTTATATCTCAATCTTTTAAACTATGAAAAATATGGAATCCATGCCTCTATGACATGCCCAAACTAATATGCCCCCTTTTTGAGGTGAGGGGATGTAGAAACTAGTAGTCACCTTACCTCAAAAGTATAATACAAGTTTATAATATTTTTATGAACTATGTATAATAAAGAAGGAACATGTATAGGTAGGTATATCATTGAAGCACAAATAATGTGGTCTCCTAAGATGCATGATGTGAATCATGGCAACATATATATAGTAAAACTACAATCTCAACAAGTAATCAAGCATAGACATAATAACACTCAAAAGAAAATAAAAATACAATAGTCTAAGTTATATGAAACCTAAAATAATATGAAAATATTAAATATTCTAAAACTTCTAAAATAAATACCAAAGGTTCCAAAATTTAATGATAATCAATGTACTTTTGTTCTACATGGAGATGTTAATATGCCTATGTGTCACATGGATAAAAATATGCAATGTACAAGCAAATTTTCAACCCTTTCTCTAACCTTGTCAAACAAAAATATATCCATGATTAATACCATAAATGTTATTCAATAAGAAATACTACTGTATAATTGTAAATTTCCTAACATGAGGCCACCTTTCATGATGATATCTTGAGGGACAAACCACTTAAAGTGTATTTGAACATTTATATCCCTCTAAATTTATTATTTATTTATTTATTATATTTGATGGTAAAGGAAATATTTCAAATCATTTGAGACAATATATGCACTCTTTAGCCCATTGAGTAAAAGAAGCCCATTTGTTATTAAAATATTTTCATAGGAGCTTAATTAAATAATCTCTTGATTGGTTCTATATCCTCCTTGATGGGTCATTATCATTTTTTTAAAACTTCATGATGTATTTTCAATGCATTTTCATAATCACATGATTCCCAAAATATCATTGGAAAATTTTCAAGAGTTAAGTCCACATGAGGATGAAATTATTAAGGGCTATGTTATAATATTAGAAGGTGTTTTGTATTCTTTACAATTCACCTACTTAAATTTAGAACTAAAATTTGTATGTAGTAGGGGCCTTCTTTCTCCACTTAGAGAAATAACATTACATAAGCTCTTTATTTCATTTGATTTATTATATTAACATGTGTATATATATGCATATTCATATAAAAACAATCATGATACCATATTTCAAAAAATGAGGAAGGTCCTCAAGCTTAAAAAAATCAAAATCATCCATGCTAGCCAGATCTTACAATGGACATTTCTTAATTTTGGCATCACCATGTTGATCCTACACAAAAAAAAACTAATTGAAATATAAGATATTTTCAATAGCTTGGTTTTGACATAAAATACTTATAAAATAAATGAGATGTAAAAATTACTTTGGAAACATCACAATACCAATTTTTTGTTGTCCTAAAGTGGCTCAAACATGATTTTAGTTTTTACTACATAAATACCGATATGCATTTACATTTGGAAATATTGGTTTTATAAAATGCAATCTAAAATTTACCAACATAAGAAAGGTATATCTTTTTCTAGTGAAGGGAAATTGATACATAGTCTAAATGATATCATTGGTTCTTCTCTACACATGTAAATCATAAGGAGGAATATGTTATGCACCATTTCCACTTATCCAACCATGATTAAAATAATAAAAAGGATATAAATTAATGTTGTAAGGTGTCATATTCCAAAAATACCTAAATAAAAATAAAAAATAAAAATACAAAAATATTTTTAGCTTTTACATGTTCTAATAGCTCTTTAGATATATGTCATTGGTTCCATGTTGTTAGATAGTGTTGATGCTTCTACTTACATCACAAGTTCTCTTCAATGTTGATGAAAAATTCTCTTTTTAGGATTCAAATAATCCAAGGCATGAGTTGTATTCTATGATAATTCTATGATGTCTGTGGTGGTAAAGAAGCAGAGTATCAGAACTATCAATAATATTTATTTAAATTGGTGGTTGGGAGCCACCAGGGTCTAGATATTTGTGATAATCTAAGCCTAAAATTTAATATAAATTGATATTAACAATTATATTTAAATTAGGTGAGTTTTGATAAAGAAAATAGAAAAATTAAGGGTAAGGTAGAAAAGAGAATGTGATTACAGTTTTCCATCTCAAATATTATGACAAAGTTATGATTACTTTGATCATATATGAAACAATTTGTGGTGTAAAATAGTATAAACTTAGATTGCATCACAAAATAGGCAAGATTCAAATAAGATATATAAACCACAAGTAATAACCAAGTTTACTTTAAAAGTTTTCTACTATAACCTGAATAACATATGCACATCCAAATATAGAGAAAATAAAATGAAGTATACTTAAGATCTTTTCAATTAATCTATCATTAGCATAAATTAATAGCCCTATGATAGAAAATGTAGCTCAAAATCTAGATAACCATTAAAATTTAAGATAATATCATGTAATTGAGAGATAGCATTGGCTTTCAACAAACTATTCAAACCCTCTTTTCAAAATTCCATAATTGCATTAAATACTCTTTTGTATACAAATTACTCAAAGTATCTCCCTTTAAAAAATGGTAATCCATGCCTATTTATAGGAAACATAGGTGGTTTACTGGTTAACTCTCTCAAAATATCCATATGCAATCTAAGGAAAACTGTCCTTAATACAAAGATACAATGCAAAAGGCTTTCACACCAATTTTGACAAAGGATAAATGTATGCTAACAGACTAGCATATATATTACAAAAGAATATTCTTGTATGCTACATTTGTGGGACCCTTGAGTCACTATCTGAGGATGTTCTTTTCCTTAGTTCATTGTTCATTTATGAGCTAAAAATATATGGCAAGCTTCATCAAACAATCCTCTTCTTCACCTGTAAATGTGTCAAATTCCCTGTCACTCTTGGCCTTGAGTTCCTAGATGCATTAGGCCTCTATAATGTACTTTTTGGATGTGATGATGATACTAAGGAGCTTTTGATTGTCCTTGTTATTCTGGCCCTATTTTTATTTATTGCTATGGATTTGGAGACTAACCCTTTTCTTGAACTCCTCATCCTCCATCAGGCTTATGACATTCATCTTGGATGGTCTTTCCAATAGGTCCTTTAAGAGCTCCTCCATCCTTGATATCAAGCCTTTGTCCTCCTCTATGAAGTTGTTGGCACTATCACACTAGTTGTTCAAGTCTACTATGTTATCTTCAATGACTCCTAGAAGGGCATTCAAATGATTCAACTTGATGATTTTGATGCCCTGGACCTGCTTGGTGTGATAGACATTAATCAATTTAGTTTCTTGATCTCTAGAGATCTACCACTGAGTGATTGATGTATGTAATAAGGACTTATCTAGTAGCTTCATTACATCCTTTGGGATTGAAAATGTAAGATGTACTTCCAAATATTTCTTCTCCTTTTCTAGATTAGTGATCCTCTATTCCATCCCCTGGATTCTAGCCAAGGTCATTGTTGATTGGACCACCACCAAACTTACCACATACTTTTGATGGATGGGATGTTCCCCTAGTGCTTACCCTTATATAGGAGTTAGGCCTACAAAATGTTCCACCTTTTGAAAAGTTAAATCCTTGGTGCTAATGGTGGATTTCCTGGTTGTCACACTTTCAAACCCTACTGTATCCAGATTATACATGATAGTGGCCACTAGTTCAGAGAGATTAGGTGTCTATGGGGTTTCAATTCTAGTTACACTTGATGCTCCTAAATCCTTAATTTTCTTTTTGATTTCTCTTGTAGCATCAAAAATTCTCCTCTTTTCTTGACCCTTCATGAGCTCTTTGATCCAAGGTTTAATATTATCATGGGTGTCCACACCTGAAGTGTTGGTGATTGCCCATGAATGAGAGTGGGATGGAACCTTTTTGAATTTACCATATATGAACCAGTCTAGGATGATAGGTCCATGTATTGGGAATTCATCACTAAATAGGTTCACTTCACTGGTGGGATGGGTCCATGTTACTTTTGGTCTTTTGGAGGACCTAGGAATAAGGGCCATCTCAGCTTCTCTCTTCTTCTAAGTGACAGGGACTAATTATAATGCCACTTCTTTTCCCTTCTCTTCCTCACCTATTTGAGGTCCTTCAATTTGTGCCACCTCAGTTGTAGCTTCCTCACCCTCGTGGTCAGATCCATAGGTTTTTATAAGTTCCTTGAAGAACACATCCACCATTCCATATGGTTCTAAGGTAACCATATCAATGTGCTCTACTGGGTTAGATAGTCTTAGAGGCTAGATTAATGATAAAGGGCCTTCACCTAGCCTTTCTTCTAGCATTCTTTCACCTAATCCTTGAATTTAGAGTTTTCTCTATGATGGTTGACTTAGAGGTGCACTTGAAGTGGAGGGAAATAAATGATACTGTAATGGGTTCATTTTCTATCTCTCCCCAGCTAGTTTCTTCTCCCTTTATAATTTGTGATCAATCTCGAAACCATGTTGTCTACATCTAGCAAGGACCTCTTCAAAGTTAGCATATTTATTATATAAATGGTCATAAGAACAAACTATTTGGTCCTAGGCCACCTTGGTTAGCTACCTTGATTGTAAGTGAGGGATAACTTTGTTGGTTAGGTCCCATTTTTTTAATTCATCCTTATAAAAGTAGAAGGCATCTCTCTATCTAGATATAATGTCCAATTGCATCTAGTCCCTGATCAAGGTTCTCCCAATCAAAAATGGGAAGGGATGTATAATTCCCTTCCTCTTCTCTCTGAGGTGTTATCAACTCCATATTAAATTTGGTACACAATTTCTTGTTTAGCCAACTTAAGGGGAACATAAACATGAAACCTAAATGGTTGGGTCATGGTTCCCTCAATCCTAAGGATAGTGCAGTCTAGATAAAATCAAATGTCTCCCATGAGATAAACATATATTTTGGAAAGAGGGTACATCTTGGGCATGGAATATCTTGTGATGCTTTGGAACAATATGGGATATATATAGTCATAGATGAATTGCGTATGTTCCCAATACTTGAAGATATAAAGCTTGGATTAATGATGGCAGATGGTAATTCTATTGTGGGAGGACCAATTTTTAACACCAATAATTTGTGTAGATGCCATTAATGAGTCCATAAGATAAGACATCATGGTGAATTGTTAAATTGTGTTCTTCTTAATGGCATAAAACTACCTTCCTAAGTGGATACTAATTAGCTCCCTAATAGGTGGAGTCATCTTTTCTTATATCATGAAGTATATGTAAGAAACCCACTTAGGGTCAACATAACTGGTAATTGCTACTCTAGAGGCTCTATTAAATAAGCTCATTATGATCTTGATGCCCTCCTTGAATTATATGATGGGGATCCTACCATAATGATTTCTAGCCACATGAGTCCCTTGGATTAACCATGGTCTCAAGATGACATCTAGGCTATATTGGGTAGTCCACTCTTTTATGGAGGGGAGGTCAATATGGGCTTTAGGGAATTTATAATAGCCTTTAAAGACTATTGGGGAAACATAATAAATCTTCCTTGACTCTCCTTCTTTGATAATCTAATCATTATCATTTCTATAATCCATAAATAAGGGTGTAAGGATGTTAATACAAGGTAATACCTCTCATTTGGTAACAACTTGATGAAGACCTATCATTTAGACTAGAACCAAGTCATCAAACTTCCTTTTGGTGAGTACCACCCTTTGATCATTGAATGACAAAGGTTGTAACTCTTCAATGGTGAAGAAAATCTTAGACCAATTCTTCATTCCATTGGCTAATGCCCTTGTGTCTAATTTGGTGTCATCAAAGCATCTCCCTTCATGGTTTGTGGATAGATACAAGTCTATCTCTTCCTTCCAGTATTACCTTACACTACCATGAACTTAATTACCTTGGAATATGCCTAGCCTTGATATTCAGGATGATAATTTGAGCTTGTTTAATGTAGTTAGGTCCTCAATTAGTCAAGTGTTAGGGCTTTAATCTATTTTGTTAGGGTTTTTGAGGATTTGATGGTGAAGGTGATAGATTTCATAAATTTATTCATGCCTTAAATATTATAGATAGCACCACTTATGCAAATTTTGTCTTTTTGGATGTGCCATATCTTGGGATTGCCTTTTAGTGCTTATATTTTGCATACATGGACCTCCCTAAGCATGTTTTCATAGCATCTCATGGGAATTTTTTTAAGAATATCCATTTGTTTTTGAATAGAGACTTTTATTTTGCTTTATTGGATCAAGATCAAAAGCTGATCTATGAGTTTAGATTTGATTTCTTGATAGGTCAATTGTGTTTAAATTTGATGTTCTCACTAACATCAAAGATGTCCTCATGAATGTCAAATGATGAGAGCATGATTGTCAATTTCAAGCTCATGAGGTTCCTTTAATTGAATAGAAGCATGATACACATCATATTGGTAGTGCTCTCGATAATTTGGGGTCAATGTGGGCCATCAGAATGAGCTTGATGATAAAGCACAAAATTTTGATTGTGATCCATGAGGTCATTTCTAATTGGTCTGGCCTTCAACAAACCTTTTGATCTCACATCATTAGATTATGATCCAAATATGAACATGGGCCATCGAATTTTACAAGATGCATGAAAATTAAGTTAGTTCATAATATATATAGGCTTAGGTTGAGGGATTAATTTTTATATTAATAGTATTAAAAAACACTATGACCTAAGTTTTAATGTGATAAGCCTAGGTTTTAACACTTTGAAGGTCCCTTTTTGGACTAAATATAAAATTTTGGATGGGGCTTATTTTGAAGGCCTTGCTAATGTCAAAGACATCCTTGAGAACATCACAAGATGGGAGCAAGGTCGTAAAAATAAATACCATATAAAATTTTGTAATGAGCGGTGTTTCACATGTAGGTTATCTTAGGAGGATCTCGCATCATCAGATTAGGATTATGGTGAATACTAACCATTGATTCATGTCAAACAAACATGAATGCACTTTGGGATTGAGCTTAAGGTGAAACACTGATAAGGCCTTTAAATATTTTTAGGATGAAAACTACCTTCGAGGACATAATACTTAATGAAATTAGGAGGGGTTTAAAAGGGGAAGAACATAAAGGGACTTTAGGCATGATTTTAGACTTAGGGTCTTTTGAAATGATTAATTATTTATATATTTTTTCTTTAAAAAATTTAAATTTAAACTCTTAGGGATTCTTGTTCTAGAACCCTACCTTATGAAACTTACACTTCATCATTCAAGATTTATCATTAGTAGGGTTAGTTAATAAAGCATAATTAACTAGGCAAAGACCCATTCCATTTCTAGGTGGATGATACCCTAATTAACAAAATAATAGTACCATGTAAACCATGCCAAGAAATGAATGTTTTGACATATTAACAAGGGACCCATTTTTCAAAGCAATAAAAAATGGGATGTTGGTCCCAATAACAATGATGACTTACAAGGGAAACATAGCAATATGTTAGGACCTAGAAACTTTAGCTTAAACTAGCACATAAGTCATTTATCTCCTTTGATCCATACATCATTACTTAAGTTAATTCTAGGTTAGAACAAGATTCAAATGTATAAAATTCAAATCTTTGAGTCATGGCCTAAACATGGTGTGTGTGTTTTTATTCCACTTACTGTTTGTCAATATACTTTAGGGAAACAACATCTAGGTTCATATCCTTTTGACCATTACATTTAACTTTGAGCATATTTAGATATTCTCTTAGAAATAACTAATATTAATTTATGGGAGGATTAGGCATTACTCTACTGCCAGCTAGGTGTCTATAGCCCTAGAAAAGATAACTTTGGATTCACTCATGGCCATGCTCCACTACTAGCCAGGCATCTATAGCCCCAATGGAGGTTGCCTGAATCACCTTTGAATTTTACATCTTTTTATTTAGCATTAAATCTCTTTTTTTATTAATAAATGTTGGGAGCTAAGATAGCTAGTTTTAAGGATTTGTTCATGTAGACACCTAAAACTGACCACCAATAACCTCCAACTAGGCTTTTAACCAATATCCACCTAAAGTGTGCAATTTGGCCTAAAAAAACTAAAACATGCTAAATAATGTGAAACTCATGTATTCAAGTGTCAATTTTAGCCAGGGTATCCCTAAATAGGGTAATGCAATTTATGGGCTAGCTAACTTTGATCAGATCATTCTGAGTCAAAATGCCAAATTTATACCTGGGTGCTCTGTATTGCTCTTTCCTATCAAATCTCTTGCATGAGACATGTGCCTTCATTATTTATTGTTGATAACATCCAAAATGTGAATATGATTCTAATGAATCTAATATTGATATCCAATTCCAATCCAGTCTAATTTTGGACCAATAACAATGCATTCTAATCAGTTGGTAACTTATGCACAAAGTGCTTAATCATACTTAAGAGCTAATTAACCCAAATCAAGGCCTAATAAAAAATTCCATGGAAACTTGTTGAAAATTTATTTTTGGAAATAAATATTGAATATCTACATCATCAAGTGACCTCATTTCTTGGGAAGACGTCCATAGGCCATAAATGCCACAAATATCAAGATTCATGCCCTCTATGCCTCATCAATGCGTTCCATGATGCCCTCGATGCCTCTTAATTTCACCTTCTCCCAATTTAATGATGAGGATAATTACAAACATAATTCCAAAAATTAAATTAATCCTCAACCACACATCTCAATCTTAGGATGGATAGTTCATGTTGATTTTAGACATTCTAAAAAATCTATAAATAGAGAGGCCATGAAAATCATTTCTAAGATATTTTTGTCAAATGTTATAATTCAAAAATATCTTCAAGAAACCATTTCAACTAGTGTTACCATGACAAATTGATTCCAAGCCAAGCCAAGACACAAGCCAAAGGTGCCAAGGAGAGATGGAGGTAGCTAAGCTTCCATTGCCAAGGACTTCATGAGCATAAAACTGAGGAAGCCACTACCACAAAGGCATTGGAAGCATACAAGGAAGGTGAAGGAATTCTTGTCTTTTATTCCATACTTTCTAGTTGTGTTTTTCATTTGTTTTTATTAACTAAGCTCTCCCTAGTGTCTATGCCTAGAGATGTTATGCTAGCTAGTGTGTTTCTTTTATTTTATATTTCATTTTGGAACTAACACCATACTAACCATCCTCTCCTGAGTCAAATTCCTAGATCACATTATGTCAAGCCTAGTGGGACTAGACACATCTCACATCTGAAGAAGATCATTTTGTAACTCTAAAATATTTATTTTGACCCTTAGAACTCATGAAAATTAATTTTTTAACTTTATTTTGTAATTTTTGTTTGTTATGGTTTTATATAGTAGCCAACATCAACAAGTAAGATGAACAATGGTTACATATCTTAACTGATGTCAGTTATCAAAATCAACATTGGTTAGATTTCATTTAGACAAGGTAACCATTGTCAGTTGTATATAACTAATGTCGGTCACTATGTTTTTCCAAAAACATAGACCTGAGAGTTATTTTTCCAAAGTTCATTGTTTCAAACCAAAAAGAGCTTCAAAGGTAGAGGACATGATAACATTTTTACTATAGGACCAAGCTTGATATTTGCTTAAAACATGTTTAAATCACCTTTGCATGCTTAAAAATCAATTAAGAACCTTGTTTTGGGTGTTTAATAAAGAATTTAGATCTTTTTGGGTGAATGTTTTCAAAGTTTGCAACTAAGACCAAGGGATCAAATGAACACCACCAAATCTTTCATACTAGGCTTAAAATTGAACACACTTGTCAATTCTTGTTTTCAATAGTTATTTAATCAATTTGTTGTTTGGGAAAAAGAGGGATGTTACATGTATGCTCTTCCATTTATCCCATATAGGGAACCCTTGGAATCAAAAGTACCATTCCTATTGCAAATAGCCTAGTCTAAGGCTTAGAAATACATTTATCTAAAGCACTCCCCAAAAACTCATCAAAGTTTGGGTGACCTTGAAAATGACCCTAAAGTCTTTCTACTTTCATGATTTCTTTATTTTTATGTAATCTTGGCTTGCGAGGGGACTTCATCACCTCCTATGAGTTCTTTAGGGAAGCTTTGACCCAAGGTTTCATCTCTCGACATTGAATTCATTTGGCTCCTTTAGAGTTACACATGGGATGTAGTGTCACTTTGGGCATCACACTACACTAAACAAACATCAAGATGTAGTGGTTGTGAAAAGGACTAGAACTTTTTATAATAAGCCAAGTGATAGAGACCTAAAATCCATGCTTTTCTTTTGCATTATTAAGCATGAAATTCATTGTGTAATTGATTCCCCTAGATCATTTGGAAACTTGTTAGATCTTAGACAAATCCCTACTTACCATGGAAATATTATTGGTGCAAGGTGTGCCTCAAGGTCCATGTCATAGTACTATCATTTGAGAGAAGGGGGTGTAAAAACACTGCTATATAATGCATATTTACTTTTGGACGAACACTTAAAATCCTCTCAAATGACATATATTGATGGATTCCAATAATACCAAGTAACCTTATCAGTTTATGATCTAAGAGTGACTAATTAGTTGGTCTTATCCTAGATTAATGTCTTTTTTTGAGTCAGAACTTGGTGTAAACAAACAATCCAAACCAAACACATAGTCCAAATTTTCATTTGAACAAAGAGGCATTATGCTGCCCACATGAGATCATCAATTTACCTTTTTCAAAAGTTCATCAAAAGATTGAGAGTCAGATCATCCACTTTGGCATGGTTATGCTACCCAATTGAGTCTAAACCTTTACCAAAGTTGTTTAAAATCCTTCACTTATAATCTAAAATCAGAATTGCACCTTTATAAGTTCATAAGGTTGATGTGTTAAGTGGTTTCACCATTTACACTAAACTTGAGGGAATTTAGGTTGAATTTCCAATTTGGGTTGAATGTTGTTTAAGACTCATAATCATTGTCATCACTTGATATACTTAAGCCATTTTATGTTAAACACTTTCTCTTTGATCCTATACACCACAACATTTTGAATTAAGAAAAGTAGTGTTATGCTATCAAAATTGTAGGAAAACATCTTTGCCTTAGAGAGTTTTTGAAACAATCCTTTTTGTCACACCTTTTAGGTAGTATAGCATCATTATGCTGCCCAAAGAATTTCAAATATTATTTCATAGACCTTCTTGCTTAGAATTTCAAAATTATTCCTACATTTTTAGACCGATCTAAGTGTACTTTTGTGATCCTTTATCTAAAGCATAGTTATACTGATCACCTTTGTCTAACTTGTTGGTCAAAAGAACCAAGTTTTATACCATTTTTTGTGAGAAAATAAATTATTTCTAAAGTGCCTTTTGTTCAATACCTTATACCTAGTTGATCAAGTTCATGTCTAAGAATCAAATTCATAGTGTTTGTTAGAAGTGTTTCAAATCCATTACCTTAAAACTTTCATCTATTTCAAAGTCTAGCTTTTGATGCCATTTGGCCTAGAGTCCTAGTGCATGCATTGTCTAAGCCTAGATTTTAATGCTGCATTTGGCCAAAAGACCTAGTAACTTTTAAATTAGATTAGATTGATTTGAAACACTTTGACCTTAGAGTTTGGCATTTTTATTTTCAGTCCATTTACTTGCTTAGCTTTGTGTGAACAGTGAAACATTGTATACTTTATGCTAGACTATTTCCTCACAAAACATTACATAAACATTTTGATCATTTTTGAAGAATCTAGACCAAGTTAGAACATCACCTATTTTAGACATTATCCTTTTTAGAGTTTTTATAACTCTTATAACTTTTATCGCAAAGCATTGACTATGGATCCCAACATGTATTCCTACACTCATAGTCGACTCATGTACAATTTGAGGATTATTAATGTAGTTATGCAAGAAGAAATGGTGAAAGACCCCTATGCACATAATATTTCTTATGATATGGATTCTTATCCCTCTTATAATAATCAATCAGGGGCACAAAGCCAAGATCCATTAGCTAACTATCTAGTTAACAAACCACCCTATTTAGAATAAGACCAAGAGCAAACCATACAATACCTAGCTATAATACCTATAGTGGATGAGCCAGTACTTTAACAATCATATTCTAGTAATATGGCTTCCATGTATGATCCACTTTTGTTTGAGTGACATTTGTTAGAGAACAAAGATGAGATTTTGGTTAGAGGGATAAAGGTAAGGACTAAGTTTCCATCAAACTTTCCCCATGAAAATTTACAAATTCTAGTAAGAGTGCCCCACAATATCATTTAAAATCAATAGGATTATTCTATAAATCTTATGGCTCTTGTCCAAACAATGTACCAAGATCCTAATATATCTGATCGAGGTAAAAACATCATGGAAGATCACTTTAACCAAATACAGATAACATATCAAACCTACTTGAATATAGAACATGATTTCAATCAAATTAACATGGTAATTAAGCCTCTTATTTACCTAGTTCATTCAATAAGAGTGTTGATAGAGTTAACTAGACAAGAGAATCTAGATTTTGACCCATTCATACAAATTGCTTTGATAGATAACTTGATGCATATGCTCATTATTGAATAAGTGTCTTCAGTCTATACACAAAATAAAGAGCCAAATGTAGTAGACAATGTGCAAATAACATCCAAACTTGATCAAAGTGGTAAAAACACACAAAAAATCAGCCAATAATGTGTGCATGTAGTCAATCTTATGAATAAGTCATCATGTTAGGGAATAGGAGTTTCTACACCCCAACCTTAATCGATTACTTCCTCAAGTGTATAACTTATGGGTTTAGATAATAAAACAATGGATAATGTCACACCTCAATGACAAAATGTGATGAACCCTACTCCTCAATAGGTAATGAGTAGTATTTCACAATAGTAGGCACAGTCTAGTGTATCAATGTAATAGAGGACAAATACATTGCCACCTTAATTAGGGGCATCCAATGTTCCACCTTACCAGGTAATGATGAACATACCTCTTCAGTCATAGACTAATATGCCAATCCAAAACAAATCAATGACTAGTCAAAAACATGCAAATATGGGTCAACAATAAATGCCAAATTTGCAACCTATTTTCACTTCCTCATAGGGATTTGTTTAACTAAGAGGTCCCAATATTTCTCAAGTACCTACTAGATAGTTGTTGGTTCAAATGTACAATAAATCTAGAGATAGGGTCTTTGTCCACAAGTTCCCACTCAATATCAAGGTTCAATTAGTTAGCAACATGTCCCTTTGCAACCACAGTAGGCATAGTATACTTATATCCCTCTATCCCAACCATAAAATCCTCCAAGTCAAACCTTTATCACCAACTCAAACCAAAATATTACACAACCAAGTGTGCAATTTCAAGTACATCCTAATCTATGTATATGTATTCGTCATCTATTCCCAAACTAAAATAATGTACCCCAATAGGTATATCTATCATACCCTAGTCAAAATGTCCCACTTGTGACCTCCCAACCATTTATCCAAACCAATGTTCTCCCTCAAACCAATATTCCTTCTAGTTTCCTATCCCAAGAATTGCAATAGATGAAGGATATAATTTCTACCATTCAATCTGGTAAACAAACTAAAAAGTTCAAATTGGATGATGTGTGTTCATATCCATTCAACATGGAATATTTATAGATACTATTTCCTCTAGGATATGAACCACCAAATTTTGATAAATACAAAGGGAAATGTGACCCTACGGTTCATTTGATTGAATTCATTGTCACATGTCAACTAGTGACATATAACAACATATAATTTTTTCTATTATTTCCAAGGAGCTTGGCGGGACAAGCCTTGGAGTGGTTTTTAAAGTTGCCTAAAAATTTAGTAATAGATTTAGATGATCTTTTTAATAAGTTTGTGCAACACTTTTCCTATAATCTCAAGCATGAGATTTCACTAGTGGACTTAACACAAGAAAATTAAAAATATGGTGAGAGTTTTGTAGGTTATTTATAGTGATTGAGAGTCCTTGCAAGCTATTTCACCCATATTTTACCAGATAAACAATTGGCTGATGTGTTTACCAAAAATTTGCATAGTGAGATAGCTTATCATTTGGAACTACAATGTGCACATACTTTCAAGGAAATCATCAATAAAGGTTTGTTGATTGAGTGAACACTCATCAATAAAGGAGTTATCAAGATTAATTTAACTAATCAAAATCAAGGTACCAATCAGGGAAATGACCAACATCCCATTCAAGCACCAACATCACAACTAGTACAGGCCAATAACCATGAAAGACCAAAGTAATTAAACCACAACAAGAATGTTGTGGGAAATGGAGTAACCATATCTCATCATGTGTAAATGGTAAAAATATCATCTGCACTACCTTTTTATCTTACTCCTACTTAGTAACCTCTCTAACCAATACCATAAGCATAATAACCAAGACTTATACAACAAATACAAAAGTTGTTACCATTGTAAACCCCTCCTCTTAGGAGAACCATGCTTACATATTGTCTCTTTAATGACCTAAGAGAACCTATTGAGTTTGTATTTCACACACTTCTTACCACTAATCTAATTAATTGGCCTATACCAAAGCATTATCTACAAGGCATTCCTTATCTTGATTGATACCATGAGAATTAATTCTATGACTATCATTAGGTAAATGGGCATAAACTATGAAAATGTGTCCAAATCAAGAATTTAATTGAGAATATGTTAGAGAATGGGGAGATAAAATTAGATAATGGTGCTTCCACTTCTAATCAAACTCTTGGTATTTATCAAAACTCCTTTCCCTGACATAACAATCAATAGCAACAAAATAATCAACAACATCAATGGCCAGTGCAACAACAAAATTAGTAGTATCAAAATCAAAGACCAAACTAGAAAAATCAACAAAATCGACAACAAAAACTAAAACAATAAAATAATGGACAAAACCAAGGTTAGAATGGTAACAACCAATAAACCTACCATGCAATTTCACATGATTACAATAGGGTTGTAGGTAATATTGCATATGATAACATTAATGCCATCTCCATTAATCCTAGACCAAGCACTAATTAGCCTAGATCATTGATAAACAATAGCATTCAACCAAATTACATGGATAATCCTTCTTTGACTTGGGAATGCATATAGGCAAACAAGCAAACTAGGACATCCCCTTTTGGACCTTATATCGATAATTTGTCCTTATCATGTGACCACATATGAGTGCACTGGTAACCAAGACTTATCTTATTTGGTCTCACACTATTCCCAACATTTGTTAGTAATAATGGTCTAGTATTTAACCCTAATTACATACTCATAACTTAGAGGTTAAAGATTAATATCCCAGGCTGACAACTATCTACCACTTTGCCTATCATTCAACTAAAAATTTAGCCTCGAAATAAACCATTCACTACTAACCAAGATAAGAAATTTGATATTGTGGAACAATTGCAGAAGATAGTAGCATAAATTTCTATTTTAGATTTGATGTGAATGTCAATAATCCACAAAAATATCTTGAATGAGTTTTTGACCAAATCCACTATTTCTAGTGACATATCCCCTAATAAAATTGAAGCTTTGGTTAGACACCTAGGTTCGGCCCAACAAATCACATTCAACCAAAGTGATATGTCTTCCCTTGGTCCACTCCATAATAATCCATTATACATAGAAGTTTATATATGATGGCATAAATTAAAATATGTCCTTATAGACAATAGATCCATCCTCAACATAGTGTCTCTAAAGCTCATCAATCTTCTTGGGTACATAATGATAGATCTCCAATAAAAAACAATAACCATCAAAGCCTATGATAATCAGAAAAGAGAATCACAAGGCACCATTAGTTTACCAATTATCATTGGACCTTTAACCCATGATACACTTTTCCATGTACTTGATCTCAAGTTATCATACAATATGCTTTTAGGTAGGCCTTGGTTAATGAGATTCATACTATCCCATCAACACTGCACTAATGTATCAAGTTTTCCCACTCAAGGATGGAAGTGAATATTTTAGGAGATTTACACCCATATGAACACTCAAGCATCTTGAGGGTAAATTTCAAATATATAATTATTAGTACAACATGAATCCAAGTTCCAAGCAAGATAAAGGAAAGGTTATACTTATTTATCCTTCACCGAATAATTTCATAGATCCTAATACATTGGATTCCCTTTCCCACATATCACCTCCTTAATATTCTAATCATTTCACCATTTTAGATAATAGACTAGGAGAGTATGTGACCCATGATACATTTCATATTGCCAATCTTCCTCAAAATATGACAACCTTTGGGTGACCTAAAGTCATCCCACATATGTATTGGCAACAAAAGAACAAAAATAAGGGACCTATCACATTTGTACAACATTCAGCCTAGGACCTAACCCTATTGAAGGGGATGAATCATGGTTATATAATGACAACTAAGTTGATTTTTATAAAAATGCAAAATATCCTATTCCTAATAGGATCATGGATCATCACAATTATGAAGGAAGAGGCCTCATACCAAATTAGTAAGGAACCATCAAGCCAATTTCCATTACTATGTATGAAATACCTCATGGACTTCGATTTAAACCACCTGGGGGTGACCCCACATATCTTATTCAAACTCCATCATCGATGACTAGTGATGATGATGTTGATAGCAAAGTAGAGTCCAATCATAACCTCACCTTTTGATAACCTAGATGAAACCAACCTATGTGATAACAATGCTATTTGTACCTTACCTTGGTCATTCATCACAACCCTTTGCCATTATATTATCCCAAACTGATATATTGAGACCAATAAGAATCTAGTCTGCTGATTGATGAGTTCTAAGATGATGAGGCATTCTATGATTTCTTAGGCCTTAGAGACAATGTTCCATTGGGAGATCACAACTTAGGATTCTCAATCACATTGTATCCTATAGCCTATTTTAGAGAGCAAGTGAACACTTTTAGCCAAAAACAAATAAGTAAAACATTGAGGTTCCAAAGTCAAAACCTCTTTGAGGCACTTTTTAACTAGGGAAAAAGTAAAGATAAAGGCTAGTCTTGTAGTAAAAACATGTTTCTAGTGCCATTAGATGGGGGTGTTTATTCTTATTTGAATTTAGACCAAGAAACCACCAATGATGAACTTGCTTGTGGATCTAGGTTCAAATTTGAGAATCAATAAGTATTTGATCAAAGTTTTCAAGAATTTCCAACTATTTTTGTTGCATGGCTAGATATCCCATTAGGGGACTCAAATTCATCATGCCTAGGAGAATTTGAAGAGAAATTCCTAATAGATAACCTTGACATAATCCAATAGTTCAAGTCATTACCTACTATCCTAAAAGATAGTTTGACCCTTCTAGTCAAGGATACAACATAGATAAATATCAAAACTCCATCAGACCTAAAATGGATAATATTAGGGGCATCCCTCACTGAGGAGGAACATGACATATGTACTAAACTATTGAGAGAATTTATATATATCTTTTCATGGGCCTAATCTGACATTCCAGGTTTAGACCTCACCTTGGTTCTACACCACCATATGGTTAATCCTAATGCCAAACTAGTAAAATAAAAGTTACGAAAGATGCATCCTTGCATTATTTTATTTGTAAAGAAAGAGTTGGAAAAAATCTTAGAAGTAGGATGTATCTAATCCATTGACTACTTAGAATAGACCTCTAATGTGGTACCTATTAGTAAAAAACCTAAAGGGATCAAAATTTGTATTGATTTTTGAGACTTCAACAAAGCTTGTCCAAAAGATGATTTTCCCTTACCTAATATAGACATGATCATCAAATCCATGGTAAGTTATTAAATGCTTTCACTCATGGATGGATTTTTAGGATGCAACCAAATCATAATAACACCATAAGACCAACACAAAATAGTGGTCACCACTCCATGGGGAACATTTTGTTATCAGGCAATACCATTTGGCCTTAAAAATGTTGGAGCTACATATCAAAGTTCCATGACTATCATTTTCCATGATATGATTTATGATATTGTTGAAGACTATGTCGATGACATATTAGGAAAATTCAAAACCTGGGTTGACCATCTAGTAATGCCACATAAGATATTTGAAAGATTATGGGAGAACTAAGTAAAAATCAATCCAAATAAATGTGTGTTCAGTATAAATTCAAGCAAGCTACTTGGATTTATTGTGTCTCATAGAGGTATTGAAGTCTATCTATCTAAAGTCCATGTTATAATTGAGATGCCACCGCCAACCAATTTAAAGCAACTCCATAGTTTACAGGGTAAGATCCAATCAATCTAATGCTTTATCTTTCAACTAGTAGACAAGTTTCATCTATTTACACAAATTTTGAAGAAGGGAGTTGTATTTCACTAGGATAATCATTTCCAAATAGATTTACAATAAATCAAAGACTATCTTATTAATCCACCTATTTTATTACCTCATATGCTAGGAAATCCATTCTTATTACACCTATCAGCTACCAACCATGCTTTGGGGGCACTCTTGGCTCAACATGGTGATAATGGAAAGGGGCATATCATATACTACCTAAGCCATACCTTGGTTACATATGAACATAACTATGCACCTATTAAAAAAGCTTGTCTGGCCATGGTTTTCATAGCTCATAAACTATGCCATTACATGTTGAATAATAAGACCATGGTAATTTCAAAACTAGATCTACTCAAGTATCTACTATCTAAAACAAATTTGAAAATTAGAATGGCTAAATGGATCATGCTTCTCATTGAGTTTGACATAGAGTATGTTAATCAGAAGGTAATCAATAGATAAGTTCTTGTTGATCAACTTGCTAAAGCACCTCTCACAGACACACCACCACTCATGTTTCAATTTATTGATGAATCCATCATGACCATCATTAACACAACCCTAAAAATTGTATTTTGATGGTTCATTTACTTCACATGGATTAGGGTCAGGCCTATTGTTTATTACACCATAGGGGTATCTAATCCCTAAATAATTTATAATTAGCTTTCCTTATACAAATAACATGTCTGAGTATGAAACACTTATTGCAGGACTTTGACAAGTAGTGCATTGGAATATATATCATCTTCAAGTTTATGGTGATTCTTAGTTAATCATCAATTAGGTCATAGATCATTTTTAGACCAAAGATGACAAGTCAGTTCTATATAAATCTATAGTTGACACTCTTAAGCAATAAATTACCAATATTTAGTTTGAGGACATAATGAGGGCTATTAATAGAACTATAGATGCCATGGCCACTATTGGCTCTCTAATTTGACAAATAGATAAAGCTAGAGAGTATTTGTTGCTCATCAAGAGTTTGTCAGCACTAGCTCACGAATCTTCAATCATTACAATGATTTGTGATATTATTGGTCCTAATTCTATATAGTACTCAGACCTTTACAACTACCATCATGATGAAGTTCTACCACCAAATCTATCTTGAAAACAAACCAAAGCCTTCATTCATCATTCCACTTGTTATACTCTACTTGGATCCACCCTTTACCATCATAATTTTGAAGGAACTCTACTTCATTGTTTAACTTTGACAAAGTCTACACTATCATTAATAGTAGTTCATGGAGTATGTGGAGCTCATTCTAGCAGGGTATTCCTATCCAAAAAGCTTTTGTGTACTAGTTATTATTGGTCCACAATGGATGCAGATGCTGCTACATATTTAAAAAAGCGTGACAAATGTCAATGGCATGCTAATCTGATTCATGCACTAGTAGAAACTTTGAAACTAATGTTGACATCATGGACATATTCTACAAATGGACTTGACTTCATTAGGAAGATTAACCCCACTTCATCTAATAACCATAAATATATCCTTACCACCATTTATTATTTCACTAATTGGGTTGAAGCTATATCCCTCACTTACGTGACTGAAAATAAAATTTCCAAATTCATTTTCAACCATCTCATTTGCTACTACAGTATCCCATGTAACATTATATCTAATAATGGAGGATTATTCAAGAACAAGGATGTAGACTAGCTATGTACTAAATTATTATCACACAACATTTTTCTATAACATATTACCCTAAGGTAATGACCAAGCCAAGGCACCCATCAAACCATTGTCAATATTTTCAATGATGCCAGTCATTATTGGCACTTACAAATATTCCCTAACCTTTGGACATATCATACAAATCATCATACCCCCCATAGGAGCCACTCCATACTCAATTTTTTATGGTACTAAATCCATCCTTCCCATTGAGGTCAAATTTCCTTCACTACATATCTCTTTCAAGCATTTCTTGGATAATCATGACTATCGAGTAGCTCACTTATAAGAGCTATACCTATACAATGAGAAATACATAGCCACGCTTAACAATATTCAAGCATATCAGAACTAAATCAAAGGCCACTATAATCAACATGTTCAATATAGAACATTTGAACTTGGTGATCTTGTTCTTAAAGAAAACCAAAAGAATACCACGATTAAGAAAAAGCATAAAGGGAAATTCAAACCAAACTAGATAGGGACTTTTATCATCATTGTAGATTATGGATTAGAAGCATACAAGCTAACCACACTAGACAAAGAGGAAATTTTGGAGCCAATAAATATTATTCATCTCAAGTAGTACTATGCTTGAACACTAAGGTTTATTATCTATAAGGACCATTTTAGTTAGGCCATTTTATCACTATTATTCTTTGTATAATTACCATCCTTATCCATCCTCTTTGCCATATCTATTTTCCATTTATTACACATTTTTAGTATTGAGGTATTTGATCAGTTTCACTAGTTGGTTCCAGTACTCCAAATAAATATTATATTTTGGGATAGTGTGATAGAAGTTTTGGAAATTATATCCTTTATTTGTTATTCCTTTCCTACCACCAGTCTTGCTACTAATTATAAATACCTTTGGGAAGATTAGTACCATTTATATCTAACATTATGTCCTATTTATTACCACTATGGGAAAACTAGGGGCAACATTAAGCCTTGATGTACTAAATTGCCACTTCCTATGTCATACTATGCCTTATTACCAACTGTGCCTATTTTGTTTGAATTAACTGCTACACTAGTCGAATTCCTCTGCTACAAGGGCAAAACTATAGTAACTTGAGGTCTTACATTGGGACTATTTAGGTATCAATTGATACTTATTAAGGTCAGCTCATTCACCCTTTTCATACACTCTCACCATTTTGTGAGCAACCTAAGCCACACTATCGTTATTTTGTGAGCAACCCAAGCCACTCTCTCACCATTTTGTGAGCAACTTAAGCCACACTCTCACCATTTTATGAGAAACCTAAGCCATGATCTCATCATTTTGTGAGCAACCTAAGCCACACTCTCACCAAATTTTGAGCAACCTAAGCCACACTCTCACCATTTTATGAGTAACCTAAGCCACGCTCTCATCATTTTATGAGCAACCTAAGTTTGAATACTCTCATAGTTTTGTGAACAACCTAAGACATGCTTTCACCATTTTAAGAGATTGGACCATTTAGTGTCTCATCATTCTTGATTGAGTTGAGATACTCCAAAACAATTCCAAAAACATTTGAAAATTTTTTAGAAAAAAATAAAAAACATTGACCACTTCTTTGCCTTAAGGATTCTGGGAAACCTTACTAAGTTATGAGCAAATCACTTATCATTTAGTTTCCCCATCTTTTTTGGCTTCTTTCTCTCATACACTTTCTATTTTTTAAGACCATTATTATTCTTCTATCACATCCATTTTGTTTGTTTTCATCAATTGTCACATTCTTCCCATTCCCTAGGAGAACTACATTTGGCTTGAAGTTTTTTATTGGATATTACATCTATGGAACTATGTAGGCAGTGTCCACTTGCCTAGTACATATGGAGACAACTCAGATATCCCCTTCCTTTTCTTATATTCCCCCATTTTTTTCATTTGTTAAGTTGTCACCTATTTTATAGGGGCAATGTTCATATGGTTTCTATTGCATTATTCATTTATTTGTTTCTACTTATTTTGTTTGTTTGTTTGCTTGCTTGCTTTTAGCACTATTGCCTTTATTTAGTTTATGTGTGTTTATTGGGTGATTCCTTCTCCACATTTACACTTGAATCTATCCTTATTCATATGTTTACATTTTCATCATAGTTTCTATCATTAGTGCATTATTTTCTATTGATTATTGGATTACAGGAGTCAGCCCTCATGCATATTTTAGCCAAGTCCTGATGATGTTATACCATGATGCCTACCAACACATGCTATAATAAAACTTAGATTCATGAATTCTATTCAAAATTGGAGGCATTTATTCAGCACTAACATCCTGATTCAATCCTAATCATATCCCAAATAGAGTAATTAAACATGAAAGAATTTCAACCTTTATTAGTTCAGATGAGCATTTCCCTACTAGTAGGTTGTTCCAATTCATCGTTACCCTATGTGTTAAGTTATCATCATCCTCAGACAAGTTTACCATGTTTTCCATAATTGAGGTCCAATAATTATAACCACCTATGGGAAAATCATTGCACACCATCCCACCTAAATTTATCAATGATTATAACTACCTTTGGGCAAATCATTGTGTTGTCACCACTTTACTTTTTCTACCTATACAAGGGAATGTTATTATCTTGTTTATCTATCCTAACTGGGGCAGCTCCATCTTCTCAATGATTATAAAAACCTTTGGGAAATTATTGTGTTATCATACCACATTACCACTATCAGGGTACAATGCTTATAACCACCTTTGGGAAAACCATTGCACATCATTCCACTTACATTCTTAATGATTTTGACTAATTTTTTAGTATCATTATTTTTTCACCCCATCATCTTTCTTTTCTTTAGGCCCCTCATTTTACTTCTTTCTTTTGAGGGACTATTTGCCAACCTACTTGTGCCAACCATTCCCTCAAGGGGGCATCATATAGTTAGTTTATCATCATTGCAGTTGTAGGCATAAAAAACCTTTTCATTCTTTGAGAATATGTTACTATGCTTATATCTTGCAATGCCTTCCCAAATAGGAGAAAACCGTAAACACCTAAAACTAGCCATCGATAACCTCCAACAAATATTTTGACCAATTTACACCTAAAGTGCACAATTTGGACTAAAAACACTAAAACATGCTAAACGATGTAAAATTGATGTATTCAAGTGCTGATTTTATTCAAGGTATCCCTAAATGGGTTAATTCAATGTATGGGATAGCTAACTTTGATTAGATCATTCCGAGTCAAAATGCTAAATTTGCACTTGGGTGCTCTGGATTTATTTTTCCTATCAAATCTCTTGCATGAGACATGTGCCTTCATTATTTTTTTTTGATAACATCCAAAATGTGAATATGATTCTAATGCATCTAATATTGACATCCAATTCCAATCCAGTCTAATTTTAGACCAATAACAAGGTATTCTAATTAGTTGGTAACTTGTACACAATGTGCTTAATCATACTTAAGAGCTAATTAACCCAAATCAAGGCCTAATAAAAATTCCATGGAAACTTGTTGAAAATTTATTTTTGGAAATAAATATTGAATATCTGCATCCTCTTTTATTGGGAAGACATCCATAGGCCATAAATGCCACAAATATCAAGATTCATGCCCTCCGTGCCTCATTAATACTTTCCATGATGCCCTCCATGCCTTTTAATTGCCCCATCTTCCAATTTCATGATGAGGATAATTACAAACTTAATTCCAAAAATTAAATTAATCCTCAACCACACATCTCAATCTCAAGATGGATGGTTCAAATTGATTATAGACATTCTCAAAAATCTATAAATAGAGAGGCCATGAACATCATTTTTAAGTTACTTTGGTGTAAAGTTATAATTCTCAAATATCTTCAAGAAGCCATTGCAACTACTGTTACCATGCCAAATTGATTCCAATCCAAGCCAAGCCATAGGCCAAAGGTTCCAAGGAGAGATGGAGGTAGCCAAGCTTCCATTGCTAAGGACTTCTTGAGCATAAAACTAAGCAAGCCACCACTGCAAAGGCATTTGGAGAATTCAAGGAAGGTGAATTAATTATTGTTTTTAAATCCTTACTTTTTAGTTGTATTTGTAATTTGTTTTTGTTAACTAAGCTCTCCTTAATATCTAGGCCTAGAGATGCTATGCTAGCTAGTGTGTTTCTTTGATTTTGTTTTCATTTTAGAACTAACACCATACTAACCATCCTCTCTTGAGTCAAATTCATAGATCACAGGTCAAATGTCTTGGCCCTAGGATACTCACCTTTACTTGAAACTTCCATCTTGGATAGGGATGCGTTTTAAGTGTAAGCATGCCTATGCTTTAACTTTTAAAATCTCCTTCCACATATGTGATCCTTATTATAATAGAGTTTTGGTCTTAGGTAATGTTTTGAATTATTTGGGGTTAAATAATTTTTATGTGAGTTCTTTTTTAAAGTCTCTATATTTTAATATAATACTATAATATTGCCTTAGGTTTTATTGTCCAGGATTCATGCCTTTACTTGAAATACTTGAATTTTAAGCACTTTTTGGGCTAGGATAGCCTATGAGACCTTATTAAAATAAAGGAGCACAACCAAGTAGAAATTAAAAAAAACAAAAAAACAAGGAATACATAAACATAAGTAAATAAATATGGACAAGTAAAATAATAAAAAAAAAAGAAAAACAACTTACTAGCCTACCTAATCTAACCCTAAGAAATCTTATAGATGTTATTCCATGAAGACCCCTGCTAGGGCTGAAGTAAAGTAGTGCTTGAGATATTTCCCATTGGTGGGAAAAGTAAACTCTAATCCTTAAAGATCTTTAAATTTGAAAGAGTTGTTGCCTAAGATTTATATAATTTCATATGGGTCAATCCACAAGGGGGTGAACTTGCCATGTTTACCTTTAGGCTCTGATGCCTTGTCCCAAAAGAGGACTAAGTCTCCCTATTTGAACACCTTTACCTTGGACCTCTTGTCAAACCATCTTTTCACAATTGCTTGATGCCTAGTAAAATATGTAAATGCCTTTTCTCTGGCATCTTCCATATGAATGATGTCCAACATATTGCAATTGGAAATTTCATGGCTTTCCTCCATGTATTCCTACATGAATGTGAATGTAGGGAGCTTTAAAGTGATAGGAAAGATGGGCTCTTGACCATATACCAAAAAAAATGGTGAAGTCTTGAGTGTCAGGGAATCCAAGAACAAACACACCTATTCTAATCCCACTTGTTAGGATCTTTCTCCTCAGAAAGAGCACAATATGATTACCAAATATAAGCAATTAAACATGCAAAAATTATCCAGAAGTACAAGTAACTAGAATTCACAAATAACACAGAATACGAGAGACAATACACTATCTTATATTAATACTTGTATAGAAAATAATACAATAAAGAGATGCCACACTCTTCCACCTTATAGAGGCTTGCCACACCTCAAGTGTACATTAATTCTTCTTCAAAACACTCTCCTAAAAAAAATGGTGCCAACACACAACTCACACACAGAATTGGTGTTCACCTCTCCAACCAATCAGTAATAACCTTGCCAGTACCCAAGCACTCTAAAGTACTTCAAGTAGATCTCCCATGAACCTGTAACCTGTAATTCAATAGACCATACTTACACATGTAGATCTCCTATGAGCTTGTAACAACCTACAACTCAATGATCTAACAATGGAAGGATGTTCCTTGCCTTCCTTTTTAGCTCATATTTACAATACATGCCAATGGGTCTATAAATAAATCCTAGACTTAAACAATAACTTAGACTCTTAGTTTACTAATAATAAACACGCAGATCAAGACTCGAAATAGTTTTTACATGTAAACACTCAGTTCAACTAACTAACTGTTCGTGCAATAAATAGTTCTAGAACACACAAGCGATTGATGTCGGTCCTTGTCTAACTGGTGCTGACCGACGTCGACTGACTCCTTGCTAATGTTGGTTGCCTTCTACATTGATCATGACTGACATCGGTCATACTACCAATGTCGGTACTTCTAGAACTTTAGCAACCTCCTCTTTGTCTGCATAGTTGAAGCTTTTAGATCCACAACCTAACAATTTCCCACTTGGAGATAAATAGCTACAACTGTACCTATACCTATACATCATCTAGTTTGTTCCCTTGGCTTTGTATTCCTCTTCAAGATCACTCTTGAAGACCAACCACCACAAAACCTGTGGTGCACCTCCTGTCATCCAAATCACCTACCACATCCACATCTACAAACCATGTAGAAAATAACTTGACCCTGCAAAGCATGTGCACCTGCTGCTAGTCCCTCTAAGAATCCACTGAACTAACCTCCAATGCTTCTTTCCCAGATTGGCTCCAAACTTATGACAACTCCCACTGCTTGGGAAAACTCAAGTCTAGTACATACCATGCACTTAACCTCATTATGTGAATCAAGACACTGTTCATAGAACTGTCCAACCATCGGCGTGCTAACCGGTCTCACATAATCATCTTGAAACAAAGTCAACCTATGACCTTCCATGTCCCCAGAACACACTCATGCTAAAGAATCTTGCTGCTCCCAGATTCCTCATGACATACCTTTGAACTGCTTTACCTTTAGTTTAGTAACTCCCTGTATATGTAACCCTGCAACAAGCACATCATACAGTAATAGGATAATGTAGCTAATATTATCCAGCCTGGTAAAGAGAAACACAATGATCAAACCTCCATTGTCCTGCAGCTTACTCAAGACCATATACCTTGGCCTTCTGTCTCACATGTCCATTTTTGCTCTTCCTTATTCTGAACATCCATTCATCTCTCAGTGCTTCCTTCTAGCTGGCAACTCCACCCAAAGCTCCTATTTGGTTCTCCTCCAAGGAATCACATCCTCATCCATGCCAAGCTCCCACTGTTTCCTAGATCTACCTGCTCTACTTCTTTAACAACTTCCTGGTTCTTTACCATCAGTGAGCAACAAGTAGTGTAAAGAAGGGAAACGATGAATTTGAGGCTTACTTACCCTTTATGTCCTCCATATGGGCGCTTGAGACTCCTCAACAGCTTGCTATCCACCCAAAATTTGTCTCAATGACTGATGTAGGTCACATCTCAGTCTGCACCCAATCGACGTCAGTTCCATACAACTGCCTCATCACCGACGTCGGTTCCCCTGACTAACACTGGTGTTTATATGTCCCTGAGTCACTGATGTCAGGCTGCACATAACTGACATTGGTCCCTATCTGGACGTTGATGCTAGTTTTCTAGCTGACATCATTCTCTGTATTTTTCTTGTGAGAACTGACTTTTACCCACAAGCTCCTTTTGGATCAAACCCTTTTCCAAATCACCCTTGCTTTACTCAAAATTCCTCTGCCCCTTGTACTGAACTCTGTCCATCACCTTCTCCTTGAAAACTAAGGCTTCCCTATTCTTGTCACTAACATCAAATTCCTCAAGAAATGTCACCTTCTTCTTCTGGATATAGAAATCTTGATTTATGCCTTTCAAATCTGAAAGCATACCCTTTGACTCAAGAACATGCATCTCCTTCTTATTCATGTGACCAAGCCTATTAAGCCACATCTTTGAATCTACAGCTGAAGTAGATAACCCAAAAAGAGAATTAGTAATACAAGTAGATAGATAAAGTGTACCTACTTTCTTACCTCTTGCTATAATAAGTGCACCCTTGGTAACCTTCCAAGAGTCCATTGTGAGAGTTACTGTGTAACCTTCATCACCCAAACTTCTTACAGAAATCAAATTCCACTCCAGAACTAGGACATGCATGACCTCCTTCAACACCCATGTGTTACTTGTTTGCAATTTTAGATTCACTTTCCCTTTGCCAACCATCTGACAAGGCTTACCATCCCCTAAACAAATTTCTCCAAAGTCACCCTGGACATACTCATGAAAAAATTCCCTATTTGGGGATGCATGAAAAGAGGCACCAGAATCTAAAACCCAAGATTCTACTTTATCCAAAGAACATACCAGAGCATCCTATTCAATGAAATTTGCAACATCTGCTTCTTCTTCATGTCCTTCATGCTGATCTTCACCTGACCTGCAATCTCTCTTTAAGTGCCCTTGCTTTCCACATTTCTAGTAGGTTATTTTGCCATACCTGGACTTGGATCTCCTGCCTATCTTTGACCTTGATCTCCCATGCTCTATCTTCTCTATTTGCCTTCCTCTACCTTCAACACTCAAAGCATTCCCTAATGATTCACCTGTGCTTTTCCTGCTTATCTCTTCATTCAAAATCACACTCACAATATCATCCACTTTTAAGATTTTTAAAGCAGATGCAGTATTAGAAACTGCCATTACCAAACTCTCCCAACTTTCAGGTAATGAACATAAGATTAAGAGAGCCTTAATTTCATCATCAAAATCAATATTGATTGAACTTAACTAGTTTACCAAACCATGGAAATCATTAAGATGACTATGTACAGATCCACCTTCCAACATTTGCAAATTAAATAATTGCTTCATAAGAAATACCTTATTCAAAGCTGAGGGTTTTTCATATAAATTTGCCAAATATTTCATCAACTCTATCATGGTCTTCATATGTGATATGTTGGAAATCATAGACGATGCAAGACTCAACCTTATAGATCCCAGAGCCTTCCAATCAAGAACCTCCCATTCTTCATCCTTCATATCTCGAGGCTTGCAATCAACCCCACCCAACGGTAAGTACAAATCTTTCTGATACAAATAATCTTCAATTTGCATCCTCCATAATTGATAGTTATTGCCATTAAACTTCTCCATTCATATCTTACTATCTTCTACCATTGCTCTACTCCCACTCAAACAGAAACCCTATAACCTGTAATCAACACACACTAACTAGATCTAATTTAATCTGTTAGTATCCCAACCAAAAGCTCTGATACCAGTTGTTGGGGAATCCAAGAACAAACACACCTATTTTGATCCCACTTGTTAAGATCTTACTCCTCAAAAAGAGCACAATATGATTACCAAATATAAGCAATTAAACATGTGGAAATTATCTAGAAGTACAAGTAACTAGAATTCACAAATAACACAAAATATGAGAGACAATACACTATCTTGTATTAATACTTGTACAAAAAAGAATACAATAAAGAGACACCACACTCTTCCACCTTACAGAGGCTTGCCACACCTCAAGTGTATAGTAATTCTTCTTCAAAACACTATCCTACCAAAAATGGTCCCAACACACAACTCACACATAGAATTGGTGTTCACCTCTCCAACCAGTTAGTAATAACCCTGGCATTACCCAAGCACTCTAAAGTACTTCAAGTAGATCTCCCATGAACCTACAACCTAGAATTCAATAGATCATACTTACACATGTAGATCTCCTATGAGCTTGCAACAACCTACAACTCAATGATCTAACAATGGAAGGATCTTCTTTGCCTTCCTTTTTAGCTCATATTTACAATACATGCCAATGGGTCTATAAATAGATCCCAGACTTAAACAATAACTTAGACTCTTAGTTTACTAATAATAGACACACAACTCAAGACTTGAAATAGCCTTTACATGTAAACACTCAGTTCAACTAACTAACTGTTTGTGCAACAAACAATTCTATAACACATAGGCGACCGACGTTGGTCCCTGTCTAACTGGTGCTGACCAATGTCGGTTGACTCCCTGTCGATGCCAATTGCCTTTTGCATTGATCATGACCAACGTCGGTCATACTACTGATGCCGGTACTTTTATAACTTTAGCAACCTCCTCTTCATCTGCATAGCTGAAGCTTTTTTCTCCACAACCTAACATTGAGTGCTTATTTAAAACTTATCCTATCATCCCATAATGCATACTTAAGGAGTTTGTGCCATGTTCTAGGCTTATCTACAGTTGAATTTTTGATGGCCTTCATGAGATTCTTATTGGTAGATTCAAAAATTCCATTTCCTTAAGGATAATGGTTAGAGGTAAACTTAAAAGATATGCCATTGTCATAAGCCCATTTGGTCATCTCAATGGATATGAATGTAGACCCGTTGTCACAAACTAAGGAAATTGGGGTCTTAAATCTAGTACAAATATTTTCCTCCAAGAAATTCATCGCCTCCTCTATCATACATTATTTGGTGGCTATAGATTTAGTCCACCTTATGCAATAACTAGTATCAGTTAGGACATACTTGTGACCTTCAAAAGAATTGGGGTTGATCACCCCCACAAAGTCTAATCCCCAATGTGTGAAAGGTTTGTCCACTCTCACAGGTTGCAAAGGCATGGTTGGATTTAGTTCTTTTGTACTAAATATTTGGTAGGAATGGCATTATCTCACATGTTTGTGATAATCCTTGAATATGGTGGGCCAATAGTACCCGAACCTAATAATTTTATGAGTTGTGGTTCTCCCTAAAGGATGTATACTACCTAGTTTTTCATGAAAAGTAAACCTGATTTGAGAAGCCTCTTCTTTAGACACACATCTTAAGTATATTCCTTAAAAGTTCTTTCTATATAAGACTCCATTTTTTATGAGGTAATGAGTTTCTTTGAGTCACAATTCTCACTTCTACTCTCTAGTGAGTCTTGGAGGGAAATTACCATTGATAAGTAAGTGGACAAGGGAGTCATACCACTCATTAGGCTAGAAGTTATATTTTTCAACTTGCATGATATGGTATTTAGGATTGGTATTGGATATCATCTAGACTAAGCCAAGACATTTCACTAATTTGGAAATCTCCATTTCAATAGCATACTCCTATAGGACTGACATCCACATGCCCCTTCATTTCCCAAGCTCATTTTGGCTCAACATAATCTTTGTGGCTAGGTTAGGTAGGATGGCATGTACCTTGTTTCTAAGGATGTAGTGTGTAAAATTTGTAACTACCTTTACCAATGCATATGCTTATTTATCAATCATGGAATAGTTTAACTCTACATTTTTGAATTTGGTGCTCATGAAAGCTATAGTATGGTCACCCCCATCAACCTTTTGAGTTAAGACAGTAGCCATGGTGTGGTTAGAAGCAAATGAATACAAGCAAAATTCCTTTGAAAAGTCAGGACTTATAAATGTTGAGGCTTGAATGATTGCCCTTTTTATGTTAGTAAAGTTTTTTTTTTTAATTCTTCATTCCAAGAAATTTTAGCATATTTTGTAATCATATCATTTAGAGGTTTGAAAATTTTAGCAAAGCTTGAGATGAAATTCCTCACAAAGTTAATTTTACCAAAGAATGATTTCAGCTCTTTTTGGCTATTGGGTAGCTCAATTTTGGAGATAGCTTCTAGTCTCTCATGATCTATGGAAATCCCATCTTTAGTAATTACATTCCCTAGTAGTTTTCCTTCAGTGACACATAAGATAATTTTCTTGGGGTTGAGGGATATTCTATACCTCTTGTATCTTTCAAACACTTGTTGTAGATGCATAAGTCATTCCTCCCTATTATCGGAGAAAATTATAAGATCATCCATGTAAATGATGATGCACTTGCCCACTAGACTTTGGAAAGCATGGTTCATCGCCATCTGAAAGGTGGATCCTATATTAATTAATCCAAATGGCATTATTTTATATGTATATGCTCCCCATTTAGTAGTGAAATATATTTTCATCATATCTTCTATAGTAACAAGCACTTGGTTATATACAAAAAATTCATCCAAAAAGGGCATTATGGTAGATCTTGAAACAACCTGAATGACTTGATCAAGAGAAGGCAAGGGGTAATTATCCTCTTTAGATGCTCTATTAAGATTTATAAAGTATATGCATAATCTTATTTCCCCATTCTTTTTTTCTAATTGGGACCAAGTTTGTAACCCAAGTGGAATGCCTAATAGGAAACACAATCCTTACATTTAGCGGTTTATTGACTTCCCTAAAATCATGGGTTCTTGGACTGGATTGATAGGTCTTTTCTTCTTTCTAAATGGTTTAAAATTTTATTTGAGGGGGATAATATGAGTAATAACCCTTGGGTCAAATATTTTTAAATATTTTTAGGACCAAGTAATGACATCCTTATATTTTGTAAGCATATCTTTAGCTTTTCTATTTACCATTTTAGTGTAAGCCTTTCTTTTGTTCACTTGTTGGGGTTGATCATGTGAACCAAGATCTACCACCTAATAGTCCTTACCATTTACTTTAGGAACCATAGGTGTCCTAGAAAACTTATCATGATCAAAAAACCTTTCCAATTAAATCATCCCTTTAGGTGTCTTATTGTCACTCAATTAGATGATTTTACCATTAATCTCATTTTAGGAGAAATTTCATTACCTTCATTGATGATGTGAGTTTTAAATGCTCCAAAATTAGTCAAGAAATCCATAATTTTTTTATCATCATTAAAAATTTGAAAGTGATTTATGTTATCAAGGACTGAGGGACATGGTACTAGCTTAATACTGATGTTAAGGGAAGCATGATTGGACATGAGATTAACTACAGCAGAGGCAAGCTCATCAACAACTTTGTTTTCTTCCCTAAGAATAGATAAGATGTTGAAATCCTCAAAAGATTCCACCAAATCCCAAACTCGAAACTTGTATCTATTGATGTAAGATATCTTGCTTTGGTATTTGATTCTTACTTAGTTGACCACCAACTTAGAATCTCCATATATACTGAGTTCCTTAACTTTATGTTTAATTATGAGTTACAATCCTAGGATAAGAGCTTCATACTCAGCTAAATTATTGATACATAAGAATTGTAACCTATAGGAAGCATGATATTGATTTTTGATAAGGTTTATCAATAAAATATTGGCTCTTGATCTTGATTTACACCTAGCACCATCCACATACAACATCCATAAACCAAGCATTAGAGGTGGATTTTTGGAACAAGGTTCATTTATAACTTCTAGAGTAAAAAATCCTAAGTTAGAATCTAGGAAGTTCACCTTTTCATTGATAGCATTATATTCTATTATCATGAGTCTCATCCTAGGCTCCCTCTCTACCCTTATCTAATTTGGGACACCTTTCCATGGTAACCATAAGTGGGAGTAGTCAGTGGACATATAACCATTCAAGGCCTTAGTCTATTCTCTATTTAAGAGTAACCCATAATCATTTGGAATATATACCAATCGGATATCAATAAATAGTTAAACCCTTAGTTCACTCACTAGTTGTATATGCACATTTAATAGTTTCCTAATGACCTTAACTCTGGATATATCCAATTAATTAACCACCCTATTAGACTTGATTGGGGTTAACCCAAGTTATTCACATATTCTGATAGGCATAATGTTAGTTGAGGCTCTAGAATCCAAAAGACAATTATGGACATTCTTCCCAAATATCCTAATTGTAAGTAAAAAGAGTGGGGACTCTACTTTGGTTGCTTGCATAGTTACATTTGCACTATTGCTCTTAGGGGGTTTCCCAAGTTTCTTGGAAAATGATTCCAAGATTAAATATCTTTGTTTTGTGATATGAATTAGCTCCTATAGAGTGATTTTGGCTTTGATATTTTTCATATCTTCTACAATGTTGTAACTAATTTTGCATGAAGGTTCAACAATAGATTTTGGAGAACTACCCTTAGGTGGTTTAGGATCATTCCTTGATGTAGTGTCTGGAGGAGTCCTATAATTTTTATGGGTAGTGGAAGTATTCAATGGCTGAATTTATTCCCTATTTCTCAAAGGGTATGTCTTCAATAATTACTGGAATGCTTGAATCTCCTCAAGAATATTCTCAGGCTCATTATCTTCTTAGAAAGGTAATTGAAATGTCTCTACTATGTGAACTTGGTTAGATGGTTGGGATCTAGAAGGAATTATAGTAGTATCTCTATTTAGGACTACCTTAAAGGTGTCAATTTCTTAGAAATCTTCAAATTATTTGCAAAATTCAATACAATCAATCTCACCATGTTTAGAGGTAACATTCACTCTACAATAGTCTAGTAAAGCAATATCAATGAGATTGATGTCCATAGTCTTTTTTCTAGAGGAAGGCTCATTATCTTTATTATTTTAGAAACTATCATTCTAAAACCTATTCCCAAGCTTGTTGAACTTCTAGAAAGTGAAGTTCCTTCTAGAGTTGTCATTAGTATTACCAACGTGTTTTTGTAATTGTAATAAATTTGTACTAAGCTTCTGGACCATCTTTAGTAAAGATTCATTCTTATTCTTTGGGGTCTCAAAATTTCTAGCATGGTTCTTATTAGTGCCATTGACTAGTACTAAATCTTTTTGGTCATTGGTCCCAATTCCACTAGTAACTTGATGACTCAAGAAACCTAGGTTTTGATTAGGGGTAGCATGGCTGGTAGGTAATACATTCAAAATAGGGAGCTAGTTTAACGCTAGAGAATTTTGGTTATTATTTGGGAAAAATTTTAATCTAGGCATCTAAGGATTAACATTTGTGGTAGAATAAGCCATCTATCCTTGAGGTTGAATTTGGTCACTAATAACCACTACTTTAGAATAAGATTGAGATAATGTGTTGATAGCTAGGATAGCCCTTTTAAGAAACATAGAATTCATAGGGTCAATGGCATATTTGTAAACTTCTAAATCTAAAGCCTCATTAGGTTTCCATGGTCTAACTAAACATATTTTGGAACCTAGCATTAAAGGATCTAATAGGTTCACTTGCATCCCTCTTAATGGTTGTAAATTAGTGATAGATGACATAGGGGCTTATGATTTTTCCAAATTGATCAATAAAAATAGTGTCAAAGTTATTCCATTAGGTAATACAACTATTTGGTAAATTAAGGAACCATTCATATGAAACATATTTGAATGTAAAAGGAAATAATCTATAAGCTACATCTTCATGGATGACATTTAATAACCTTAAGGCATCCTTGAAAGACTTAACATGTTATTATACAATTTTAACACTAGTTAGATTAAATATTGGTAAGTACTTTTCATGATTATGAGGCAAGTCATGAACTACACCTAGTACATTGATGGGGGAACTTCCAAGCCATGTCATAGCTAGGTGAAAATTGAATGCAGGAACCCCTTACAAGGGTGAAGATGGTAGAAACATAGAATGTTTATGCCTTCCTATATCCTTCTTGGTTCTCCTATGAGTTTCTAGCTCGAGCAAGGGATCTCTTGTCTCTGAATGTGATCTAGTCCTGATCCTATTTAAAATATGATGTAACAATTTAAAATTCTCAAAGAACTATAATCAACCTACACACAAGTCCTATTTTGTTGAATATTTACTAATAAATGGATAAAGTACATTAATATTTAAGTAAGCTCAAATATGTGCTAAATTATGCAAAGATGGCCATTCTTTACAACATGTGACTTAAATGAACCCAAGATTCACCAAGAATAGTCAATCTTCAACCAAAATAAATTGTTCTAATTTCAAGTACCATGAATTCTTAAATCCAGAAGCCATCTTGACTAGAATTTAACCATTTCCTCATAGAAAACTAAGATATTTACCTAAAAAAGCACATAGATATGTGAGAAAACACCTAGATTAAGGATCTTTGCACTTAGAGTGAAGAATCACTCATAAGGGTTAAGAATCCTTTATATTTAATGTAGGAATAATTTTAATTAATCAAGTGTTCCCTCCTTCTAGTGCCATTGGGAGCCTCCCTATTGATGCTTCTAATTAATTCATAGGTTCTCTTCATTATTGATGAACACTTCTCATTTTAGGATTCAAATAATCTAGGGCATGAATTGTAGTTTATGATAATTATGTGATGTTTGTGGTGGAATAGAAATAGAGTATGGTAATTATCCATAATATTTATTTAAATTGGTGGTTGGGAGCCACTAGGGTCCATATATTTGTGATAATATAAGCCTATAAGTTAATCTAAATGGATATTAACAATGATCTTTAAACTAGGTGAGTTTTGATAAAGAAAATAGAAAAAGGAAGGGTAAGGTAGAAAAGAGAATGTGATTATAGATTTCCATCTCAAATATTATGACAAAGTTATAATTACTTTTAGCATACATGGACCAATTTCTAGTTTAAAATAGTATAAACATAGATTGTGTCACAAACAAAGCAAGCTTTAAAGAAGATATATAAACCACAAGTAAGAACCAAGTTTACTTTAAATATTTGCTACTATAACCTGAATAACATATGCACATCTAAATACAGAGCAAGTAAAATGAAGTATACTTAAGATATTTTTATAATCTAGCATTGTCATAAATTAACTTTCCTATGATATAAGATATGGCTCAAAATGCATAGAAACATTAAAATTTAAGACAATATCATGCAATTGAGATACAACATTGGTTTTCAACACACTATTCAAACCCTCTTTTCAAAATTCCATAGTTTTATTAAATGATATTTTGTATACAACTTGCTCAGATTCTCTCCCTTTGCAAAATGGTAATCCTTGCCTATTTATATGAAATGTAGGTATTTTACCATTTAACTCTCTCAAAATATCCACATGCAAGCTAAGGATAGTTGTCCTTAATACAAAGATACAATGAAAAAGGCTTTCATGCAAATTTTTACAAATGATAAATGTATGCTAATAGACTAACATATATTTTACAAAAGAATATCCTTTTATACTACATTGGTGGGACCCTTGAGTCACTATCTGAGGATGTTCTTTTCTTTAGTGCATTGTTCATTTATGAGCTCAATATCTATGACAGGCTTCATTAAACAATCCTCTTCTTGACCTGCCAATGTGTCAAATTCCCTATCACTCTTGGCCTTGAGTTCTTTGATGCATTGGGCCTCTACAATCTACTTTCTAGATGTGATGATGATACTAAAGACCTTATGATTTTCCTTGATATGCTAGACCTAATTGTCTTTAATGATATATATGTGAAGAGTAATCCTTTTCTTGAACTCTTCATCCTCATCAGGCCTATGGCATTGGTCTTGGATGGTCTTGTAAATAGGTCCTTCAATATCTCCTTCATCCTTGCCATCAAACCTTTATCCTCCTCTATGAAGCTACTAACACTATCACACCAATTATTTAGGTCTAGGATGCTATCTTCAATAACTCATAAGAGGGCATGAAAATGCATCAACTTGATTATTTTAACAACCTAAACATGCTTGGTGTGATGAACATTAATTAATTTAGTTCCCTGATCTCTAGAGTTATACCATTGAGTGATTGATGTCTATGCTTTCTCAATTTATGGGTCAATGTATTTAATCTAAGCTTCAAGACCTTCAATCTTAAAATGTGTCAAAGAAGGACTTATCTAATAGCTTCATTACATCCTTAGGGATTGAAAATGTAACCTGTGCTTCCAAGTCTTTCTTCTCCTTTTCCAAATTAGTGATCCTCTATTACATCCCCTAGATTCCAACCAAGGTCATTTCTAATTGGGCCACCACCAAACTTGCAACATCCTCTTGATGGATGGGATGTTCCCCTATTTCTTGACCTTGTATATGAGTTAAGCCTAAAAAAGGTTTCACCTTTTGAAATGTGAACTCTTTAGTGCCAATGGTGGCTTTCTTGGTTTTCAACCTTTCAAACCCTACTATATCCAGATTATACATGATAGTAGCCATTGGTTCAGAGAGTTTGTGTGTCTCTATGGCTTCAATCTTAGTTATACTTGATGCTCATAGATATTTAATTTTCTTTCTACTTTGTCTTGTAATCTCAACAATTCTCCTCTCTTCTTGCTCCTTCATGAACTCTTTGATCCAAGGTTTAATATTATCATAGGTGTCCACACCTGAAGTGTTGGTGATTTCCCATGAATGAGAGTGGGATGGAACCATTTTGAATTTCCCATTTATGAACTAGTCTAGGATGACAAGTCCATGTATTGGAAATTCATCACTGAATAGGTTCACTTCACTAGTGGGATGGGTCTATTTTACATTTGGTCTTTTGGAGGACTAACGAAAAGAGCCATCTCAGCTTCTCTCTTCTTTTGAGTGATAGGGACCAATTCCAATGCCACTTATTTTCCCTTCTCTTCCTCACCTACTTAAGGTCATTAAATTTGTGCCACCTTAGTTGTGGCTTTCCTTGAAGAACTTATCCATTATTCCATAAGGTTTTGAGGCAACCATATCAATGTGCTCTACTTGGGGAGATGGTCTTGGAGGCTAGGTTGATGATGAAGGGCCTTCACCTAGTCTTTCTTTTAGTATTGTTTCATCTAATCCTTTAATCTGGAGTATTTTTGTGGTGGTTGAATTGGAGGTGCACATGAAGTGGAGGGTAAAAAATGATACTATAATGGGGTCATTTGTCATCTCTCCCTAGCTGGTTTTTCCTCCATTTATAATATGTGCTCAATCTTGAAACCATGATATCTGCGTCTAACAAGGTCCTATTCAAAGTTTGTATCTTTTGTATAGAAATGGTCATAAGGACCAATCATGTGCTCATAAGCCACCTTGGTTAGCTACCTTGATTGTAAGTGAGGGACAGCTTTGTTGTTTGGGTCCCATTATATTAATTCATCTTTATAAAAGTAGAAGATATCCCTCTATTTGGATATAATGTCCAATTTCTTTTAGTCCATGATCAAGGTTCTCCCAATAAAAAATGGGAAGGGATGTAGAATGCCCTTCTTCTTCTCTCTATATGTTTTATCAACTCCATGGGAAATTTGGTACACAATTTCTTGTTTATCCAACTTAAGGGGAATGTAAATAGGTAACCTAAATGGCTAGGTCATGGTACCCTAAATCCTAAGGACAATGTAATTTCGATAAAACCAAATGTCTCCTATGGGATCAACATATCTTTTTACAAGAGGGTGTATCTTGGGAATGGGGTATCTTATGATGCTCTAGAATAATATGGGATATATGTAGTAATAGATGAATTACATATGATCCCTATAATTGAAGATATAAAGCTTGGATTAATGATGGGAGATGGTGATTCTGTTATGAGAAGAACAATTCTTAACATCAAGAATATGGGTGGATGCCATCAATGAGTCTAGTAGATAAGACATCATGGTGAATTGTTAAATTGTCTTCTTCTTAATGCCATAAAATTGCCTTCTTAAGTGGATACTAATTAGCTCCCCAATAGGTGGAGTCATCTTTTCTTCTATCATGAAGTATATAGAAGAAACCCAGTTAGGGTCAACATAGGTGGTATTCGCTACTCTGAAGGCTATGTTAAATAAGGTCATAATGATCCTAATGCCATCCCTAAATTGTATGATGGGGATCCTACCATCATAATTTTTAATCACATGAATCCCTTGGATTAACCATGGTTTGAAGATGACATCTAGGCTATGTTGGGTAGTCCACTCTTCTATGGAGGAGAGGTCAATATAGACTTTGGGGAGTTTATTGTAGCTTTCAAAGGTAACTGGGGCAATATAAGAAATCCTCATTGACTCTCCTTCTTTGATAATCCAGTCATTATCAATTCTACAATCCATAAACAAGGGTTCGAGGATGTCAATATAGGGTAGTACCTCTGGTTTGGCAACATCTTGATGAAGACCTATCATTTATACTAAAACCAGGTCATCAAACTTCCTTTTGGTGAATACCACCCTTTTCTTGTTGAATGACAAAGTCTATAACTCTTTAATGGTGAATAAAATCTTAGACCAATTATTCATTCCATTGGTTAATGCCCCTATGTCTAATTTAGTCTCCCCAAAGCATCTCCCTTCATAGTCTATGGAAAAATACAAGTTTATCTCTTCCTTTTATTATTTCCTTACTACTACCATGATATTAATTACCTTGGAATATTCCTATCCTTGATATTCAAGATGATAATTCAATCTTGCTTAATGTATTTAGGTCTTCAATTAGTCAAATTTTGGGGCTTTAAGATATTCTAGTAGGGTTTCTAAGGCTTTAATGGTGAAGGATTTAATAAATGTATTCATGCCTTAGAACTTATAGATGACACAACTTATGTAAATCATGTATTTTTAGATGTACCATATCTTGGGATTGCCTTTTAGTGCTTACATGGTGCTTACGTGGACCTCCTTGAGTGTGTTTTCATGGCATCTCATGGGAATTTTTTTAAGACTAGCCATTTTTTTTAAATAGAGCCTTTTATTTCCCTCCATTATATCAAGATCCAAGGATGAATGTGAGCCCTTGATTAATATCTTAAAGTCCATTTTGATTGGGCATTCAAGTCCTAGATGACCAAGTTACACCAAGTGGTATGCTCTAATTTTCTTAATAAATGAGTGGATGTAGTTTATCCAGGTGTTGATCCATTTGGTTCTAAGGTCTTGAGTTGAAAAGTTCACCTTTACTTCATGCTATTGGATTAGGATCAACAATAAATCTAGAGCTATTGATCATGGTCTGTGCGGTTGGAGTTGATTGGTTAATAGGTCAGCTATGTTTAAATTTGACGTTCTTGCAAAAATCAAAGACATCCTCATGAAAATCAAATGATGAGAGCATGAGTGTCAATTTTAAGCTCATGAGTTTCCTTTTTTTGAATATTAGCATTCCGTACATTACATTATTAGTGCTCTGAGGACTTTAGGGTCAATATGGGCCATTAGATCAAGCTTGGTGATGAAGTGTAAACCATCGATTATGATTTTCAAGGTCATTTTTGATTGGTCTAGCCTTGGCAAACTGTTTGATCTTATACCATTGGATTAGGATCTCAAGATGAACATGGGCTATCAAATCTTACAATATGCATGAACATTAAGTTAGTTCATAATATACATAGGATTAGGTTGAGGGATTAGTTATTATATTAATAGTATTAAAAAACACTATGACCTAAGTTTTAATGTGATAGGCCTAAGTTTTAACATTTAGAATGTCCCCTTTTGGACTAAAGATAAAATTTTAGATAGGGCTTATTTTGAAGGCCTCGTTAACATCAAAGACATCTTCATGAATGTCAAATGATGGGAGTGAGGTCATTAAAATAAATACCATAGACACTTTTGTAATGAGTAATGTTTAGCATGTAGTTTGTCTTAGGAGGATCTCATGTCATTAGATTAGTATTTTGGGTGAACGTGAACCATTGATTCACGTTGAACAAACATGAAGGCACTTTGGCATTAAACTTAGGATGAAATGTTGATAAGGCCTTTAAATCTTTTTAGGATGAAAAATGGATTTAGGGACATAATAATTAACAAAATTAGGATTGATTTAAAAAGGTAAGAATATAAAGGGACTTTATGCATGATTTTAGACTTAGGGTCTTTTGAAAGGATTAATTGTCACTATATTTTCTCCCATAAAATTTTTAATTTGAACTCCTAGGGTTTCTTGTTATGGAACCCTATCTTCCTCCATGAAACCTGCACTTCATCATTCAAGATTTATCAACAGTAGGGTTAGTTAATAAAACATAATTAACTAGGCAAGGACCCATTCCCTTTCTAGGTGATGATACCCTATTTCAAGAAATAAAAATACCATGTAAACCATGCCAAGATACAAATGTTTTGAAATATTAACAAGGACCCCATTTTGTAAAATATTAAAAAAGGGGGATGTTAGTCCCAAAAATAGATATCATATCATTTATTTATATATACATATGTGTTTCATTCATATTTTGAGTGTGATTCAGGCATGTACATACATGCAAACTATACACTTGCAGATGTTGGGCCTTCCCTCTACTTATGTCATGTGGACATTGGGGGCATATCCTTATTTAATCATGATACATCCATGTTCTATATATTCTATAATCACTTTACATTATCATGCTTGAGATTATGTATGTATAAATGATTTTATCCATGCTTATATAATTCATAGTGTACTTTATATTCTATCTACTTAACATTTTTATCTAACATGTATTATCTATTGGCTAGTATGGTATGTTATGCTAGTTTCTTATTGTCTATAATTTCAGTTTTACACTTATTTAAGTGTGTTCTTTACTTGTTATTTTCATTCATTTTATTAATTGTTTGATCATTTTAAAATGATCCATTGATTTTATCCCCCTTGCCTATGTTTAAATTTTATGACATTTGTATATGTCATGGTTTTTTGTATGTTGACATTTGATTCTACATTTCCTCTCTTTGTGGGAATTTGAACAAGCCATATCCCTTTGATTTATTAGAATTTTAACACCCCTTATTTTATATCTCTGTAGACCACACTCTTTTGATTTTTTTAAGTGTTTTTATGTGTGTGCTTGATTAATTTTTGATCTTGTATTTTTTGTATTAAAGGTAAAATTAGGTTATTGATAAGGACCTTAACAGGGACCCACCCTAATATATATAAGTACCAAACTAGGACTAATATCCAAAATTTACATAAAATTACCTAAACATAGTACCAAAGATTCAAGAAACAAAAAAATAACCACAAAGCAACATTAAAAAACAAAATAATAGTAAAACTTACCCAAACAACTAAGGCTTTTCCAACCTTATATAACACTATTCTAATTATTCTTGATATTAGTAAACATAACATCTATCATCTAAAGAGTCTAAGGATCCTAAGCCCCTTCAATATCTCCCTTATTCTTCTTCTTAGCATTTACATGTTCAAGAATATCATTCTTCCTTTGTGCCATTATTGATATCCATTCCATGCTCTGAATATAGTTTTGTATAGAAGATATGTTGAAATTAACATTCATCCTAGTGTTATCCTTAAGAATTTCATTCTCACAATCCATCCTGGTAATTTTGTCATCTATTCTTTCCACTTGCTCAGATATTACAAGTAACTCAACCCTAGTGTTGACAATCTCATCATTGTTTATTTAAGTATGACATGATCCCTCATAAACCAATGTAAGAATACCTTATGTAGACCAATCTCATCCTCTATTTCCTAAAATTTATTTTGATCCTTAAATTATGCCATGATTTCACCAAAATTTTTGTCCTAACCCTATTTCTTAATTACTTCAAGCCTAACATCATCAATCCCCTTTTCCATATAGCACTCCTTGAGTTGTTACAAACCTTCTACCACCTCCTACAATTTATTTTCTTCCACTACCATTACATTACCACCAAAAACACCTATTTGAGTCTCCTCAACCACCATATAAAAATCCCTTGTATTATCCCATCTATTATGACATTTTATGAACCCCCTACATCCTACTCCTACTTATCCAAATCAATAGTCACTTTACATTGATCACTAATTTGAACCTTCATCATCTTTTTCCAAGAAAAACTCCTTAAAACACTTTTGGGGGTGAAAATATATTTACCCAAATTTTTTTGGGTTATAGAGTTAAATTTAATGGATTAATCCTAATAAATTACTTATACATAAGAAATATTATTGCCTGTTGTAGAGGATACATTTTTTTCCCACTTTGCACATCCAACACAAAACTCTAATTAATGTAAAATGTAAAATAAAATGATGATAGTAATTTCATTCCTAAAATATTTAAAGATGGGAAAGTGATAAAAATAAACCACCATATATCTTCTTTCAAGTGTTACATACCTGCTTATTTTCTCAACCACTTCATCATAAGGCTACGAGAAGTCTTCTCTTAGTATTCCACCTTGATACTTAGTAAGCTCTTTACCCTCACTAAAAAAAATAGCCTTCTCATCCTTATTGTATTTATTGAACTTATTTTAGTTGATATCCTCAATTTTTATACTTATGACCTGAGCAATTAGCCCATCATAAATCTCCACAGTGACATTTTTTATTTCTACCTTCTAATCATTCCAGATGTTAACAAATTTTCTTAAAAGATATTAATAATAGCCATCAATATCCTCCATAAATGTATAAATCCATATTATATAAACAATTGACCAAACCTTTGCATTATTATTAACTTTCCACACATATAAAGGCTCAACATGATGTAACCCACCATCCATATTACAAAAATCTAGTTTAGCCCTAATCAAACCAACACTAACTAGGCATAACAATTAAAACTTAGTAGTCAGACCCAATCATAAAATAACATATAAATTTATCCCCTATTCTATGTAAATTAATAATAATTATCAAAAACTACCTTAATTTCCTCATACAAGATATGATTCACATCAATCATTTCTATGTAATCCAAATCCACCATCCTATAATTCATTTTATACACTTCAAACCCACACAAGATCAAATCCATTACATCATAAAGGGTTTTCATTGCTTTGATTATAACTAGTTCCTTTCTCCATTTCCATAATAACATTTTATTTGACTTGGAGAATAAAATATTTGGGCCAATACTTTAGTAATGGACCCAAAACACCCCTATTTTCAATACAATCAGCCAAACAATTACCTTCTCTATAAGTGTGTTGAAAGGAAATAACTCAAAAAAATTCTAACACACTTAAAATTTATTATATTATATGAATAATACTACAATTATCCTTATTATTCTTATTAAGACAATTAAAAATATTCATAGAATCACCCCCAACCAATAATTATTTTCATCCCATGTCCTTAGCCAGTTGAATTCCCCACAATATAGCTAATGCCTCTGCTAAATAATTTGTTTGGAACTCCATACTTAATTAATACAATCCTATGACATTACCAAAATCATACCTAAGACATTTACATGATTCACATCATGCATATTAGGGTTTGATGTGATCACATTCTTCTTGATTCAATTATATATCTACCTAGACATGTTACTTATATATGATACATGGTTCACACACATATTATATACTTATATTATCCTTTTGTGGTAAGGTGACTACCATTTTATAATTATTCTCACCCAAAATGGGGAATATTAGTGGGTCATGCCATATAGGCATGGCTCCCACATTTTTAAAAGTTCACTAGATATAGATATATAATGGGGGCATGTTATGGAAACTTGTTATCCACATGTACATAGTCTACAAATTGGATAAATTGAATAGTTATATGATTTAGATACATGGTTGTGGGAAAATTATATACATTGGTACCATTAATATACCCAAGTTTTAAAATGTCACATATAAAAGGTGAATATGCTATGCAAAGGGAACCTAAACTGTAAAATCAAAATAGTTTCAAATTTTAAAACACTTGTATGGACTATCATCACCCACAAAGTTTGATTTTTAGGGACTATATTGATCCAATCTACTACAATAGTTCATTTTTTTTTGGTATGATTGAGGTGTTTAAATCACTCAATCTTACCAAGTTTATAGGTTGGACTTGATTACATCATCCAATCTCACCATATTTATAGTGTGAGTTGACTTGGTTTACTCACACTCACCAAGTTATAAGTATGATTGGGTTACATAGTTGAGATAATCTCAAATAACAAGTGGTATTTCATCTTTAGATCCAATTTTTGGGGAAATCTTAATCATTATATATATATATATATATATATATATATATATATATATATATATATATATATATATATATATATATTTGCACTTTCAAGGTTTATATTTTTCCTGATATTAGATCTAATGGTTCATTATGACACATCTTTCAACTTTTCAAATTAAATTACCAAAGTCAAGGAAATTACATTGATACATAGGTGTAATCCTAAACCTTTATTTTAATTTGAGTCATTTAAAATTATTTAAAGTTGATATTGTATTCACTAATTATATATTGGAACATGATCTTGGTTGTAGGTTAGTCATGAATAAAGCACTCAAGTTAGAATCATGCAAAGACAAGGTGTGTTATACACACCAAGGTACATATTTATTTTATTTTAAGATATAAATTTCATTACTATATTAAAGCGGGGTATGTATAAAATATTTATATATTATATATCATGTTAGTCTTACACATTTGAAAAATACATACCATGGATGTATCTTCAACTTATAGACCTTCCCACTACTAAAATGCTTGCATACACTATATATTTATGTCTATTTCATATCTCTTAATCTGACCAATGTTATTATGATCACTTAGGCCTTATACCATACATAAAATTCTATAAAATTTATTATCTTATAACTCTTTAGCATCCTGGATAATATAATTAAAATATAGACACTATATTTGATGCATCTATCCTAGTTTTGACACTTCTATCCTTTACAAAATATAATTTATTCTATACAAATTGTAGTTATTCTAGTTAGGGTTAAATATCACCTTGAAAATTATCTATTTAGATCAAACACATAGGTTTTATATATCATTATGTAATCAAAACACTTATTCCTCAAATTAAGATATGTCACCTCAAAAAATAGGTGTTAGTGGGAGCAATTGAATTTGATCAAACCTAAAAGACCCATCTATAATTAGGTGTTGTTTACATTTCCATATAATTTGAATAGGACATTAGAATAATGTTTTCCTTCCCCTTATGTGTTATTATGTATGAATAGTTGTGAAATATGATATATTCAAGTGCATGTAGTGACCTAGATTTTAACTTTAAAAATATTACTCATGGGATTTTCTTTGAATTCTTAAAACCTATAATAATATTGATCCTTTGAATATTTTTTAAATAGGGAAGAATATGGTAGTTTTGGAAGCTGAAGAGGTGATTTTTATTGGTATAAGATAGATGTGTGCTTGATTGATACTTGATCATAATGAATTATATTTTACTTGTATTTATACCACACCTTTTGAAAATATTTCATTTTATGGTTAATTAATACAAATAGATTGATATATTAATGTTTAAAGATTTTTATATTTGACCACTTTTAAGGATCAGCCACTAGCATCAATACTAGTGTCCTAGTCTGGATGATAAAGACTAGGAGGATAGAAAGTTATTGAAAATTTGTAACTACCAAAGTAGGATATTAATCATGTTTTATGTAGACTATGGGATGTGGGTGATCTAGGTAAATATAATATCAGGTTCAGACTATAGGATAATCAGTTAGGCATAGTGATATTTTGAATGTGACCCTTTTAATAGAGAAAAGGTCTTGAATTGAAGGGTTGTCATGATTTATATTTTTCAAGTATACAAGACTATTTTATCATATAAAATCATATTTTAATATCTACATTGTGTACCCCATTTCATCTAGTATTACATAAGGTTAAAATTACTATTTTAAATGAACAAAATGTATAATACATGGTGTGTAAAACACATCTTGATTTGAATCCAACCGTATTTAAATTTTTTTTATGTTACATGTAAAAAATATCATGTTAAAGTTTATTTAGTGCATATATTATAAAAAATAATTAATTATAATACTTGAAAGAAAAGAGAGCAATGCAGGAGGACACTTGTGTGTCAATGAAAACATGTTTCTCATTGGTAGTTTTCTTTTGTAAATGATTCTTATATGCTAAATCATTGGAGATATAGGTTCAAAACTTAACCTTGAGATGTGAATAAGAGAATTAGAGGGTGATCATGCCCCCAATATAGTGTAATGGTGAGTTTTATCAAGGCTATTGAGATCACTGAATCTCAATTGCATAACTCAAGTGTGTACATAATCAATACAATAAATTCAATCTCTTGAAGGTAAAATGTTGTAACCATATCAACATAAAAAAAAATTTAAGTACTTATAAGACTATCAAAGGTGATGAGTCTCAACCACACTACTCAAGGGAGAAAATATCTAGAGATAGATAAAATCTTGATCAGTGCTTCTTGTTAAAGAAGGTGCATAAATGTGTATATAATATGATTATGTATATGTGATTTCATGAATCTACATGGAATATTCTTATATAATTTGTCTCAAGTTGAATTGTCTATAAAATTTTAACCTTTCATCTACAAACTATTTATAATATATGTTACAAATCTGAAAAATTATCTCAAATATGTGAAAATTGGTGCCAAATGTATAATGTTCTAACCCACATGTATATTTTAATCATTTAAAATATATTTAATTATACCAATTATGCTAATTGTGTGTATGTGGACTCATATCTCTATGACATACCCCAACTAATCCCCCTTACATGAGATGATGGGAGTGTAATGTGATAGTCACCTTATCTCAAAAGGAAAATATAACCATGTTATATTTGTATCAATCATGTACTAAAGACACATATAGTTGTATCATGTATAATTATATGTATCAATGAAGGTCATATTATCCAATTGCAAAAAACCCTGAGATCATTGATATGGATCATGGAAATGCCTATGAGTAATAAGCATAAGCTAAAAGAATAATAAAACATACATACAAGAACACTCAATTTCATGCAAATGGGTCTAAGTAGACCAAAAATAAGGAACATGTTCAAATGTTATACACTCAAGGAGAGGACATGTTCAAATGCATACACACCAAATTGACAATACTCAATGACATTATGGTCAATAAGCAAGGAACATGTTCAAATTTTCCAAAATCAAGACAAGGTATAAAACAAGAAGTACACTCAAGTAAATCATACAATAATATGAATAAGTGAAATATAAAAAACTAGCCTTAACATATGATACTAGTTCCTACATACATGAGCTATCTAAATGTCCTATATAATAACATGTTATAGGTACAATCACTAAGGGAGGGGGGATGAATCAATGAACCCAAATAATCCAACTTCAATTTTTATCTTTATAAATACTTAATTAGCTACCACAAGCATTCATGAAACATATACAACATTCATAGCAATGAACAAGAGTTTAATACAAGATCACTCACATAACACATGACATATGTGGGAAACCCTCTTGGGGAATAAAATCCACTAGAACCTATAATTAGACTAATATCCTATAATAACAAGATCTAATTTAGACTAGATATAATTGATCAAGGAACTACAATCCCTATTTAGTGATACTCTAATCCCACAAGGTGCTACCACACCTATCTAGTTGAGATACAATAATAACCAGACCTTTCATCAAGTATTACTTTAAAAGGAGGATAAAACCACCTTAGATTTTAATATATCACAACACCTATGAAACACTTCCACCTTAGAATTGATGTCAACTACACTTGATGATGGACCTCATCTTATCACTCTTCTCCTTTGTTCACATTCAAACAACAAGCATAATATTCTCTCAATAGAATTATGACCAACAAGTCATAAAAATAATAATTAATCTATTATTCTCTTCAACACATCCTTAGGTCACTCAACCCCTCCTTCACTTCACAAAATACACACACAAGCCTCTCTATTATAGCTCCTTAGTCTCTCACATACAAGTCTAAAACCCATTATCTTTGGTTTTACTATTAATAAAATAATCTTGATAAACACCATCTCGATCAACAATTAGGCATGTATTAAACCTCAAAACATATATCATATGAAGATAAGGCTAAATATAATCTACATATGTTGTCTATAGCATATATGGGTCACCCTTAAGAATCTACACCTTTTAAACAAGGCACTTGTAGCTCTTACAGGTCTCATGAAGACCTATTCACCCATTAGCACTCCCTCAAAAAAAAAAAGAACTAGGACCACTTTAAAATGCATGGGTCCACTCCTTATGTCCCCTTAGACATCCTTAAATGATCAAAATCAACTTATCTCACTTCTACATATGATTAAACAACTCAAACACTAACCTGGTACACATAGTTACCAAGAACGAACATATAGTCAACTTATTAAGCATTGTTCATATTCAAGATAGATTGAACACACCTCTAAAATACACAAATATCATCCTCATAAAGGATATAGCATTATAAAATAACTAATTCATCATGATACATCAAAACATCATCTATACAAGCTAAAATATCCTTCTCATGTCACTTATAGAACACATACAAATACATAGTAAACTTCTAGGCTCAATATATTTATCTACGCACACTTCTAGATCTTCAAATTAGGTTCAATGGATGTAACATGGAGTCATCTACCACTTTGATTTTTATATCACTAAAAAATTCATTTTTTATCAAAAGATTTTTTTTCAACTAAAAGGGGTAAAAATTTTATTCAGAAATAAAAGAGACAAGAGAAATTACAAGGCTTTATCCTAGTCCACTAGTTGGGCCAATTTCTGAGAGAAATAAAAAGGCAAACTTCTAAGCTCTAGAATTTTCCAAGGAGGCCCCTACTCAAAGGCCCATTTGGTGAGACAATCAGCAACCCCATTCCATTCCTGAGGAATATGCTTGAAATCCACAGACTCCAAGGAAATGCATAATTGAAGAATCTCTCAAGTAACAACATCTAACTCCTAGTCCACATTAACAACCTTACAAATATTTAATAGATTAACAATAATCTAAGAATCTGACTCAAAAATAATTTTAGACTAGCCATAATGGCAACAAAATTGTATAGCCTACAAGATAGCCAAAGCTTCCATGAGGTTATTGGTAAACTGGTCTTTGTAAATAGAAAATAGAAATTGGATATTTTTGGAGTTGTCACGCCTGACACTACCAATCTCAGCTTCACCTAGATTCCCCCTCGATGAACTATTCATGTTGATCTTAATTATACCAAGTGCAGGGGGCGTCCACCTTCCCAGCCAACTAACTGGACATAATTGTTGTCTAGTTCTAATCACAGGTCAGGTGGGAGACTCGATACAAGGGGGAGCAGTGGCCGCACAAAAAATTTGGGAGTAAATATTAGCATCCTCTAAACCGAGATCTTGCGGCCTATTTCCCTTTGCCAGTAGAGTTTCCTATAAGGAGTTAATGATTTTCTACCAAAGGACGTTGAGCTCCAACTGAGTCTCCCTAAAGATCCATCGATTCCTCTCAAGCTAGATGTTCCACAAGATGAAAGAGGGACCAGTCATCCAAGCAATCTGTAGCAACAAGGCTATAGATGGAGGATGACCCAACCTGCTCTAGAATTTGGATAAAAAAGATGCATGACAATAAGGACAGCCCCACACCTCCCACCAAAGGTGCCAAATTTGCTTAGCAAAGGGACACTAGAAGAAGAGATGCGAGCCATTCTCCTCCCCACTAGAGCATAACACACATCTAGACGGCCCCTGGAATCCACATTTACATAGGTTATCCCAATTAAGACATCTATTGTAAACTAAAGTCCATAGGAAAAAATTACATTGGGCCAAGAAAATTGATTCCATATTTTCTTTCCCCATAGAAAAGTAGCTTCTCCAAACATTTGCTTGGTCAAGGCCAGATAACCCGCAGACACCAAATACTACCCAGTGGGATCATCTCCCCAAGCTAAAACATCCTAGCCATGTATGGAGCTACATCTTCTAGAAGTAAGGATCTGAGAAAGCTCCATCCTCTCTTCCAAAGAGCCACCAAGTGGCCAATTATAAGAGCTCTTCCACCTATATCCCGTAGACATGCCCAGATTGAAGTCTTCCTTATAATGGGCAATAATATTCCATCCAACAACTTGAAGAGCATCACACAGAGGTTGTAAATGAGGATGTGATAATAGGATCAGGGGGGATCCATCCCTGGAGTCACCCCAAAAGAGGGTCTCCCTACCACTATTACAAATCTAGAAAAGGCTGTGTTTCACCAACTGAGCTCCCAGCTTAAGGGTATGCCACACCATGGAGCCACTACCCTCAAGAGGCAACCTAGGGACATCCACTGGTTCCATGCCAGGGAAGTACTTGAAAGATAGGATATGAGCCTAGAGGTGGGAATTATTAGAGCACCAGTGCCAGTAGAGTTTGGTAGCCAGAGCTTGGCTATCCAAAATAGCAGAGCGTAATCCAAGGCCACCTTCCATCTTTGGCTGGCACATGGTTTCCCAGTTAATGAGACTCCATCTGGAATTCTGTAGATTGCCATTCCAAAGGAATTGGAATGAGAGAGCATCAAACTTATTTAATATGTATATAGGGGCAGCTAGAATCATACAGTGATAGGTGGGAAGAGTCTGAATGACTGATTGTAGGAGTGTGACCCTCCCAACCGTAGAGAGCCATCTGTGTGTCCAGTGATTAACTCTTTGGCTGAGTTTGTCCATCACATTCTACTAGAAGAGTCTTAGCTGCCTTCCAAGAATAATAGGAATCCCTAAATAAGTCAATGGAAGAGCTTGAATTTGAAATCTTAGAATATTAACTATCCTCCTCTATATAGGCACAGGGGTGTTGAAGAAAAAAATGGTGGATTTGTGATCATTAATTTTTTGTCCAAAAGCTACTAGGTAATCATCCAAGGTGCCTCTGAAAGATTCTGCTTCTCTAACCCATGATTTCCCTACCAAGATAGTATCATCAATGAACTGGAGGTGGGACATGGTTAATCCATTCCCCCACTGCCATCCCTGCATAATGCTCTGAGACACTCTGACCTTGATAAGCTACCCTAGCCCCTCAGCCAAAATGATAAACAAGTAAGGCAACAAGGGGTCTCCTTGGCGGAGACCTCTAAACACCCCAAAAATCTTAGAGGGCTGCCCATTAATAAGAACTAAATAGGAAGTCATGGTAACACAATTGAGCACCCAACGAACCCAGTCCTGATTAAAACCAAAAGCAAGCAGAACTTTTTGCAAAAATATCCAACTGGCTCTATCATAGGCCTTCGCTAGATCAAGCTTGATGAACATAGCTCTCTCCTGAGAAGTACTCATATAATGAATAGTTTTTGAGGCAATAGCCACCTCATCCAGGATTTGTTTGCCAATAACAAACCCCCCTTATTCCTCAAATATGATCATGGGGAGGTAGTCCTTGAGCCATTCCGCAATGAGCTTTGTGATGATTTTATAGACCACATTATAAAGTGCAATAGGCCTAAAATAATCCAAATGGTTTTCTTTCTCTCTCTTCAAAATCAAGACAAGGAAGGTTGCATTCAAGGCCCTAAGCATTTCTTTGTTAGAGAAGGATTCCTGCACCACGTCCAAGAGATCCTGGTTGATAATATTCCAAAAGTCCTATAAGAATTCAATAGGGAAGCCATCAGGCCCTAGAGCTTTGCCTATTTTCATACTAAACACCACTGCCTCCACCTCAACCATGCCAATGGGCCGAAGAAGAGAGTCATTCATTCCATGTGACACTAGAGGGGGAATGCATGTCAAAACTATATTTTTTGCTAGTTTATTTGGGGGTAATTCATCTAAAAAAAGAGTAGAATGATAGCAGACAGTTTCTCTGGATATAGCTTTGGATGAAGTTAGTCATGATCCATCCTGGGAGATAAGAGAAGAGATGAAGTTCCTGTTGCGTCTTGCCTAAACTAACCTGTGAAAGAATGCAATGTTCTTGTCTCCCTCCTGTAACCACTCTATGTGAGCCTTTTGCTTCCAAAAGATTTATTCACAAAGTTCCCACTTAGTTAAGACATTAGATGCTTGAGATTTAGCTCTGTGTAACTCCTCAGATAAGCCAAAGTCTCTAATCTGCCTGGTTATCACATCCAACTAGTTTTGGGCCTTCTTCCTCATAGTGTGGAGATTGCCAAAGCTATTTGTATTCTAAAATTTTAGCTGCCTCTTAACAAACTAAAGTTTTTTAGCGAAGGAGAACATAGCATTTCGATATCTAGGTCCTCCTTGCCTCCACCATTGCACCATGAGATCATAGAGGGAGGCTTCATAAAGCCACATGAGCTGAAACTTAAAAGGAGGATTCTTTGGACCAACAATAATGATGGTAGAGAGCTTAATTGGCTAGTGGTCAAAACCTCTCCAATCAATAATTTCCAAAACAAGGGAGGTAGAGGTAGATCACCAAAAACAAGAAACAAGAAATCTATCCAAGCGCTCAGAGATCCCAGCATTACCAATCCTTCTATTGCTCCAAGTGTAAAGCCCGTTGCAAGGCTTAACATCTAAGAGGCCCAGGATGTCAATATTTTGCTGAAGAATATCAAAAGATGGTCCTAGATGGGGCAATCCTCCCCTCTTCTCTTCCAGGCTGACAAATGCATTAAAATCTCTTATCAAAATCCAAGGTAGAAAGGGGTGGCAACTTCTCACAAATTGGATATGATCCCATAGCCTAAGTTGTCCAGAGAGATCCACAGGTGCATAAACATTGGTAACCAAAATTTATTCACCAGACTCCATGGAGGAGGCAACCATGGAAAGGGCTAAGCTACTAGCTAGCTAGTTGAGTGGCATTATTTTATTGGGATTCCATGACATAGCTAGCCCCCTCAAGCTTCTCGAGGCTCCAACACATTGGTTTTGACTAGAAGCCCATATTTTGAACATACAAGAAGAGCATGAATCAACAAAAAGTTTTGTTTCCTAGAGGCAAAGGATATCAAGATGTTGTTCCATTACTAATTGTTGCATAGCTTTTTGTCTGGGGATGCTATGCATTCCCCTTACATTCCATGAGAGAATAATCATGAGGTAGAGTGGGGGAAATGCTCATCTAGGGTCCGAACAACCCCTGACTCTACCAATAAATCTCTTGTGATTTTGATTTTGTCTTGATCTTTTTGATGACCAGCTCTTGATGGATTGGTTACTGAAGCTTTCTTGAAGGGTCTTTACAATAATCCAAGAGCTAAGAAGATCCTTTTTCTTTCCTGGTAGCTTCCACGTCTTTAACCAAATCTACCCAGCAAACCTCTTTGCCATCCAAGGCAATCGGTCCTATAATGATATCTTCTTGTAGCCCTAGGGGGAATTCTGGGGTCTACTATACCACCATGTCTTGTGACCCATCACATAAGGATAGCTGAACAACTACCTTAGCATCCTCTCCCTGAAGCACTTCCAGAATGCCATCTTTAATGGCCATGTTATCTAGAGCTTCAAACTGATTGAAACCCATCTCTACCTACCTGTCATTATTTGGACACTTCTGGCCGTGGCCCTTAGCACATCTTCAAACTGGGATATATCCATCCTTGTCAGGACCCATGAAGCCTACCATACCATGATCTAAACTTGTGGGGTTAACTTGGGATTTTCCTTTTGTGGCATTTTCAGGATGATTATGAATCGATCCACTATTGCTCATCTGACCATTTCTTTTGCCTTCATTGGTCATCCTATGTCTGAAGGGCTCATCAGGTGATCCAATGTCTCTATTAGCCATGGGGCATTATCGATGTAGGTGGCCATACACATGGTAGATATGACAATGAAAGGGAATAGACTCATAGTCAATTTGTTGAACCCAGGAAGAGGTGCCTAGGCAAATTTCTAAAGAATCTGGCAGGGGATTATTCAAATTAATATCAACATAAATACGGGCATAAGAAATAACCTTTTTATCTAGCATTTGGTGTGCTATAACTATCGGTGTTTAAAGCATACTAGCTATTTGGTGCAGGATATCCTCTCACCAAAATTCCAGAGGGAGGCTTGGTAGCTGAACCCAGATCGGGACACAAGCTAGAAGATCTTCAGGGTTTGAGAAAAAGACCATTACACTCATAGAAGTAAGGGCCTCCCTCAAAAATCTGATTCTGGTCAAATACTGAGGTAAAATTCAAAATAAAATCACTGTTTCCAACCAACATGATATCAAAGTCTCCATCAATCTGCCATGTCCGGCGTATCCAGGCTTCCAAAGCTGATGAGGAAATTTTGATGCCCAAAAATTTGCAGATCAGAGCGTGGGAGGCCAAGTATTCCACCTCTTCTTTTACTACCTCTAGGGAAATAATAAAAATAGGTTAGTCTTGACTCTAAGGTAAGCAACCATTTACCTTCTTTAACTTGGAGGTCTCACTGATGTAAACCATCTCTCTTTTCTGCGCATTCCCCCTAGGCAGAGGTTGTTCCTCCCTAGGGGCATCAGCCAAGCCGTTGCTCCTCAAACCTTTGCTCGTAGCCATCTTTCCTCTTTTTTTATCAAAAGATATGGTCAAAATATAGATCTCTATTTCTTCCCGTGTTAAATTTAAATATTTGAATAACAATAGTCATAGTTAACCTTTGAAAACAATGCTCAAATCTCAGACTCTAAACTAAGGATCAATCTCACACTATCGATCTTGTCTAAGCTTTAACACATAGAACACCAAAGCCAAAATTAAACATTTGTCATGTTGACCTCATCTCGAGTAATTTGGGAACTTTAACTTCATGTGCTCCATCAATCTCTATGGATCAACCAGGTCCTTAACGATCAATTTTCACCATTGATCAAACTATACAAACACCTACTTGCCATTGGATAATTATCTTGTACCTTTATTCAGATGTTAAAAATCATGCACATATCCTCATCTTTCTACCTCCTAACTCCTTGGATCACTTACACATCATTGATCTTGATCAAGCTTTAACATATTCAAAAATTACTATGGGGACCCTGTCAATGTGAATGAGTAGCCATTTTTTCACCTCAATAACTTATTTTGCACTTCGATGTAGGATCTAAAATTAGGATCAATTTATCTCCTTCCATTAGAGAATCTAACCATGTGACCCAATACTCTTAAAACTCTTACACATGTGATATATAATGTCATTAACATGCATTCTCATAAAATTGTGTCACAGATCCAACCATGTCCAAATCTACTTGAGAGGATAACATTGATCATCCATAACTTTTGTTGTGCCTTAGAACATCATCTCAAACATAAAACAAATAATATCTGATCAAAACTAGACAAACCCATATGATCATATTTTATTGACACCTTCACACATGTAAGATATAACACCTTTAAAATTATCACTTGGATTTTTTTTCCATACTACAAAATTGGCTATGGGAAAACATAGTCAATCTATCTAGGGTCCCAACTTTACATATGCATAAATTTTGACATGCTACATCACATGATCTATAAATTAGCACAAATAAACTAGGTCTAAAATATAATAAAACCATATGATCATTTTATCCTCATACCTCCACAAGTTTGAATGATGACCTCATCAACATGCTTACTCAGTGCTTTCTAGCCACTTTTCAATTTGGCTAAGTATGGGAAAAGAGTGAAATCTATCTTAGAAGCCAAATTTTCACCCTCATCTATTTCACCACACTTAAATGAATGAATTAAGATTTTGTGTATAATAACTAGGGAATATTATGATCAAAACCATGTGACCAACTCCCCTTGACTCTTTCCAACATAGAAATGATGATGTCATCAAACTGCAAACTCATATTTTTTGCCACTAGACCTAAAGTGTCTAGATGAAAACTATGGACTACCAGATGAATTCTGCTTATGCACACAAATATTCAAAGCATGGATCACATATTATAGGACCCCTTTCACATGTTCAAACCTTCATACTCATCCTTGATCTTCTTAAGCTATGTCAATACTAAATATAAACCAACCATACATAAAACACACTAGAACAAGCACATTTCTCACTTTGTCATTGTCACTTAGACTAACAAAGCGCTTCATCTATTCATTAGAGAATCTCCATGACATCATCATGATAACTCTCCAACATAACATAAATTTCACATTATTTGAAATGTAAGCATGAGTATTTACATGTGTAGGCTTTATTACATAATCACAACATGATAATGTAAATTGATCATAAAATAGTAGCACTTATATCAATCATGATCAATAGAATTAGATGTCCCGAATGTAATTTGTGAATTAGGTAGAGGAAATTTCTAACATATGTAGGCTAATGTATCATGTATCTATTATATTCAATTATGATACTCAAGTACCAATGAAACATATATGTGTATAAAAATAAAATTATATGGTATATACTAGAATAAAATAAAATACATATGCAAAAGCTACTAAACATGTAAATGCTATGTTTTTTTTATATTTTTGATTTATTTGAATTTTTTTGTGTTTATTTTATTATTTCATTTTTAAAAAAAATTTATGGTGTTTTAAAATTCAAAAAATATCTAACAATATTAACATGAGGACAACAATTCGTGAGGAATGGTAAATGTGTAACATTTCTTGAATAAAATGTGCCATAAGTATGTATGCATAACAAATTTAGAAAGTGTATTATTTGTAACCACATGTAAAACTTTATATTTTTTAAGTGTCTCCTTTTTATTGACCTATTTTGTGAGAAATATAAATTTAATCTTATTTATTTTCTTATCTTGAGTTTGATTTTCCAATTTCTCTTTCTGTAACATTGCATTTACAATACATTAATTTTTTAATTATTCATTTTTATGTTATGCCTGTTAGCCAAAACATGGATACCATGAATGAGTATCATTTGAAACTTTGATATACTTGATCTTAACTTTTTTTATATCCATTATTAAGGTCATTTATTAGTTAGTAATGATCTAAGATGGTAGGTAGTGGGTCTTCCTTAGTAGCTCACAAGGTCATTTAGGATAGTCTAGTGAGTAACAAGTTTAAGTCACTTTATCTTATAATGTATTGGTGATTCGTTGGGGTCTTATTTATGTGTTTAAGTCACTTTGTTTAAGTTAATTTTGAAAAATTTAAGGTTAAGTGTGAAATCAAGTCAATAAGGAACTATGATCAAGGAGGCAAGGTGTTATAAGAATAACCATGATATAAAGATGACCAAATTGACCAAGAAATAAAGCTATTAATATAATCACATTTTATTTTAAGAAATTTGGAGAAATTAAGGTGGTTTTCATAAGATTAAGTTATTTCATTACTTTAGTCTCATTATCCACTCCAAGGTTGAGATGATAATTCCTAGAAAATAGCAAATATGAACATTTTGTCCTTGGATAGGGGTATTTTATAATTCATCTAACACCTATGTTATGACATCATGTTGTACTTGTCCATACACATCATCTAAATATCTTGATAATTGCTATCTAATGTTGAAATCTACTAATAAATACCATTTATTATATCCAAATGAAGAGTTATTAAAAGAGTTATAGGAAAATAAAAGTGAAAAAAGTTTTGGCACACTCCTCCACCTCTATAAAAGTTATGGGAAGCTGAATAGTCACCTAGTTCACCATCTCTAGTAGTTCCAAGTGGTAGAATAGGCAAAATATTGAGAAAAACATGTTTTTGGAGGTATTTTACAAAGGGCTTTTTTTATGGAAAATGAAAAAATTCTTAAAATGGTCCCCATGGTCTTCTCAGACCTAAATAAATGCAAAAAGTGGATATACAAAGTCAAACAAGGTAGAAATCTTCTCCATCTCTCCATCGAGCATATTGGAAGACTCAAAAGGCCAACTAATTTTTAAATGGTATTATGAGGAGAGATAAAGTTAGAACAAAATATATTGGAAATATTATGGGAAAATAATTCCATTTAACTTTATGGAATTTTTTTAATCTAGTTAGGCTCCTTAGCTTTATGAACAATTTATAATAAGTTAAGGTACATAAAAATGACTCAAAACCCCATCAGGGTCACTTTTATCCAAATGTAGGGTTATGAAGTTGAATGAATGAATGAATATTATTTTTTAATGTATTTTTAACACTAATTGACCCATGTAACATCATGTTATCTCATGTCTCCTCATGTTCATGATTGATGCAGTGTCAAATGGTCTTGATTTGATAGTTTGAGCATGACACTCTTGGTTGCAAAGAAGTTGTGAGTTATATTGATGCATAGAATTAATTAATGAGGTGTTTATTATTTTTTTTAACCTAATTAATATCCATAAAACCTATTTAATCATCATTTGATGCATGAACTTCAATAAAAATAGCTAAATATGTATGTATAGTTAAGTTGGTTAGAACTTACAACCATGGTGGAGTAACCTTGGTCAGATGATAATATGTTTGCATTGTTTATGATCCTTGAATTTAAAGTGACATATTAAGAGATATTTAAGTATTATTACAAATAAGATTATAGGTGGTAATCCCTATAAGTGAAATATTTTGGTCTCTTTTCAAGCCAAGTCCAAAGAGAGTTTGTGAACTTTTAGGTCACTATTAGCATCAATTACTTGTCTATGGGAGTTTACATGGAATTTTTAAAACATAAAATTATTTCATATTATATAAATATCTAAACACTTTAAACCTAAATAGTTTAGACCTTAACTCACCTTGTAACACATATGGACTGTGTAAATCCAAGTGGACTACATATGAGCCTTAAAGAATATCTATGAGGGTTTCAAGTGAATGTCCTAGGTGGTTTAAATAAAATGGAGTGATGGATAGGTATAAAAAAAAATCACCTTGATACATAGTTAAATCATTGATAAATTGAACCTAAGATGAACAAAATAGGAAAAATAAGGTTTTAGACCAAATGACTGCCTACAGGCCTATCAATAGGTAGTAGAGCAAAAAATCATGTCGATGATGAATTTTTTTAGGAAAAAAAAGGTGTAAGGTTAAATATTAAATTTTATTAAATTTTTAAAAATTAAAAATCATCTCAATGAGACTAATTTAGTGTAATAAGCTCAGTCTAGCAAGCCTAATAGTCAAAAGACCTAATAACCATCTATAGGTTTATCATAGGCCTAAATGGGAGAACATTGACTATGTGGTGGTGGATGGATGTAAAAATGTTTTAAAATGGGTATATATAAGATTATTATGGTGTATAACCTTACTATAAACAACAATATGATCAATACCTACTCAATAAACCCCAATTTTATGGCCCAACACTCAAGAGACTTAGACCATCACCTATAGGCCTACCTATATGAATGTGAAATTTATGTGTTGGATATGATATTAAAAGTTAATTTGTGTTTTTATAATCCTAAGGATATATTTTTAAAGAGTTTAATAGGTTTTAATGAGGTGAAACCAATCAAAATGGGCATTCCCAAGTGTTGCCAAATCGACATACTTGAATAAGGACCTATAGGCCTATCATGAATAGTTTTGGAGAAAGGAATACTTGTGATGTCAATTGGAGAGACAAAATGGGTGAAAATATATCATGGTTATAATGAGATAATTCTTGAGATAAATGACATAGGTGTCATAAATTTTATATTAACTAAAATGGATAACTTATCAAGAACAAGGCTTAAGATACCTAAAACATGACCTAAAGGTCTATGCTCAAATTATGAATAAAACGTGAATTTTTGTATTTATTTTGGGTTTTTATTGTCAATATAGGTGTTAAAATTCATGGTAATATATATAAAAAAAAATATGGGGGCATTGGAAAAATAATAAAATACCAAAACAAGGCTATTAGGGTCACTTATAAAATATTGCTCTTAAAACCTAACCATGAGCTTATGAAGGTTGTAGTGTGTTTTAAGGATAATATGGAGTAAATTAAAACATTTAAACCTAATTTTAGGTTTAAAAAACCCCAATTATAGTTTAAAAAACCAAAACAAAACATTTCACACCTTATTGTGCTAAATCACCCTTCTCGAGCTCTCAAATAGGCCTAAAGAGTAAAAAAAGTCAACTTCTTCAACTTAAAAATACAATTAGGAGGTGAATGGGATCAAATAGTGTTATTAGGTGTTTATTTAACTTATTCCTTCCAAATTTTTGGTATTATTCAATAAATTAGGGTTCATATCTTTATGAACTATCCTTAAGAAGGTTACACACCTAAAACCCTTCTAAAACACTCTAAATGACCTAATGATTGTATTTGTATTCTAAATGGATCCAAATGAATTTTTTTGTATTTTAAATTATCAATTTTATATCTTTAAATATCATGGAAACCTAAATATGCCATTTTTTGGTATGTGTGGGCTGAAATGGTACATAAATAGTCTTAAAAATGACTATTATAGGCCTATAAATTTAATTATTGATGGATTTTCATAAAATTTGACTAAGTAAATCCTAATGGAGTATATTTAAATAATAAATTATTATAATAATATATTTTAATATTCTTATAATGACCCAAAATTAGGTCTATAATGACTGTAACATCATTTGGAGGTTTCAAGACACCTAGTGTTGAATAAATATGCCATCAAGAGCTACTAACAGACCTAATGCACCTATGTATGATTCTTAAAAATGGTTTTGATCATGAAAATGGGTATAATTATTTTTTATATGGTTTTTATAGGTAATAAATCAATTAAAATATTCCTCAATCAAAGGAATAGGCCTAGGATGGAAAGATAGGTTTACCTTTGTGGTCTTCAATTAAATCAAATAAACTTTTCAATGAAATGCAAGTTCTTATCAGTTTGAAGACACTTGAATCTCCATCCTAGAACTAAAAAGGATGAGATATATATTTAAGTAGATTATGATGGAGTTGGAAGACTCCAAGAATCATGATAAAGAGTTTCCCATGTCAAGACATGGACTTGTAACTCCTAAACAAGAATGGATAGTTTTATGGATGACGTTAATGAGTCAACAAAGAAGGTCAAGAGTCACTATATGCCACCATTGATAAAGAAGCAAATAATATCAATCATACACATGTTGATATAATACTCCATAGCTTCCAACTTTTAGGCTTTGTTAATTTTAACTTGTTTCCCCATGAGATGACATTTGTCATGTGCCTCTCCTATGCCTCTCCTCTCTCTCTCTTTATCACACTCTTCTATATATATGCTTTATTTTAGAATTGCAATGTATCCTTCACTTGAGTATGACAAATACCTACTCCTTTTGTAATATTTTGAAGCAATAGATAAGTTGGTTTTACCTTATATTATGAATATATTCTAGTGTTTGTGCATGAATGAATGATATTATCTAGTGCTGATTTAGTTCTCCTTAACATGTTGTCTTATTCTATCACCTATATTTAGTTAGAATTATCTTTTTCAAGACATATGAAGTGTTTAATTAGTCTTATAAAGTGTAAGTGAGGAAATATTTAATTAGTATCCTTTAGACCTTTTAAAAACCAACCCTTCTTATCTAATCATCATCTACCACCTTCATATTATAATATTGATGTAAGATAAGTAGATTAGGAGTAGTGTATGAATAGATCAGTTATATGTTCATTGTGCATTTTTATATGTGTGTTAGTGGTCATAAATTTGGTGCATCACCTCCCTAGTTTAGTTTGATTTCAATTCTCTCTCATTTTTCCTTTGCAAGTAGTAATTTATAGTTCTTAAGTGATGCATTAAGGGAGATAGCCCTATCTTGATTTTCAATCCATTATTTATGTCACCCAAAACCTATGATTTTTTCCAATGCTATCACTTAAGTGAAGAAGCTTGTAAAACCTCCTAAAAAATTCAAATTTTGATGATAATAGTTCCTTTTATAATTTTAATATTTCATCTTGATCTTATTGTAACATTTATTTCTCTAGATTTGTCTTTTGAATATTTTCTTTCTCTAACTTTTCCTTTTAAATCTTTTCTTGCTCCATGTTCTAAATTTACAATTGTTTCTACTCTAAATTATCCTTCAATACCCATACTTGTTATTTTTTCATGTGTACTTTAGGATATCCAATCATAAGGTGAGTGGATTTATTGATTGATTTATCTATTATATGATCACCACTATCAATTTTAATTTGTATTTTTTTATTCAAAGCTAAAAAAATAATTTGTATGATGCCCACACATTCCATGATATGAAAAATAGTATTTGGGTATCCCTAAAGGATGTAGACAAAGCAGTTTAATAAACATGATTTTAGGATAAAATTTAGTGGTTATTTTTTGTTAATTCACAAATATTTTGGTTTAAAAAATTGGCATTTGGATATTTTATTTGTTTGTGAAAAATGTGAATTCACCTAAATTATCTAGATCTAAGTTTTCTAGGTTGGCTTGACTACTATTTAAAATAAATCTCATACATATAAATATAATTCACTACTATGTTGAAAGTCAATATGAGTTTATTCACCATTATATTTAATATATAATCATTTGAGTGTTAAGCACAGAATATACTGAGAGGGGGAGTGAATCAATATATTATATATCTTATAAATCTTTCCTTTAACCAAATTCCACTTAATCAAACATTAAAGATATGTAATAAAACTCAAACAATAAACATCCACACAAGATAAAGAGAGACACCAGATATAACGTGGAAACCCAATGTGAGAAAAACCACAGAGAATCAATCTCAAATATATTCATGAGAAAAACCCCACAAGAGCACCATACCCCTTTGCCAAGTACAAACCTCAGCTTTAATTCGTTAGCACCACCCCATAGGAGCTTCAAAACCCTTTGCCAAGCACCAACCCAACTATCATTCATGAGCACCAACCCAATGGAGCAGCAACCCCTTTGCCAAGCACCAACTTAGCAACAATTCATGAGCACCAACCCACAGGAGCACCAACCCCTTTGTGTATACCACACACCTATCTCTTAATGTTGCTATCTCAACAAATGATAGATCAATACAACATCACCTTCCTCTCTCTCACTTTTGCTCTTCTAAGCTAGATATAACAAATATAAATCATCTCTCATAATTTCTCTTCTAAGCTAGATATTACAATATCAAATCAACCTCTCACTTCCACATTTACAAATGGCTACTCAAGCCTTTATTTATAGCTTTCCAAATGACCTTTGGCCTTCCCCCTTTGTAACCTTTCATTCCTCATGGAAAATGGTGCCAATCTTGGATGACCCTTCATATCCAAGCATTTGAAAAGTCATGTGGTGACCCTTCATGACCAAAAACCTCTTTCCCACTTTTGTCTTTTATCTTTGGTGACTTTTCGTATTCCTTTAAGTGTCCCTTCATGAGAAATTTGCCTTTTACTCTTTTGTCTTCACTTGGTGACTCTTGGTATTCCCCAAGATGACTCTTCATGGGAAAATGTGTCCCATCCTTCTTTTGTCTTTATCCCATGACTCTTTGACTTCTCCATGGGACCTTATTTTGTCTCATATGCAACCAAATATATATTCGTTAATATTAAATAAATATTAACTCATATTAGCCAAGATAAACAACATTAAATGCAATGGGGCCTTTATTACCAATAATACTAAACCTTTGACATCAATGACAATATTTCCAACAATCTCCACCTTTGTCATTGATGGCAACCTCAATCCTAAAACAGCCACATCCTATCACCTACACATACCATCATCTGAAAGCATACAGTAACTCCCCCTTATTATAGCAACATGTACCTATTCCCTATACCTATTTTATACACTAGTACTTATACCTATTATTCTCCCCCTTTGACATCAATGGAAAAGGGCCTACCTAGAGCTAACACTTAGCTCCCCCTCACTTGATGCTGAACATAAATGGTAGGAAGTAATAGAAATTACTCCCAACTCCTCTCGCTGATCTTTGAATGTATCCTTTGATCGTGCCTTTGAGAAGATATCTAACAATAAATACACATTTTTCCCTATCCTTTGAGCATCTACAGTCAAATCATTTGAATATTTTCTTCTAATCTCACAAAACTCTTTATGAAACTCTAATGTATATCCTTGATCACATATTTGACTAACACTCAATAGATTATGCTTAAGACCTTTTACATATAAAACATTCTTAGTCTTAGTTTTACCATAATCCAAACTCAAAGTACCTTTTTGGCTATCTTGGTAGTGGTTTTATCTCCAAACCTCACTGTACCACCATTAATATTCTTTAGAGAAATGAACTTACTTTTATCTCCTATCATATGCCTTGAACATCCGCTATCAATTAACCATGGCTGATCTCTTACATGCAAAGCTATTTGCATCAACATAGAATCTTCAAGTTGTTTCTTCTGCCATGAACATGACTGAACCTTCTTCCTGATGAATGGAGATTTGAAGCTTTGATCCTTCTTGATTGAATCTACATGAGTATCCTTTTCTTTTTCTTTGAAACTGTTAGCTCTTTCTTATGACCATAATCATTTGAAACACTGCATATGCAAGAAACATTCTAATAGCCTCAAACCATAATATTGATGCAAAATTTTATTCAAAAATATATTCCTTCAAAAGATATACAAATTAATCTGTCAATTCACCTTCTTATCATGCAAAATATACAAGACCCAATAACACCCACCATGCTTCAATTTTCTTAAAAGTGTCTCCTTGAAGCCTAGAAGAGACACCCCCACACAGAAGGGTTCTAGAAATAAATCTCAAGAGATTCCTACATCTCCTCTGTTTCTTCCTTGATCTTCTTGTGTTTTTCTTTTAGAATCTGTTTAAGCATATCTAACCTTTTTGACTTTCTTAACCTTATCATTTATGATGTTCTTCTTTTTCTCAACTTTTGCAACTATCTTATCTTGACAAAGCTCATGCTCAAATGTAACAAGAGATTCTACACAATCCTTCTTATCTGATTCTTTATCTACTATAGCAAGTAATTCATTTTCATTCTTGAACTCAACTTGATCAAATTTTAATATTTTAGGTCTCCAAACCTTAATTTGACTCTTCTCAAATATTTTAGGGGCTCTGTAACCTTTGACATACTTTGACTATCTCTTTACTTTATTTTGGCATAATCTAGCAATATGTTCAACCTCATGACAATAAAAGCAAACAATATTTCTCATACCTTTTTATTGAATGTGACTAAGTTGTCCCTTTGACTCATTACTTCTCCTCATACAATCTCTTGCCCTATGACCAACATGAGGACAAACAAAACAACGGCCATGAAAAAAATTAGAAAACTTGAAAGCATTGTGCTCCCTAATTGGCTTCTTTGATTTTCCTACAAAACCTGCATCCTTCTTTCCTTGGACTGATATTTCATGATATTTTTCAATCTTGATTATAAGTTTCTCATGATTATTCTTTAAATAATCTAACTCATCCTTAAAATGATTACACTCTTCTTCTTTTGATGTTAAAATTGAAGTTGCAACCTCTAACTAATTTTTAAGATCCTGAATAAATACCTTATTTTCTTTAACTTCTATAGCCAACTTAGAATCCAAGATACACACCTTTTCCTTAAGAGCCTCAACCATAGATTTTAACTCTTGATTCTCTTTCTTTAGCTGCTTAGCCATCTGTGCTTTTCCTTTGATCTAACTTCAAGCTGTTAAACCCTTACTGAAGGAACCTGTTCTGATACCAATTGTTAAGCATAGAATATACTGAGAGGGGGGGTGAATCAATATATTATATATCTAATAAATATTTCCTTTAACCAAATTCCACTTAATCAAACATTAAAGATATGCAATAAAACTCAAACAATAAACATCCACACAAGATAGAGAGACACTAGATATAATGTGGAAACCCAATGCGGGAAAAACCACGGAGAATCAATCTAAAATATATTCATGAGAACAGTCCCACAGGAGCACCATACCCCTTTGCCAAGTACAAACCTCAGCTTCAATTCATGAGCACCACCCCATAGGAGCTTCAAACCCCTTTGCCAAGCACCAACCCAGCTGTCATTCATGAGCACCAACCCATAGGAGCACCAACCCCTTTGCCAAGCACCAAATCAACAACAATTCATGAGCACCAACCCACAGGAGCACCAACCCCTTTATGTACACCACACACCTATCTCTCAATTTTGCTATCTCAACAAATGATAGATCAATACAACATCACCTTCCTCTCTCTCACTTTTGCTCTTCTAATCTAGATATAACAAATACAAATCATCTCTCATAATTGCTCTTCTAAGCTAAATATTACAATATCAAATCAACCTCTCACTTCCACATTTACAAATGGCTACTCAAGCCTTTATTTATAGATTTCCAAATGACCTTTGGCCTTCCCGCTTTGTGACCTTTCATTCCTCATGGAAAATGGTGCCAATCTTGGATGACCCTTCATATCCAAGCATTTGAAAAGTCATGTGGTGACCCTTCATGACCAAAAACGTCTTTCCCACTTTTGTCTTTATCTTTGGTGACTTTTCATATTCCTTTAAGTGTACCTTCATGAGAAATTCACCCTTTACTCTTTTGTCTTCACTTGGTGACTCTTGGTATTCCCCAAGATGACTCTTCATGGGAAAATGTGTCCCATCCTTCTTTTGTCTTTATCATGTGACTTCGACTTCTCCATGGGCCCTTATTTTGTCTCATATGCAACCAAAAATATATTCGTTAATATTAAATAAATATTAACTCATATTAGCCAAGATAAACAACATTAAATGCAATGGGGCCTTTATCACCAATAATACTAAACCTTTGACATCAATGACAATATTTCCAACATTGAGGACAAATTTTTTGAATCATGTCAGCATAACTACCATCTAGAGAGGTTTGTGTCATTCTCTAGTATAGTTATCACTTACCCACAACATTATCACTCATAAGACATCATAGATGTCATTTGGTAGTGTAGTTGTCATTTAATAGTGAAATTATCATAGGAAATCTATGGTGTCATGTGATAGCTATGTTTTCAAGTGACAATAATACTATCGATCTAAATGTTGTTAAATGATAACATTGTTACCAAGTGATAAAAATGTTATCAAGATATAATGATGTTATTGAGTGAGAGCAACATTATCAAGTGAAAACATATTTTTTAAATGATAGTAGACCTATCATTCAATATTATGGTTATCATGTGATGGAATTCCTATCATTCAACAATAAAGGCCTGTTATCCAAGAAAATGTCTACCATCTATTGATGATTTTTTTGTATAGTTATAAATCAACATAACTTCTATGATAAGTTATGTTTTTCACTTTGATTTACCTACACACCTAAATATCATCCATGTTAGGTTATGGAGCTAAATGCTTCACCAGGATGCAAACAGGAGAAGTTACGAAGGATGCAGAGTTGCAGGGAGTTACAGAATTAGTTGTAGGGAAACCGGCATCGGTCTGATCAACCGACGTCAGTCAGATGGCTGTGAGGAAGCAACCAGTGTTGGTTACCAGTCAGCTGATATCGGTCATGGAGGAGCTAATGTCGGCAGCCTGTGCGTGAACAAGCAGTTCGCATGTTGATCTAAGAGAGTCTATTTTTGGACTGTTTGTTTACATGTCAAAGGCTAGTCTTAGTCTTGAGTTGCATGTCTAATTATTGTAATTAGGTTAGTCTAATTATTGTAAGCATGAGATTTATATATGGACTTATGGGCTATATTGTAAACTTGTAGCTAGTGAGTAAGAGAGCAATAAGCTCCTTCTGAGAGAAGAGAGCAATGGTATGTTCCTCCTAGTGTCATAGTACCAAGGTGGGTACTAGATTAGAGAATCAGTAGGGTTCTTCATATTCGTATGATCTTGGTCAGTAGGTGAGCATGGCTTCTTTTGGAGATCTACAATGGTGAGTAAGGTCTAGTGATTTGCAGGTAGCAGTAGAGAGCAGGGGATCTACTTGGAGTATGGTTGTGTACTTGGTGAACTGGCAGCGTGTTACTAACTGGTTGGAGAGGTGAACATCAATTCTATATTGGAGTTGATTTTTGTGACCAAGAGAGAGAGGGAAGAAGGTCTTGAGGTGTGGTGAGCCTTTGAGGTGGAAGAAGAAGTGGCATCTTATTTATTGTATATTCTTCTGAGTGATTATTAATACAATTGTGTATTGTCTCTCAATTCCTCTGTTGTTTCATATTTCTAGTTACTTTATATTTATGGTTAAATTCTATGTTTCATTGCTAATACAAGAAGTAATCATATGTGTTCTAATTGGTAGAGCAAGATCCTGACACAGTGGGATCAGAGCATGTTTATTGTTCTAGGTTCCCTGACAACTGGTATCAGAGCTTTTAGGTGGGTTGACTATCAGGTGGTTTCAGATCTGGTAGTGTTTGTTGATTACAAGTCACTCATAGGTGTTTCAGATTGAGTGGGAGTATAGTAATGGTAGAAGAAAGTAAGCTATGAATGGAGAAACTAAATAGCACAAATGGTCTGATTGATGGAAAGAAAGAGTAGGTAAAAAGAGATTGTTGGTCGGTAGAAGATCAACGTGTAGAAGCATATGTTGCAGGTAATATTGCATAGGATGTTCTGGATAAAGTGGAATCTTTGTTTACAGATTCTTTTGGCTCTTTCCATGCAGCCCGAAATAGAGCATCTTTTCATAGGTATGTCTTTGGAGACTTTGGAGAGATTTATTTAGGGGTTGGAGAGCCTTGTCAGATGATTGACAAAGGGGAAGTGAAGCTAAAATTGTAGACGGATGACACATAGTGGTTAAAGGAAGTCATGCAGGTACCAGTTTTGGAGATGAGTCTAATTTCTTCAAGAAATTTGGGTGATGAGAGATGCACTGTAACTCTCACAGTGGATACACTTGAATTAGATGGTGGTAAGAAAGTAGGTATCCTTTATCTATCTAGTTATATTGTTGATTCACCTTCTGTTATAGAAATATGGCTTCATAGGCTTAGTCACATATGTAGAAGGAGAATGCAGGTTTTGAAGCAGAAGTCAGATGTTTTTGACAAGCTAAAGAAATGGAACGCCTAGGTGTTCATGGAGGAGATGATGGACAGAGATCAGGTGTGTGAACTAAATTATTCTAAGTAGAGCAGGGTTGATTTGATTAGGATTTTGATCCATGGAGAGCTCACAAGTAAAAATTTATCACTCACAGATGAACATAGGTACTGGCGTCAGTCAGATAGTAATCAACGTCGACAAAATAAAGACCGACGTCAATCATGAAAGAACTGACATCGATAGAAAGGACACCGGTGTCAGCCAAGGAAATGACGTCGGTAGTCAGGGTCAGTATAGGGAGCTGACATCAGTCAAAAATAGACTAGGAGATGGCCAAGATCGGTCACTAGAATAGATAGTGGGTGGACAGCAAGTCTCAAACACTCATGTCAAGGTCAGAAAGGGTAAGTGAACCTCATATTCATTGTTCACCTTCTTTATATTTCTTATTGATGGTCAAGAACCAAGAAGATGAAAAGAAGCAATGCAGGTAGAATCCAGATACAGTGGGATCTTGGCATGGATGACGAGTGTGAGTCCTTGAAAAAGAACCAAATAGGTTTTTATTGGTAGAGTTATCAGCTGGAAGTAAACACTGAGAGACGGAATGGATTCCCAAGTAAAAGAAGAGAGTGGATGGACACAAGAGATAGAAGGCCACGACATATGGTCTTGAGGAAGCTGCAGGACAATGGTATAGGTTTGATAGGTGGATGACTAAGTATGGCTTCAGTCAATGTCAGTGTAACTATTGTGATTTTGTCTTACTAGGTGGATGATGAGTCACGACATTATCCAGTTACTGTATGTGGGTAATTTGCTAGTAGGTTTTGTACATACAGGGATTTGTTGAGCTAAGGGTAAGGTTAGTTCAGAGGTATGTCATGAAGAATTTGGAGCAGCAAAATTCTTTGGCATAAGAGACATGGAGATTTTATCTCTAGTGGGAGCTGATGTGAAGACGGTGTTGGCGGGGTTCATGATGCAGGATGTAGAATCAGAAAGCACTTTAAGGGTTGGACAGTTCAAGCTTAGCTTGAAACAAGGTTCGAAATCACATGAGGTCTAGTGTAGACCTGAGTTTTCCCAAGCAGTGAGAGTTGTCAAAAAGTATGGAGCCAATTCGAGGAAGGAGTACTGAAGGGCAGTTCAATGGGACTAGCAGCAGGGATTCTTGTTATGCAGGGTCAAGTTCTTCACTACATGGATATGTAGGTTCAGATGTGGTAGGTTCCTTGAATGACAGGTGTGGCATCACAGATTGTGTGGTGGTTGGTCTTTAGGATGGATCTTGAAGAGGAATACAAGCCAAGGAATAATTTAGATGGTGTACAGGTACAGGTATAGGTGCAGCTATTTATCTCCAAGTGGGAGATTGTTAGGTTGTGGAGCTAAAAGCTTCACCAGGATGAAAATAGGAGAAGTTATAGAGGATGCAGAGTTACGGGGAGTTGCAAAATCAATTGCATGGAAACTGGCATCGGTCTGATCAACTGACATCGGTCAGATGGCAGTGAGGAACCAACCAGCGTCGGTTACCAGTCAGTCGACATCGGTCATGGAGGAGCTGACGTTGACAGCCTGTGCGTGAATAGGCAATTCGCATGTTGATCTGAGAGAGTCTATTTTTGGACTATTTGTTTGCATGTCAAAGGCTAGTCTTAGTCTTGAGTTGCATGTCTAATTATTGTAATTAGGTTAGTCTAATTATTGTAAGCATGATATCTATATATGGACTCATGGGCTATATTTTAAACTTGTAGCTAGTGAGTAAGAGAGCAATAAGCTCCTTCTGAGAGAAGAGAGCAATGGTGCATTCCTCCTAGTGCCGTAGTACCAAGGTGGGTACTGGATTGGAGAATCAGTAGGGTTCTTCATATTTATATGATCTTGGTTAGCAGGCGAGCATGGCTTCTTTTGGAGATCTACAATGGTGAGTAAGGTCTAGTGATTTGCAGGTAGCAGTAGAGAGCAAGGGATCTACTTGGAGTATGGTTGTGTACTTGGTGAACTGGTAGCGTGTTACTGACTGGTTGGAGAGGTGAACATCAATTTTGTATTGGAGTTGATTGTTGTGACCAAGAGAGAGAGGGAAGAAGGTCTTGAGGTGTGGCGAGCCTTTGAGGTGGAAGAAGTGGCATCTTCTTTATTGTATATTATTCTGAGTGATTATTAATACAATTGTGTATTGTCTCTCAATTCCTGTGTTGTTTCATATTTCTAGTTACTTTATATTTCTAGTTAAATTTCGTGTTTAGTTACTAATACAAGAAGTAATCATATGTGCTCTAATTGGTAAAGCAAGATCCTGACACAGTGGGATCTAAGCATGTTTATTCTTCTAGGTTCCCTGACAATCCATTAAATTTTTCTAGACTTTTGAAACATATACTTAGAAATTCACTAAAAAAACCCAAGTTCATTTCTATATGAACCATTAAAATTTACCTTGATTGTTTCTAAGTATCTCCCTTTGAATATCACTTGAACTCTTATTATGATTTTTTTCACTTATTTTAGATGTATTTTTTTGTGGATTCTTGTTAATCATGGCATTATTTGATGAAGATGAAAACATGTGATTAACACTAGCATAGTTTGAATTTTTTATAAGTGTGTTATTTTTTTCCCATGATGTGATATTTTAAATTAAATAATAAATTTAATTTTGTAACACTTATATTGATTTTGTCATAGTAATTATTTTATATTTAATGGATTCACAAGCATTAACCCTAGGTATTTTAGATTTAATATGCATACACACACTTTCTAGAGGATATGTAAGAGGTGGAGGGGTTTGAGGAAGCGTATGTTGGTTACCTTCCTTTAACATTAGAGGATGGTCCACCTAACTCTTTTAAGTAGTGATAACATAGACTCTATTAGATGGAAAGTATTTATCACCCTTTTGAGGGTAAATAGAAGGGAAATATTCATTTAAATCAATTTTAATAGTTTGAAATGTTGAGATGATAATATCATAAGAGAGACATATGAATGTTAGAAAAAATTCACTTTGTAAATATGTGGACTATCATAATCATAATATCAAAAAAGATTTATGTTATTAGCGTCTATATTATAATAAATATTTGTATTTACCTCTTTTTTATTATTGGTCAATTCATTAGCATAATTGTAATGGGTTACTAAAAAATAAGGCTTGTTATTTCATTTTTTTTAGTTATGAGATCTTCATAAACAATATTTTGATCATAAGGAAGATTGAATGTTAAATCCAAAGGATGATGCTCTTATGTTTTTTTTCTATTGGTATACATTTTGAGGGTGATAAGTCCAAACACAACAAAAATGACTAGCATAAAGGTGAGGGAAAAAATGATAAAAAAACATCACCTATACTATTTACATTAAAAAATAATATCTAGAAAATAAATGTAGCAATTTGAAACTCTAAAAGGATAAAAACCCTAGATCAAGATAACGTTTTGAAATAATACTTATAGTTTGGGTTCACCAATTGTTTAACCCATTTTGAAAATAATTAAATGGAAATAATAACCCAATAACTAATTAGACTATTATAAAATCATGCCAATTAAATAATTTAAATTCATGATATTATTATAAAGTGTTCAATTATGAAAAAAATGTTGAATATATAAACTAAAATGGTAAAAAATATTTTTGTAGTTTCAAAATAAAGAGGCAATAATTTTTAGCATATTAACTTATGTGAAACAATATATGATAAGTCTATGCGTATGTTAATATAGTCTATTGTTCCACCCTAATTCATCAAATTATGGAAAATAACTCTTTGGTAGCCTAGACAATACTGTCAAGATTGGGACACTAGCATCAATGTTTTTTTACCAATTTTGATTTTTATATACTTTAATAAATACATGTAATTTTCTATAAATTTTACCTAAACCTATTAGGGTTAATGATATCCTTGAATATTCTTTATTTGGATCATGCACACAATTTTATATATATGTGTATAGATAAAAACCTTAGGTCCTATAATTAGGTCATGTCATATTTTATAATATGGGTTATTGAGCTCAAGTGAATTAAAGATGAACTAAAATACCCATTTTTTAGTTACTATTTCCTACATAGCCATATATTCCAAAGAGGGCCTCAAATAGATGTAGTTCTCCCATTATGTGGGCTTCTATCTAAACAATTATGTAATATGCTATATGAGATTGCATGTAGTGAGGTAGACTTTAAATTTAAAAATAATAATCATATGATTCTATTTGAGTGATTAAAACTTTTAATAATATTGCTCTTATGACTAATTTTTAAATAGGGAAGAATAAGGTAGTTTCTCAAGCTTGACAGGGTTTTTTTACTTGGTATAATATAGATGTGTACTTGTTTAGTAATTTATTATAATAATTATATTTTACATGTATTTATAACATTTTTTTAAAATTATATTATGAAAGGGTTAATTAATAAAAATAGGCCAACCCATAAATGTCTAAAGTGATGAAAATTTTACCATTTATAAGGCTTGGACACTAGCATCAGATTGATGACACTAGCATCAATGATAGTGTCCCAATTTGGATGATAGTGTCATGGAGTATAGAAATTTTATAAATATATATAAGTACTAAAGTAGGATATTAATTAGGTTTTATGCAAATTATGGGCTATAGATGATCTAGGTAATCATAATATTAGGATCAGAATATAGGATAATCATTTAGGCATGGTGAGATGGCAAATGCAAGCCTTTCAAAAACAAAAATGTTGTGAATTGATGGGTTAAGACATGAGTGATATTTTACAATTGAAAAGTAATATTCTATCATATAAAATAATATTTTAGTATCTAAAATTATTAATTTATAAATATTTTAATTTTATAACTTGACATCATAATCATTTAGGATTTTTATTGGGTCTAGTTGGATCTTATCATATTTCACCACCTATATATTATTACAATCTAGAAAAAGGAATGGATTATAAATATATTTACTTAAAAATGTAACATGAAACATGCGATGGATTATATAAAAGAAATGTGAAAGAAATAGATGGTAGGCAATAGTGATAATATTTTTTTCAATGTCGAATGGATTAAAAATGTGTTTAAATAGTTTGAATGACTTATCAAACTTAATGGAGCTTTTATAAGTAACTCTAAAAAATAATTTTTCCATAAATCCAAATTATCTTAGATATATTTTTTGATTATCATTACTCTTATTTTTATTAGAGGTAAATTTCAACCTTCAACATATAAAATCATTTGGATATAATATTCTTTTAAAATTTTAGGACCTATCAACACGCTATTTTCAATTCCATCCCAAACAAGTGAGTTACATCATTTAATTCAATAAAAAAATTTGAAAGGAGTTTTTTCATGACCAATTGATAAGTGTTTTCAAAATAAAACTCCACTAGGTGGAGATAGTCTTCTGACTCACAATATTGCTTCATGACATACATTCTTAGAATGTCCTTCACTACTTGGTTTAACATTTATACTTAGTCATCATTTTATGGATAATAAACATAAATAAAATTTAGGCATGTACCAAAATAAACAATCATGTTTTATCAAATACATGAATTAAATATCTTATCTCTATCGGATATAATAATTCTAGGAACATTGTGTTTCACTCGATTTCTTACTCTAATTATTTTTTCTTGAAAGAAGAGGAAAATAATAAGAAAAGGGGTGTGTAGGGGTACTTTATATAAAGTGAATGAATTGATATCCAAATGAAGTGGAAAATATTCTTTATTGAAGGAATAATGACCTACAAATCACATGAACTCATGAAAAATATGTTAATAGAAAGGTAAGGGGCTGCCTAGTGAGAAACCAGTCCGAAGAAAGGAATGTGCTTCATTAAATGGATGTCAGATCTTATTCAACATTCAAGTTTATTGATAAAAACATAATTTACAAATGGTAGATATGTAAATGATAACAATAAACAATGTAAAAGAGATCTAATCTATTCTATCATTGATATTATAAAAATAATTATTCTAAAATGTAGCAATTTCATCAATATCCTCTTGGATTACAACTAACTATTCTTCTACATCCTCTAGGTTGGGTGTGAAAACCATAGTGTAAAGGGATAGCTTAAAGGAAATATCATTTTTATCAATAAATAGAGTTTGTGGAATAATGGGAAGATCAAAGATACTATCTATCTCATGTGCAAGTCTTGGTAAGGTCATCTACATGCAAAAAATAGATTAAGGTCAGGTCTAGAAAAACCAAAAAGGAGTTTAGGTACAGTTAAAAGGGTGTAAAGAAGTATACAAAGGTAAAATGGGGGATAAAATAAAAATCTCTAATTTTATGTGATAGAGACCATTAGTGGTCAGGTTGACCATCGATGGTTGTCTTAATGATGGGTGGGTGACTGGTAATAGTTGCTATAACCATCGATAGTTATGGAAACCATTATTAGTTACCTATCAATAACTTGTTGAGGAGTGAATGTGAGTTACAAATAGGTAGTTGATGGGTGAGAAGAGTCATATGGGTAGTGTTGGTATGTAAAAAAGGGTAGGGAGGGTGTTTAATATAGAACACACTACTAATAAGCAAATAATGATAAAACAAAGTTGATAAAACAAAGTAAAGTAACTTTGCTTTAAAGAGTTAAATGGTTGGATGCTTGGAAGGATTTAGGAAGTATAATGGTACTTTATCTTGAGAATCACATGGATATAACTTGGGGTTACTGAATTCTTGCAAAGGAAATGAGAGATTTTAGATGCACAAATTTTGGGTCCATATCTCCTCCAAGAGCCTGGTACTTATAGCACAAAACTTCCTAAATGAGGAGAGAGTTACCAAATTGAGGGAGGGAAAGTTGCTAAGTTGGTCTTAGATAAGTGTAATATATTGAAGGAAAGAAAACTAGGAGTTTGTACATGGTAAAGTTGATAATTTGGTTAGTGTAATCATGTTCATGGCTAGAAGTTTCTAAGTGCTAGGAGTGAGAACCTGACTATCGATAGTCATGCTAACCATCAATGGTTAGGCTGACCATCGATGCTTGACCATCTAGGGTAAAAGAGGTGAAATATAATGTGTTAAGTGGTATGTTTAAAAGGATGTCTAAGTTAATTTAAAGGGGTTTTTTTTAAGGTTTAAAGGGGAGTTAACTAGGTTAATAGTTAATTTGAGGTTGAAAGCTAGGCCATAGTGATATAACCTTAAAATGGTTTAATAGATGTTTTTAAGTTTATATATTTTCCCCCTTTCTATTATGTGGATTTAGGTCAATAATCCATATAACAAAAATGTAAGGTTGATACTTTAGGGTCAATTAACCTGAGTATGGGAGGAGGGTATTCCCCCTCAAACTAGGAGTCGATGAGGTAATATGGAAATCAGTTCATGGTTTGATAAGGAAAAGAAGGTGTAGGTATTGAAACACAACTATGTGCACAAGTTGTGATGAGATGCTAAGGGCACAAAATCACACAAAGACACAAAATGGCCAATGTTGGTAATAGTAAGTTTAGGTTCTTGAAGAAGTGATAAGGTAACTGGTCCCTAGTGTTGGTCATAGCTAATTGGGCTATGCATATCAAATATATTATAAAGGGATAGTGTTTACTCAGGTATATAAGGTAGGAAGTGATCCTAATAAAAACATGAATGGTTAGGTCATGCATGCGATGGTGCATATTTTTTTTGACAAGGCCAAATTGGTTGAAGCAGTCAATAATAACTAAAGCAAGGTCATCACAATGTGTACAAATAGGTTTATTCTAAAAGAGGGGATGACGTAGTGATGGACATAGGAAAATGGGTGGGTTGTTTTAGTGGGGGTGGTTGAGATGACACATGCACAAGGCAAGAGGATGATACTTACATAGTCCCATGTATAATGCATCCAACATGGACTTTTAGCCAGATGTAGTTATTAGGTTAGGGAGAGTATTAGTTGATTTTGTTAGGTGGGGTAGGTTTGGGGATCCCAAGGTAGTGGGCTATAATAGTGGGTTAGTAGGTAGGGCCTCTACCTAGTACAAGTGTAGGTATAGGTGTAGGTACTAGTGGGGCTAGTAGTAGTGGTTTACTAGGGCCATGATATATATATATATATATATATATATATATATATATATATATATATATATATGTGATCCATTTTTTATATTGGCCTATGTGCCAAATATGTGAGATGTATTTTGAGTGAGAGTTATGATGTATAGACATTGTATAATGCATATATATATGATATGGTTTCATTTTGAGATGTTATGTTGAGGATGACTGATGTTTATTTGATGGTTATGTTTGTGTTTATATGATGATGTATTTTTTTATGTTTTAATGCTAATTATGCTCTAATAGTTAGACCAGGATGTGTTGATTGGTGATGATGCTTAATGGTTATAATTGATTAATTAATATAGGTATGTGATAAAGTATGTTTTAATAATGTTATTCATAATGGTTTCTTTAATGTTTTGATGTGAGGTTGGTTAATCATGTTAGCTAGGTATGATAAGTTGGTTGGTTTTGATTATTAATGCTTTGATTTGTGGAATGATTTTCATTTTAATAGGTAGACAAAAAAGGGGCATGTTATATTCTTTGGCAAGGATCTTATTACACCCCATAAAGAGGATAAGATCTTAGTGAAAGTGAACCCTTCATGTGCATCAAATTAGCATTTTCCTAATACTAAGGTGTGTCATATAAAAACCCTATGTCAAGTGAGTTTAGAATCCTTTGATTTATAAAGGTGATATGAAAAAGGGAAGGTAGTGATAAGTAGGTAGGTGAATAAGTGTTAGGTAGGGAACCATGTGTGGGTTCACCCACCCATTTACTTAGGTAATGTCTAAAACTAAAATAGACTAGTAAATGTCTTTTCAGGGGGTAGACTGATCAATGCGAGAAGTCTAACAATATTAAAAGAGAACCAATTGTGGTTCTTCTAGGATAATGTTGAATTTTTGATAGGGTCATATATTTATTTAAAAGACGTGAAGTTGATCAAGGTGGGAAGCTTCATTGAGTTACAAAATAGAGCTGATTATGGCTACTAGATATTATTTATCATGTTATCTTAGCCATCCTTTGAAGGAGTGGTCTAAGTCTAAGTTTTGATAGCTATCCTTCGAGGGATTAGTATATCATTTTATAATTTAGGTGATATCCATACTTTGAGGGAGCAATTTGTTTATTTTTCTTATGATAATGGACCCAAATAATATGTATCCCAAAAATATTAAACTTTTCTTTTAGACATGGATGTATTTATTTCAAGCTTAGAGTGAAACTATTTGTAAGGGGAAGGTTGTGCCTCAATACAATGGTTATGTGATAATAAGAAGGGGTATTAAATAAAATGTATCCATGGGATTCCATTAGATAAAAGATGAAAATTATCCATGAAAACCATGCCATGGGTAGAGCCATGGTACCCATGTTTAAGATTGGATGAAAATGCTTGATGGATAATCACATGGATCTAGTGTAACCATATGTCCCTAAGAAGAATAGGGTAAGAGGATTAGGGAAGTGAGAAGTTCCTAAAATCAAAGGATGAGCTTAAGTTAGATAGTAGGGTGTGTTAGATATGCCTTAGCAATAGAAAGGATGCAAATGTGAAGCATTGAGAGGCTCAGGTTCTGGTTTACCTTTGAGAGAGGATAAATGATAAGCTCCTGATCCATACTTGTGGGTTATAATATAGGGTTCAATATAGTTGAAGGAAAACTTACCCCTTTTTGTTTTCTCCATGTTTGTTACATGTTGGTTTTCCTTAAGAATGAGGTCTCCAATGTGAAATTCTCAAACTATTAGATGTTTTTTATAGGCATAGGTGATACACTCTTGATAGACATAAAGATGATTAAGGGTAGTGAGGTGATGCTCATCAAGCAGCTCTAGACATGCGAGACATTCTTAATGATAATCTTCCTTAGAAATGATATCTCATAAGGACATGTGAAGAAAGGGGATTTCGACTTCAAGTGGTAAAATGAATTCTACCACAAAGACAAGGGAAAAAGGGGTAGTGCCTATAGATGTTCAAATGATGGTATGATAGGCCCACAAAGTGAATGGGATGTGAAAATGCCAATCCCTTCCTGAAGATTTGATGACCTTAGATAACATTTTGATGAGATTTTGTTAGAGGATTATGCCTATCCATTTGCTTGTGGTTGATAAGGGGAGGAATGACTAAGTTTGATACTGAAGGTGTTGAAAAGAGCTTGGAACTTTTTGTTCTTAAGAGATTTTACATTATTAGTGATAATCTTGTGAGGGACACCAAAATAGAAAATGATGTGGTGATTGATGAAGTTAATGATCTTTTCAACTTTAATTGAGATAAGGGGGATGACCTCCACCTATTTAGTAAAGTATTCGATAGTGGTAAGGATAAATTGGTGTCATTACAATGAATTAGGGTTGATTTATTTGATAAGATCCATGCCCCATTGTGAGAAAGGATATAAATCCTTAGATACTTGAAGTCCATGAGCAGGTGAGTGATGCAAATTAGCATGTTATTGGCATTTTTCATACTTTTTGACATAGTCACAATAGTCTTGATTGAGGGTAGGCCAATAGTAACCTAAATGTAAGATTTTTTTAGAAATAAACAGGCCACTAAAATACCCCCCACATATCCCATCATGAGTCTCTTTGATAGTGTGGGGAATTTCATGACTACAAAGACATCAAAGGAGGAGGTCATCAAAGCCATGTTTATAAAGGACCCCTCCTAGTATAGTATAATTAGAGGTGCTTTAAACAAAATATTTCTAAGTGTTTTTTGAGAGGTCAGGTGGGATGATGTTGAGGTTGATGTAATTAAAGGTTTGCTCATACCAAATGTCTATAGGAGACACATCCACACTAAAAATGATAGGAAGATTTAAACTAAGGTAAGAAGGTTAGCTAAAATGATGAATGGTAATGAAAATCTTGGATTTAGTTGGTTGAGAGGGGATTTGAGATGTAAGGGAGGTCATTGTATCTAAAAATTTGTTAGTGGATCAAGGTCTGAGCTAGATTTGGTAACGTTTGAAAGAAGGTAAGAGTTTGTCAATAAAGAGCTTATACTTTTGTAAGACATCATTTTTGCATTGATAAGACCCATTGATTTGGTTGATTACAACTTGAGAATCATCAAATATTGAAATAGACTTAACTTTTAAGGAGAGATTAGTTTGGAGGCCAATAACAAGGGATTCATATTTGGCCATGTTGTTAGTATATTCAAAGTCAAGTTTAAAAGATAAAGGGAGTAGTTAACCATGAAAAGGGATGAGGATTATACCTATACCTCCACCCTATTGGCATTTAGAGCCATCAAATAACATGGTTATTTGGTAGGGAGGCTCAACTTGAGAAAGGGTCATGATTGAGTCATCTAAGAATGTTAAAGGGATAGGTTGGTTATCAGGTAAGGGAGCTTTAATGAGCTAATCAATGATGACCTATCTTTTAATTGACTTCTACTAAAGAAACTCAAGATTATATTCAATGAGAAGCATGAACCATTTAACCATATGTTGATTTTGGTATGGTTTGGAGTGCATGTACTTGAGTGGGTTAGTATGGGTGATGACATAGGTCTTATGGTTAAGGAGGTAATGATGTAGTTTAGAGGAAACAAAGACAAGTGCGAGATAAAGTTTCTCAAGATGGGAATATTCCATCTCATAATCAATAATGGTATTACTAATGTAGTAGATGGCTTGTTATTGCTTTTGTTCATCTTGATGAGGTAGCATTGTGCCTAGAGAGTGGTCTATGGTAGATATATAGAGGTAGAAAGGTTGGTCATCTTTAGGTGGAATAAGAACTGACAGGGATAGCAAGTACTCCTTAAATGAATCAAAGGATTTTTATCATTCCTTGGTCTATTTGAAGGAGGTGTATTTCTGTAAGACGTGATGAAAAGGTTGACACCTATCTGAAAGCTATGAAATGAAATGTTAGATAGACTAGAGTTTTCCTTGGAGGCTATGGAGTTGTTTAAGATTCCTTGGGGGAGGAATTTATAGAATGGATTTAACTTTGGCTAGATAAATTTAAATTCCATGAAGGGAAATGATAAAGCCAAGGAGTTTTCCTAAAATAAATCCAAAAATTCACTTCTTAGGATTAAGTTTGACATGAAATTGGATTAGGTGATAAAAAATGATGGCTAGGATGGAGATATAATCCTTACAATACTTAGATTTTACTAAGAGATCATCTACATAATCTTTGATGATCTTATGAATAAGGTCATGGAAGATGTAGATCTTTGATTTTTGATAGGTATCACTTACATTCTTTAAAATAAATGGCATGACCCAATAATGGAAGGTTCCCTAAGGGGTTATAAAGGTAGTTTTGTGTTGATCAATAGGGGAGATGAGGATCTAGTTATATCTTGAAAAGCCATCCATGAGGGATAGCATCTCATGGCCCATTGTAAGATCAACTAGCTGATCAATGTTAGGTAAGGGAAGTTTGTCTTTATAGCATGAAAGGTTGAGATCATAGAAATCAATGCAAAGACATAGTCCCCAAGTTGGTTTGGTAATAGGAACAATGTTAGAGACCCATTGTGGGTAGTCAATGGGTTAGATGAAGTTGACTGGTAGGAAGCATTGAAGTTATTCCTTAACAAGGAGGGTGATGCATGGGTGCATCTTATGAAGTTTCTATCATGCTTGTTTAGCATCAGGGTGGGTAAAAATTTTATGAATGGTGATGATAGGATCAATCCTAGGCATATCTTAATAAGACCATGCAAAGTTAATGCTACAATCATGGAATCATAGAAGAGAATCCTACTGCTCATCTGGGTTCAAGGATTGGCTAAGTTTAACAATGTGGGGGTTATTTAAAGTTCCCAAATTGATATAAATTGTAGGTTCATTAAGCATGGTTTGGTTCTTAGTGGGAAGATATTTGGAAATAGAAAATTCCCTTAGACACTAGATGGTGTGGATGGTAGGAGAATCATGGTCAATCAGCTTGGGTTGGATGAGAGGAATATTTTTGGTATGGCCATCATGCTAATAACTCAATAGGCCCAAACTAATAATATTGATAAAAAAAGGTAGATGGGATGATGGTGGAGTCCTCAGAGGAGGAGATAGAGATAGGTGAGGAAGTAGCCTCTTCCATATGGATATCAATAGGTTTTGGAGAGGTGGGTTCTTTTAATGGTTCAAACTCAAACACAAAGAACTAATGAGGTCCTTGTTTAAATAGACCCATGCCAAATCCTTTATAGGTACACCGATGTAGATAGGTTTTGGCAAAGGCAGGGTTGCTTAGGTAGGAGAAATAAAAAGTGAAGGGTTGTATATATGGCATGGGTATATGAGTGAGAAGAGGTTGGTTGAGTCCCTTATAGACAAAGTTTGTTTAGTTGTTGGGTAGTCTAATGGGGATGATGGTACCTATATTGGGGTCATACAATGGGTCATTTTGAAGACCCCCATAATCCTTCATAGTAGGAAGGGTATCCAGGGTCAATAGTTAGTATTACCCAAGGTAAATATGTTGAAAGGTTTATGGTAGGGAATCATTGATAGGGATCTAAGAAGAAGAATAGAGGTAATAGTTAAGGTTTCATCTTATGGATGATATAAGCACTACATGTATTGGTTGGTGTTGTGGTTACATTAAAAAAATTAGTTTATGACAGGGAAGATGAGTATGGAAATAGAATGTCATTGGGTCTATAAGTCATATTGTAAGAATTAAAAGGGCTAGGGTCTATGTGGATGGTTTAATGTACCCTTCAAGCTCAAACATGACACAACATTGTTTTCAGCCATGATATTCTTTGGGAGATGTAGCTAGTCAACAGCATGGGAGGAGATTATGTTAATGTTGGCTCCCCCATAAATCATCACCCTTTTGATGTGGGTATGATTGATATATTTGATGATGAAGAGGGGAGGATCAAACTATTTAAAGTGAGCAGGGGGTATCTCTAAATCCTAAAAGGTGATAATGGTAGAGTGTTGAAGAGTATCTGTGAATGTTGTAAGAGGTTGAGGATCATCTAGTTAAACCTTAATAGATTGAAGAGCATCCATCAATGCTTGATGATGGTGAGGTGAAGTGTGGATTAAGTCATAAAGAATAATCTTCACTAGGGCTTGGTGAAGTTGTTTCAACATGACTTATTGGATGGTCATGGAAGGATTAGTAGGTGGGGCACCTAAAATGGTGACCTTAGGTCATGATGAGGGAATCGATGTTGACATTGGTGTTTGAGCTTGATTGGGAAGTTGGGAATCCATGAGATAGGTCCATGGGATAGATGTGTGAGCACATTCCTTCTCTCATTATTGTGCTCATGATCAGGTAACCATATGGATGGTGTGAATGATAGGTTTAGCTAGGATAGAAGGTTGCTTCAGTTCTTCCCCCTTATCTTGGGATAAAAGGGTGAGGGAAAGTATAAGTGAGTTTGGTGGTTGGGTTGGTTGAACATGAGGTTGAATATGTTAGATTGGAGACAAATGTTCATTTGACAAGAGGTCATCATTATCATATAGACTATGGATGAGAGCTTAAAGGGATTTATAATTCTCGATGTCATGTCTTAGGGTCCTATGATATATGCAGATCAATGTGTCATTGAACCAAGAGGGTTTGAAATCAAAAGGGGTGAACAACTTTATAGGAGGTAGTTAAATGGAAGAGGTTTGGAACAACCTTTGTAAAATGGCCATGTAAGATTTATTCAAAGGTAACAAAGGTGTTGAGTAGGTTTTAAAGATACTAGGGCCTTCCTAGATGGAGGTGTGACTCTATAAGTGGCTAGATTTTGAATAAATTTGGGTAATGGTTTTGGTTGGGGAGGCTTAGGTAGGATTGGTTTAGAAGAATATGGTCTCAAAATAGAGGTGGTAGGGGTATCGACTAATATAAAGGTAGAAAAGGATAAATTGGTCAAGAATGATGAGGAAGTTAGAGGCTTAAGTAATGGATGGGTAGGTGAAGATAAGGGTGTTGGCTTAGCTAAAATGGAATAAGGAACTGGTAGAGTAGAGGGGTGAGGTCCTAGAATGGATGGGAAAGAGGAAGGTGGTGGTATAGGTCAAGTTTGAGGATGGGGTTTAGACAAATAAGGGTCTTGAGATAGATTAGGTGATGGTCTACTAGGTGGACTAAAAGGGGTCAAATCCAATCTAATAGAGGGATGGGAAAGGTTATATATTGGGTGAACACCTAGATTCTAGGTTGGTCTGGTAAGGAAGTTATGGGAGGATCTAAGAGGAGGTCTATTATATAGTTCTTGAGTGTCTTGCTAAAAGGGACTATTAGGTGGTGGGGTGATGATAGGTTTAAAATTGGATGCCAATGAGGTGGAGGAATCAAATCCATTTTGGTAAGGGAGTCTGAGACAATGCAAAAAGGTAGCCCTATCTAGGTTAGGTTGGGAGGTAAACTCAAGATGTTGTACTAACTAAGAAAAAGGTTTATAAATAGGTTTGGTCCCATCAATAGTAATTTCAAAGGTTAAAACCTTAGGTTGGGAAAGATGTGAAGTGCTTTCATCCTTACCCAAGCTATATGTTTTTGAAACAATGGGTTGGGTAGGAGGGAAAACAATGGTTGGTTGGGTAACTAATGGTTCTTGAATGGAAGGAATAAGGATGGTTTTGGTTATTTCTTCAGTCTAGGTATCTAAGGGGAAAGGATAAAGCTCCATGATTATGTTTGGTAGGGTATAAGGAGGGATAGTTGACTAAATAAAGGAGGAAACTAGTTTAGGTATGGTTTGGTCAAGAAAAGGTACAAAGGTTATGGGTTCTTGCAGTTCTACTTGAGTTTGTGGAAGATGGGAAGGTAAACTCTTCTCTTCCATGAGTAAGGTAGGTGAAGGAGTTGTAGAAGTATGTGACTCATCTACCATGGGCTCATTTTAAAAAACATTTATGGTGTGTTCCTCATGCGAAGATGATGGGTCAGGGTCATCGATGTAAGGTTATGCTAAAGGGGTATGGTTAGGAAATGGTTTGTGGAAGATATCTAGATAATGGTTAGGAGGTGCATTTGGGTTAACAAATGATAACTCACCATTGTTGATCAAGTTTTGGATAATACCTTTGAAATTATTGCACCAATTAATGTCATGTCCAATTATTCAATGGAAAGAACAATGATCATTTTAATTATACCACCTAGGTACAGGGTGAGAGGGGTCAAATTGTTGTGGTGGCTTGATTGGTGGGAATTAAATAAGATTAACCTAAAGTAATTTATCTAATATAGAGTCATAAGACTCTTCTATGGGTGTGAAATACTTAGGGGGAGATAGATTTTGATTTTGAGTCTAGGGGAATGAGGGGTTGGAAGAATTAGTAGGACAAGGTGGGTTGGTAGCTTGAGGTAGGGTGGTTTTCAAGACAACCATGTTGGTAGATGTTTTTGGTTTTGGCATTGGTTCGGTTTGATGTTTTGGTGGAGGAGGGATCATTGGACTTAAAGGTGGAATTCTTATTCTAGATTTTTAACTTACCCTCATCAATGTCATGGTTATCCAACTTACAAGCCATTGTGAATGCCTCATCAAAGGTCTTAAAGGTTTGGACTTGAAGAGTGGGTATGATATGTTTAACACACCCCCTAGAGAAAATTTTAATGAGCTCCACTTGGGATAGTGAAAAATATAGTTAATTAATATGACCTCACCATTGGGTGATGAAGTCAGTGATTGATTCATCCTCAAAATATTTGATGGAGTAAAGGTCAGTTATGGAAACCTTCTTAGATATGTTCACCAAAAAAATTTCTAAGAATATTTTGGCTAATTGTCTAAATGATAAAATGGAGTGATTGGTAAGAGCACTATACCAATCAAGAGCTGGTCTAGAGAAAGACATGGGGAAGGTTCAAAGGAGGAGCGCATCATCATACATGATCAAGTAGCATGAATGGTGAAATTCCTACAAGTGTTGTTGAGGGTCCTCCTTAATTTGGAACTTAGAAAACCTAGGTAGTTCCCATTGAGGAGGATAAGCATGGATGGTAATAGATGGATTGATTAGTTCATTATAAATTTTATCATACGACAAAAGGTTATGAGACCTAGATATGGAAGATTATAGATGGGTCATCTATCCATGAGAATCTTAATCAAATCAGGTTGAGATTGAGAGACTGCATAACCAGGTGGAAAGTTTTATTATGGTTGAGTTGGGGTGATAATTGGATTAGTGGTAGGGGCATCAATATAACCACATACTAATATGTAGTGGTAATTGGTTGGGAAGATACACCATATGGGTTAGAAGGCATAAATGATTGGGTAGTAGGAGGAACATACCCTTGTAGGTTGGGAATGTATTGGTAAGTGAAGGTAGTTACCTTCATAGTTTGGGGTTGATGTAAGGGTATACTAGGATTAGATATGGATGGTATAGAAATGGTGGAAGGGATAAACACACTAGGTGGTTATTGTAGTGTGGTAACCTACGTGATAATAGGTAGAAGGGTTTAGGGTATGGAAAGCACTATGTTTTGAAATGGGGTGGAGGTAGGCAAAGTGGTTGATACAGTGGGAATGGTAGAAGCTTGGGTAGAATATATCGAGATGGATGATGGGGTATAGGTAATAAGTGGTAGGGTGGATTTTTTGGTTGAAGTGTGAGGTGTTTGACTACCAATAGACACATTAGATGGAGTTTAGATGGTATCACTAGGTGGGTTGTTGGTAGAGGGGGAGGCTTGGGTCATTATAGGTTTGGTTGAAGTGACACCAACCATTGAGTAAGAAGGCATACCCAAGGTTGGTTCTATGGTAAGAAATAAATAAATAGAGGGATGGTTGGCCAAAGTTGTAAGGTAATGTTGCAATACAACAACATTATGATCCAAGAGAACAGTAAAGTCCACATCTCCTTCTGAGATGGTTGGAGGTCTTATAGGATAGGGAGAATGATACGATGAAGCACGGGGTGACTTGTCAACATCTGAGGTGTAATCCATGGATGAAGATGAAGAGGAATAAGTTGGTGGTTGTGTATTTAGATTTCTCAACTACTATATAGTAAAGACCATATGAGAAACCAAATATAGATAACCATCCTTTCACCTCAAATAAAGAGAAAACAAAGAAAACCCAATGCAAGCAAAGCACAAACTTAAAGTGTAATTCATCCTAGGATTTATTTTAAACCACTTTTAGCTTATGCCTTAGAGAATGTGAAATTGAAGTTGGCTTATGAAATGGGTACTAGAGAGGCCATCTAAGGATGGTTTTAGGTTAAGTTTTGGTTCTCAAAGAATATGCACTAGACTAGGTACGTGGATTGGTATTAGGGGCTTGCTCCCTGAACTTCACAAACCCAAAGTTGAGCTAGGATGATTAGCCAATAGATACCATTTTCCTAGATTTTATACTTTACTAGAGAATGGAGTGGGTCCTCCCCTTGGTGTTGAAATCCAAGTGGGATCACTAGGTAGGGTAACGTGATGAAATCCCAATGGGCCTTGTCTCAAGTATGTTTTGATGTATTCTTTGGTGCAGTGGTTTGGTAGTGTAACATATGTGTTCTATGATTTATTAAAAATATGATTAATTAATCTAGGTGAGCTAAGCTTTAAATAGGCATTTCAATGGGTTCACTTAATTTTAACCTAAAATGAAATCTTTGGTTTCTTTGAATGCAAACAAGGAATAATGTAATAATGTGATATGACAATGCAACCTATCCCTAGAATGAAGTTTGCACTTCTTTTTTTGGTTTTTTTTTTAATTTTAGAATATAAAAGTAAAATTTTTTTTGTATTGTTCAAAATTTAAAGACTTGAAAAAATGCAATAAACATGAGATTCACTAATGCAATTACATTAAATAAACTAAATTATGAACCCTTAAAGGGGTCCCATCGAGCGTGCTAGAATTTTTTACTCAATTTCTTACTCTAATTCTTTTTGATTGAAAGAAGAGGAAAATAATAAGAAAAAGGGTGTTTAGGGGTACCTAGTAGAAAGTGTGAATGTTGATATCCAAACAAAGTGGGAACCCTTCTTTGGTGAGGTAAGAATGACCTATAAATCACATGAACTCATGAAAAATATGTTAATAGAAAGGTAAGGGGTTGCCTGGTAAGAAACTAGTCCCGAGAAAGGAATGTGTTTCCTTAAATGGATGTCAGTGCTTATTCAACATTCAAGTTTATTGATAAAAAATAAATTACAAATGGTAGATATGGAAATGATAATGATGAACAATATAAAAGAGATATAATCTATAGCAAGATTGATATTATCAAAATAATGATTGCAAAATGCAGTAGCTTCATCAATATCCTCCTAGATTATAGCTAACTATTCTTCTACATCCTCTACATTAGGTGTGAAAACCATAGTGTAAAGGGATAACACAAATGCTATATCACTCTGATCAGTAAATAGAGGTTGTGGGACAATGGGAAGGTCAAAGATGCTATCTATCTCATGTGCAAGTCTTGGTAAGGTCATCTATATGCAAAAATAGATTAAGGTCAGGTCTATAAAAATAAAAAAAGAGTTTAGGTATAGCTCATACAGTGGAAAGAAGTCTGAAAAGGTAAAATTGGGTCTAAAATAATAATCTATAATTATATGTGATAAATACTATTTATGGTTAGGGTGACCATCGATGGTTGTCCTGATGATGATTGGGTGATCGATGACAGTTGTTATAACCATTGATGGTTATGGAAACCATTGGTAGTTACCTATCAAGAACTTATTTGGGAGTGAAGGTGAGTTACAAATAGGTATCTGAGGGGTGAGAAGGGTCATATGGGTAGTGTAAGTAGGGGGAAAAGGGTAGGTAAGGTGTTTAACAAAAAACACACTATTAATAAGCAAAGAATGACAAAATAAAGTTGAGAAAACAAAGTAAAGTATCTTTGCTTTGAAGTGTTAAATGATTGGATGCATGAAGGGATGCAAGCAACATAATGATACTTTAGCTTGAGAATCACATAGATAGATCTTTAGGTTGTTGAATGCCTACAAAGGAAATGAGAGAGTCTAGATGCACTAATTCTAGGTCCATATCTCCTCTAGGAGACTTGTACTTATATTACAAAACTTTGTGAATGAGGAGAGAGAGTTACCAAATTGAGGGAGGGAAAGTTACTAAGTTGGTCTTGGATAAGTGTAATGGATTGATGGAAAGAAAACTATGAGTTTGTACATGGGAAAGTTCTAATTTGGTTAGTGTAAGCCTATTCATGGATAGAAGTTTCTAAGTGCTGGAAGTGGGTACCTGACCATCGATGGTTAGGCTAACCATCGACAGTTAGGCTGACTATCGATGGTTGACCCTCTAAGGCAAAAGAGGTGAAATACAAGGTGTTAAGTGGTATGTTTATAAGGATGTCTAATTTTGTTTAAAGGGGTTTTTTAATGTTTAAAGGGGATTTAACTAGATTAATAGTTAAGTCGAGGTCGAGAGCCAGGTCATGGTGATATAACATTAAAAATGGTTTAAGGGATGTTTTTAAGTTTCTACACATTATAAAGGTGAAAAAATTCATTCACAAATGTTTTAGCGAAAGTGGGGGCATAAAAAATTATATTTCAAGTAATTAAATGTTCAACCTTAACAAATTTATCAATAAAAACCAATATTTCATCATGCCTCCCTTGATAATTTGGTATTCATAAAATAAAGTTAATTTAAATCACTTACCATTTCATCTCTAGATACAAAAAATCACTAGGATGAGAGTTTTCATCTTTGACATGGTGAATTTAAAGCATTTTTTCACAAAATAAACATCTTTATTAAATCTAAGATATAAATAGAATCCCTTGAGTTCATGTTTCATATTTTTAAAACCTTAGTGTGAATAATAGGGTGATGTATCCATTTATTCTGACAAATTCTCTCTTAAATTTCTAGATGGTGGAACAAATATTCAATTTTGATAACTTAGAAGTCCATCTGAGTCCAAGGAGTATTCATAAAAATACTTGTCCATTATTCTCATGGCCAACTATACACAAATATCATTGAAAACTTATATGTTATCTATTTTTATAAAATATATGTTCTAAAATATCAGAGCTATAAACACTCATCTATAGGATGTAATATGTATTCCATTACTAGAGTGAAGAGAAACCATAAAAAAACATAACCATATAAAATTAATATTACAAAAAAAAAAAACTAATATGTATCTATGTATATTGTCTCAATATACAATCCACCTTAGCCAAACTTGGCTTGAAAATACATGAAAAATTGGATTTTATATAGTAAAGTCAATACTTGACCAATATATCTCATTGGTTAGAATAATAGGTACTTTTTTAGCCTATAACCATGACTAAAGTTGGATTTCCTTAGTTTCACATTCATCACAATATTTATACATATAATAATCTGAAGCCTAAATATGCTAAAGGTTAAATTAAATCTACCTAGGATTTAGTATATCCTACACTAGGCTTAACAATGTGCAATTAGAATATTACACCAAAACCACCACTTAAGTGTAACTTAGGGAATGAGAAATGATAAGAACAAGGAAATTGATCCTCAAATATGGGTTTCAAAAACTAGGCCTAATTAAGTAACCATGTACAATAAAATATAACATAAAAAATGAATCACCATAAGGCTTATAAAAAATCTAGTAATAATAAGAAAAGCAGAATAAAAAATAAGTATTTCAATGTGTCCTAAGAATAAATAGATAAATAATTTAACATAAAATTTGAAAAGGTTACTTGGATGGAAAAAAAAGTAATCAAACACATGAAATAGATGAATTTAAAAGGCATAAAATATTTGGTGACAACAAGTGGTCTGAATTTGCTACTCAAGAGCTACCATGTGATATAAATTCCATAAAATAAAAATTTTCAAGTTCAAATCAGATAATTTTCACATAAGAGATAATAATTACTAAGGATATAAAGCTAAAAAACAATATCAAATCTGTTATACAAACTAGAAGGTGTTTGGTAGACAAAAACTCACTAAGGAACTCCATCCTACATGAGTAGTTTGGATCCATTTCTCAATCACTGAAAATAAAAATTATCATTGTATACAATGTAATATATCCTTACAAAAATAATATTATAAGTGGTGTCAAATGTTAAAAAGACTTCATCAAACTAAATTCAATCAATTTCATGAAATAGAATATGTAGCATACCAAGGGTTAATAATGGACCTAACGTCTAAATAATATATATGAACACCACACCCCAATACTATTTATTGGGTAGAATGACAAAAAAAAAATATGAGTGGTATGAATACAACTAGTTTAACACAAAAATGTTGACAAGATTTAATACAAAACTAGGTGTCTCTCACAACATGAATACAATTAAGTTGTTAATGGAGATGTTGAAGATATAGATAAAATATCTCTCAATAAGATGGCCTTGGTGGTGGTGGGAGAGTCAAACAAACTAAAGCAGATATAAAAATGCTCATAATAGAGAACACATGCATTAAGGTCAACCAAGTTAAAAAATAAAACCCTTCATGGCTTTGTGACTTAATTTGACTAAAAATTGAACACATAAAAAATAGAACCACCAAATGACATGATGAACTCCATAATATTGTAAATTTATATAGTACATCATAAATACCAAATGAGTTTCCTATAAAATAAGGGAATAATGTGTTGATTAAAAAATTAAATATTAAAGGAACCATGCTTCATAAATTACTTGAAAATAACACTGAAAAAAATAATAAAATTGATATAAAATCCATCCTAGATGAATATATATGGTGGATGATGATGCCTGCATGTGATTAGGTGTAAATAACACAAAAGGCTAATTATGAGGAAATATCCAAAACTATGTAATGATAATTGTGCCTAATTTAATGAGTCTCATGACTCTCATGCCTAAGTGAAGATGTTTCTCAACATCCTCTTGAATATTAGAGTGAAAAAAAAGGAGATATATCATAAAATAACCCAAAAAAATATTAAATAACCACTTTAAATATAATTCCATGGTGAGAAATCTAAGAAATATGATATAAATGAGAAATAATGACTTGTGAATATTTTCCAATATCTCTACCAAGGTCACCCATGAAATAGAGTATTCAAGAACCAAAGGTAGTAGTATGATTATCAAAAAAACAAGCATGTATGTAGGTGAATTTCAAATGGGGTGTACATGAGGTGAAAAAAATAATTTTGGATATAAAAGGTGACTCATGATCTAGTAGGTAATAGTATAAAACTACATCAAGTGGATGCATACCAGATTTTGGAACATAAATTAAATCACATGATAGACTAGGGTAAAATGTATTTATGACCAATGTATCAATCTAATGTTGTAGACTATAATTTTTTTGAAAAATGTGGATGATGACATATTTACCAAAAATGAGGGAGAGGAGATTGGAATTTTTATTTAAGGTGTTCCTATTCTCTTCTACATATTTAGCCATGTCCTCCTAAAGTGAGAAAATTTTATAAACAACATTTAATTTTTTTATTGTAGGTAATTATTGGCCTACATTATACTATGGAAGTAGTGGCATGAACCCATTAAAAAATAAAAAATAAGGCCTTGGAATGAACCTTAAGAAAAAAAACACACTCAACAAGATGTAAAATAACCTCCCAAATTGCTTATCAGGACATAATTTGGTACAATGTTTTGGCATAATAGAGTTATTTTACCAAGTATAAAGATGAATTAGGCCCTCCTAAATTATAAATTATGCCAAAAATATGCATAAATTTATCCTCTAGTAAAAATGTCTTTTTTGTGTTTACAATAGTTTTTAAATTTCAAATGGAAAAAACCTAAAAAATTATGCCTTTGATGCAAGAATGGAGTTAATAAAAATTTATTTGTGATAATTATACAAAAATATACACACTAAAAATGGTAATAAAATCTAAGATCCCTATAAAAATATATGGATTGTTGAATATCCAAACATTTATGATGATAGATTAAAATATGGAAGAAATGGAAAATTATAGGAAATATATTTCTCAGATAGTGAATACAATTACACCACTATGAATAACATGGAAAACTAATAAGGGTGGAAAAAACATGATCTCATAGGAACTCAAATGAATGAAAAAAATCTCAACAAAAAATCTTCTCAAGGGGAGAATGTCAATGGTACAAACTAAGAAAATCACTTTTAAAAAAAGAATGGTCTTTTGGGGTCTCCCAAGGATTCAAAATATTAACATGTGTGTTAATTTTTCTTAGAATAATTAATTTAATCACTATGCCATGGTCCATGATTAAACATATATTTGAACCACATTTTATTATAATTTTCAAAATCAATTAACAATTTAAAAAAATAAAATAAAATTTGTTTAGAAAACTTAATTCATCAACCTAATGGTGTTTGCCTATAAAGGGATAGCTATTTGGTTGGAAAATGAGTTGGTAGAGGTCAATGATTATCATGTGGGTCTTCAGATAAGATTAAGTCACTAAGAGTGTAGATATGGCTAGTTATTATAGGTTGACTGAGTCTTATAGAGATATGACCACATGATATCCATGTATGTTTATACTCCAACATAGTGTTATTAATTTCCAAGGTCCACATTCAATTCCTTAATGTAATTGATAGAGAAAATGACATTCAAAGTGCATTCCACATCTGGTGTCTATCAATGTTAATTAAAATCTCAAAAATAATTATAATTATTTCCTACCAATGTTAATCTCTAGGATGATAAGGGTTAGAACACTGGTGTGATGCAGTAATATGTATAGCTCAAGAAGGATATACAAACAAAGTTTTTTTGATCTTCAAATAAAATATTTTACACCTTGCAAGCATTTTCTTAATGTATTTTTCCCTCTAAGCTTGGTGGTACATATTTTCATGACCTCTATTTTTTATTATTAGAATGGTTAAAATTGGATAAAGAGGGCCCATTCCAAAACAAAAGATACCAAAATATAGGTGTGAATAATAAGAAAAATATAGAGGGACAAAAAATAAACCAAATATTAAAATACCCAACCACCAAAATGACACTAAACTTTAGCCAAAATCCTAAAAAAAAGGTAGAGAAGTAACTAGCTAGTTAGATTCAAAATAGATGACCAGTTTCTTGGCACCAAACTTTCCCCTTTGATGTTTGATTTCCCTCTGGTGTAATTTCCCATGGACTATTCCTTTTCATCACCCTTCCTCTTGTATTTTAACCTGGTAAACTTGGCTTCTTCCATCTCCTTCTTAGGCTCCCTACTATCTTTCACCCCTTTACTCTGAGTGGTATTATTGACCTATGGGAAGAGCTCCAAAATACCTATAGGATCTTTTACAACCTACATGTTTTCTATCTCAAGACCCAACATCCATTTAGATTATCAAATTCCTCCATAATCTCATTGTAGATTATTTTATGCATTGAAATATTAATAAATATCCTATCCATTGAGTACTTGATAACCTCCTTATTCTTAGGATTTAGAATCCCCTGGCCCCTACTAAAGATTGGGAACACTTGAGTGGGGATGCCCCTATTGATTCCTCTCATTTTGGAGTTCCTCTAGGAGGACTCACCTTTTGCTCCCTCAAATTATTCCTTACCATCTTTTTTGGCATCAAACTCAATAAAAAATTCCTCATCCTTGTCCAAATCCTCCTACTCACTAGTAATATTGATCACCTCCAAGATAGTTTTAGACCATAAGGGGTCCCATTTCTTGACCAAAATAAGAATCAAACATTGATGAATGATTTCCATCAAAGGGTTACCCTTGAAGCTCATCATTATAACTTCCAACAATTTTAGTAGAAAAAATAGGAGACTAATAGTGTGCCCTTTGAAATGATTGAGCAATAAAAAGTGGTGGGAGAATAACATAGTATTTTTTCCATCCAAAGTGATATAATGCATTATTTTTAATAGACATCAGACCATTTTATCAATAGGTTAGTCCTCATAAACCCTTTTTGGGACACTGCCTTGGGTTTTTTCTTTTCCTTGCTAAAGAAGATATTAATGAGATCTTCCTTCCTCTTTTTTTTCCTTAAAGACTTTGACACCATAATATTCCATACCTATTATGTCCCCAATAAGCTCTTTATTATCAATATTATTATTCCATGCATATGAACCTCCCTATCTTTCCATTCTTAGGTGAAATCCTTGGACAGCCCCATATCATGGCTGATCAGTGACTCCATGAAAGTCACCAAGCCACCTTTGACCATTCTATGCCTAACATACTCATCTACTTTGACATCCTCACAAGATATGGGCTCAAACTGATCATGATCCCCACCCATAGTTTTTTCTACGAGATTATTCCATAGGCTTCCTTATAAAAACCCTTAGAGATGTTATGCATGTTGTAATTAGGGCAAAATAATTTAATGTTGTAGAATTATGAGTTGGGATGATCATGAAAATTTTTAAGAAAGGACTAGATAATGATATCCTTACACATTTTTCCATCTATTACCTTGTACTAGATTTTATTCATCATTAAAGGGGTCATCATTTTGTTGACCAGGTTGTCCTTTATCTAATTCAATTAAGGGAGTGATGTCAGTAGGGAAGTTAGTACAATGCCAACTATGGAAGGAGATATAATGAACCTTGAGGTTATCCATATTATCAATATTTGTATTCCCTTATCTATACACATGCACTAATTAAACCCCTTTGAAGTGAGACATCAAGTTTTTAGCATCATTTATAATCTTGATAATGTTCTATGATGAGTGAGTCAGGCCTTTTAGGCAATTTATGATGTTCATAGAATCACCCTCAATTTGAAGAAACTCCATGCCCAACTTGATAGTGATATCAATACCCCAAATATCTACTTGGGATTCTACAACATGATTCATTTGGGTCCCTAGGGGACCCACATAGGAAACCCTAAGATTCTTGTAGGAATCTTTGATAACACCTCTTGCTCCCACTGGGCCCAGGTTACCTTTCACAACCCCATCAAAATTCAATTTAAGCCAATTATGTGGGGGATGATACCACTTTAATTTAGATCTGTCTACACCTTTTTTATGGGAATTACCTGGGAGAAGAAGATTTAGGTGACCAAGAATCTAGGAGAAAAGAGGGGAATTAGGCTTATCAAAAAAGGAAGCATAAGATAACTAGTTTTATTTCACAAGGGCCATGATTCTCTTGAAGGTTAAGGAGGTAGAAGGCCTAAAGTTAAGATAATAAAGTTTATAAAAAACCAAATTCCCTAAAAAATATGGGGAAGGGCCAAGTTCCACCAAAATTTCAAAGGGGGGGAATCCCAGGGTGGCTTCCATTAGGTGATAAGATCCCTAAAACTTCTTGGGGTGACCCAAGAGAAGTTAGAAAGGCTGAAGAAAGAGAAATAAATGAAGGAGGAAAAAGTATAGGAGAGGAATAAATTCTTAGTGGATTTAGCCTCCTTTTTATAGAACCACACTGATTAGGGATAAGGATTCCCCTCCCCATCAGATTATCTAGCATGAGGATCTTGTTTTGGGTAGCCAACCAAAAGAAGACATTGATTTTAGGGATGATATTTTTAATCCAAAGGACATTTATATTATATTTAAATTATTCCTAATCCCAAAGACAAATATATCTAGATTTGATTGAGTAGAGGCCACTAGGGTCAACTTTCTAGATTATGTCATCCTCTTTTGGGAATATGTTAATATGAATGTTCTGGAAAGTTAAATTTAAATATTTGAGAAAGAGAGTTTGGTGTTGATTGACATCTTATTTATTAAAAAAAATCCATCTTTTTCTACCTTTTATAACCTCCAAGTAATGACATACCTTGTGACCAATGGTAGCCATGAAGAAATTGACCATCTCCAAGTCTTGGAAGGAGGAGACTAGAGGGGATTAGATCCAATAATCCTACCTTAAGTCAATTTTATTTCATTTTATTATGTTCCATGTAAGACATTTTTTTAAATATATCCTTTCCTACTCTCAGTGCATGCCAAAAATATGAACTATTACCTAGATCTTCATAAATTAATAAGGAATGACTTCCCCCAAAATTTAGGTATTTAGACCTAATAATTTTAGTCCAAAAGTTTTTTTCCTTTATCACCCTTTAGCCTTGTTTCATTAGGAGTGATTGGTTCATGGATCTCACCCTTCTCAATCCTAATCTTCCTTTTGAGGTTAGAAGACAAGCCTTATTCCAAGAAATAAGGGAAAATATGAATCTATCTTTAGATCCTCTCCAAATATTTTTTTTTTTTGAATTTGTTTGATCTGGTCTACTACTTTTCTAAGAATGACAAACAAGGACATGAAATAAACTAGGATGCTTTATAGGGAGGTCTTCAGAAGTTGCAATTTTCTAGCTTGTGATAGGAGGTTTCCTCTCCACTTGGATAACTTCATATGATTCCTATCAATGAGGGGATTCCAAAATTTAGATTTCATGGGGCCATCAAATAGAAGAATATTGAGTTATGAAGAGGGAAGGTTTTTAATAATGTAGCCCTAAATCCTGGATATCTTTTCTTATAAGGGAACCAGACTGTTAATGAAAAATAATGAGATTTTTAAGAAGTTTATACTCTATTCAAAAATAATCTCATAGATTTCCAAGATTTTTTTTGAAGATCTTGGCTTTAGTAATCAAGGATTCCCCCATCATCAATGTGTCATCTATGAATTGTGTATGAGTGACTAGTTTAGTGTTAGGGGCCACTATGATTCCTTTGATGATGTTAAATTGTTTAGCCTTGTTTATAATCCTACTCAAAATATTTAGCCATGATGATAAAAAAGATATAGTAAAAGGGGATCTCCTTATCTAAGCCCTCTTCCAATTAAAAACAAACCCTAAGAACACAATTAATGATAATTTAGAACATGGGAGTAAAAATTTGGGAAGAGATAAAATTATTTGATAGACTAATTAAAGTCAAACTTGATAAGAATTTTGTGAAGAAATTAACAAGAGACTCTATCATAGGCCTTATTCATGTCTAGTTTGAGGAACATTCCTTGTCTAGAGGATATGGACACTGAGTGGATGGTTTCATGGGATAAAATTATACCATATTATATCTGTATACCAAAGATGAAATCCCTTTGATGTTTTATAATCATTTTATCTAGCAACATTTGAATTTTCAAAGATGTTTTTTTTGTAAAATTTTTGTAGGTGGAGCATAATATGATGAGATTGAAGTCCTTTAAAGGAATGGCCCTATATTTCTTTGGGATAAGGACAAGATACGTTTTGTTTAAATCTTGTAGCATAGTTCCATCTTTAATGAACTCTAAGACTACTAAGTAGACATTCATTTGAATAATGTCCCAAAAAACCTAAAAAAAGAATGGAGGAAAACCATTAAGACCTAGGGATTTATTCCCCTATAGATAAAAGAAAATATATCTAATTTCATCATACAAAAGGGGAGATAGGATGGAAGCATTATCCTCCTAGTAAATAACCCCTTCAATGAGATGGACCACCTAATCTTCAAGTTGAGCATCCCGAGCAGGAACAAAAGCTAGCAATTTTTTGTAAGATTTAACAATTTAACCCTTGATGGCTTTTTCCTCCTTATACCAAATGCCCTCCTCCCCTTTGATTTATAATATGAACAAGCACTAAGAATTTCTATATGTAGAGGTATGCAATAACTTAGTATTTTTCCCCATCCTTCAACCATGTCTTCCTAGATTTTTGCTACCAATAAGTTTCTTCCTTAGATTCCAGATTGTGGAAAAGGCTTAGAAGTTCCTTTTCTTTTTCTTAGAGAGATGGGGTGGAGCTATAATCATTAATTTCTAGTTATAAATAAAAAAATTCCTCCTCTATAAGCCATTTTTGAAGGAAGGTGTTCCAAAATACTTCTTTATTTCAAACTTTGAGTTTATGTTTGGCATGTTTAAGATTCATGGCCAAGGTGTACATTACAGAGCCTTGTACTAGGAATTGCCACCATTCCTTGATGGAATATTTCAATGTTTTATTAGAGATTCATATTTTATCAAATCTAAAGGGAGTAAATTTAGATCTAGACATCTTTTTACTTTGGAATAAAAGTTGGTTATGATCAGGCCCAATCCTTGGTAAAAAAGAGAGAGAACTGGTTGAATCAAGATTCTAGTTTAAAGAGATCAAGAACCTATCAAGTCTAACTTGGATGAGATTATCACCCAATCTCTTGTTATACCATGTGTAGGTAATACCCTTTAATTCCACATTAATCAACCTATCTTTAGTAATAAACTCACTAAAACCTAGCATATTGTCAGTTAGGGAATAGATTCCCCCTTGCTTTTTTCTTAGGGTCAGGGGTGAGTTGAAGTCCCCTAACACCATCCAACACTTATTTTTTAAAATATTTATGGAGACTTTTAGATTTTATCTTAATCTACACATATCATTCCTAGATTTTGGGCCATACACATTAGTGAGGACCTAAGCATTTTTACTGAGAATATCTTGTAAAAAAATTGTAATATGAGACTCAGTTTCAATTAGGGGATTGCCATCTAAAACCTTGGGGTCCTAAAACACCACCAAACAACTATATGCATATATGGAGTTTCTAAAATTGAATGAATATTAACCCTAAATGTTATATTTAATATTCAATAGCTTTTTTGTAAATATTATGTATTCTTGAAACAAAATAATATCAGGTTTGTACTTCATAATTAAATTTCTTGCTAGTCTCTATTTCCTAGGGTTATTCAACCCCCTTATATTCTAAGAGATAACTTTCATTTCTTATTGTTTGGAAGGTTTCTAAGGGTCATCTACATACCCTTCATAACATGTCTATTTATTTTTCCTTTCTTGGGACTTTGAGATGAGGGTCTACCTAGAGGTTTCTAGTCTTCTCCAACTTCCACTTTTTTCCTACCCTTTTTCTTTTGAACATTCACCTATGGTTCTTCATTAGAATCCATGGATAGATAAGATATTTCCCATTTGTTTGTTGAGGAACACTAGAATTCAAAAGGGGAGGATTACCTTGACTCCCTTGAGCATCTGGCAGGATTTGTAAAAATTTGAGAGGGACCGATTTCTTGGAGAACTAGGTCTTTATCCAATAGATCAAATACACAAGAAATGGTAAAAGAAGAGATCAAACAAGGACTATCCTAGGGAACCTTCAGGGGAGGGGAAGGGGTGATTAGGGATGCAAATGTGGCTTCAACAAGGATATCACTCAAGGAAAGGGGGATCTAACCAAAATTTCTTGCATCAGTCTAGCAAGGGAAGTTGGTCTAGGGATGTCTTAAGGGGGTCTAAGGATATTCAGATCTATGGATAGTCTCAGAAGATCCACATCCAAAAATTTATTCCACAAGCTAAGAGGATCCAAAGTGGGTTTGGGGGGATGGGGTGGGGGGGATTTAAAGGGGGAGGAGTGGGGAGAGATGGGGGGCAAGGGGAGGTTTTTAGGTAGAGGATTTTTTAACCTAGGTAGGGGAAGGGGGAATTTGGGGCATCTTGAGGAGGGGGAAGGTTTTAGATGAATGGTTTAGGATGTCATAGGTTTTGCATATTTACAATTCTCTCTTGAATTTAATCTTTTAATTCTAAATCTTGTAAGACCTAAAACCTATAAAAATGTAATTTAGAAAACTTTATCCTATTCAAATAAATTGAAATTTTGTAAATACATTTTCTATGATCTAGACTCAATGATGAGGTCCATTTAGATATAGAACATTAATAAAGTGATGTCACCTGTAATTCTTCAAAAAAGGATTATTTGAAGTAACATGTAAAATAATGGTAGATGCATAATGAAAAAAATCAATAATGGATTTGAAAGTGGCTTTAATAAAATATCGTAGTTATAAATAATCATCTCCATGATCTAATTTGAAGCTAATTTACACATTGAATAGAATCCATAGAAAACATAGCCATATGAAATGAATATTATGCACAAAATACTAATTAAAATGTGTATGTGTAGATTATATATATGTAAAAAATAATTTAGGAAACCTTGGAATTAAAATAGATTAAATATATGAGATTATATAGGTAATTTAATACTTTACCAATATCCCCCATTATTTATGAGAATAGAAAAATTATTAACCTATAACATTGTCTAAAGTTGGATTGTATTATTTGCACATCTATTACAATATTTAGGCCTATAATAAGCTAAATCCTAAATATGTTGAAGGTTAAATTCAAGTAAACTATGATTTATTATGCCCTAATTTAGGCTTATCAATTTGAAATTATAATGTTTCACCAACATAAAATTAAACTATAAAAAATAAATTGAAATAAAGCAAGTCATTCTTATGAGGGCATACACAACCCTAATTTATTTCCAATTCACATAATCAATGCTTGTATTAGAATTACTAGTGAATTATAACCATATATTATTCCTTTAATTTATTTCATATTTATAAAAATACGTGTATAAAGTTGTGATAATCAAATTTCACCTTAAAATATTTTTCAAGAATTTTTTTTCTTTATTTGAATGCATGTACAATAGATACCAAATAGATATTATGGGTAAGGTAATTTTTATCATGTGTCTTGACCATATGAGATTCATAGGAAATAAATTTTCTATCTTGGGTCAAAATAACCCCAATACCAATAACACATGAATTTTAAAAAATCACAATAGTACCATTAGGATCTAGAATGACAAGAATAGGGGTAGGAGTTAACAATTCCTTTAATTTTTTGAAGGTTTCCTCACACTAAGAAGTTCAATAAAAATCTTTTCCATTTTTATAAAATTAAGAGATAAGGTTATAAATTATATTTCAAATATTTAAAAAATATTATATAATATACAACTAAACCCATAAAAATTCTTACTTCATGCACATTTATTGGATCAAGTGACTCTTTAATGGATTTGATCTTAGCATGATAGTATAACTCCATTCCTTATAGATTATGTGCCTCAAATAATGAGTTTTCTAATGGTAAGAAGACTAGTTATAAATTTTACCATATAGATTATGTTTCCTTAATCTCTACAAGACCAATGATAAATTCCCCTAATGTTTAGCTTCATTATTATAATAAACAATAATAAAATGAAATAAAACTAACACAATGTGATATAATAAATACATGAACATGTTGTTCATTAGGTTTTGATGTTACCACTAGAGATGGGGTCCACTTAAGGACTAAATTTATCTCTTTGTTTCTTGGGATGGAAAATCACTCATGAACACATTTTAACACATACTTAGACTTAACTATCTTAACACAACATATTTATTGAACTCATCTTAAAAATATAACAACAGAATACACACTCACACTCTTAAATTCCCATATAGGGATCATTCTATTACATTAAGGAGTTTTAGACTCTCATATAATTCTATTGGTAATTTATCATCTCAAGTCAAATTTTAATCCCTATAGTAAAAAAATCTTTCATATGACCCTCTAAGAGTACATGAGGCTTCCAAAGTCTTTTCATGATCTTCAAGTGGTCTTTAAACCCTATAAACATTGTTCAAAGTTTCACTGTGTACTATGGATTACTTGAATATATCATCATGTTATAACATGTTTTGAGTCTTGGATGATGTATTACATATTCATAGGTTGTATTTGGGTGAGTAGAAGGGTGTAAAGTGTCTTTTGAAGCCTAGAGAATGGTTTGAACCTTATTTCAAAAAGTTAAGGTACTTTAGCAAAAATTAAGGTATTTGGAGAAGTTAAGGTTTCATGTTCTCATAGTATTCCTAATTACCTTAGCTACTTCTTGTGGGATATGTCTTGAAAAAAATATGGGTATGGTGTAAAATTAATGTTTAAGACTTAACATTATGATTAATGATGTATCCAAGGCTATTTTCAATGGTCTACTTGGTTAAGAATGTTTCAATCTCTAATTATCCCTCTAAGCCATCAATATCACTTCAAAAATGTCATATGATTCAACCTCCATATTATAAAACTTTTAATAAGATATGTTTTGATGTCAAATTTAAATGAGGATTCTTAAAGGGCCTCATAACTATTACAAGTCATGACAAAGTGGTCTTATGTGTAAAAAAATGTCTCTATAGCAGTCAAATGTCATTTATTTACCATAAAAGGCCCTACACACTTGAAAAATGACATTTAAAATTACAAAGAATCCATAAACCTTGGTTTTAAATAGTATTTTATTTCTATTTTCCCTCATCTTTCCCACCAATAGCCTCTCAAGATCTTAATCATGAAAAGATGCATGAAAAAGGGGTTTTACATGTGTTTTCAGACATGTAAAAACTTGTATAGTTGGAGTAGAGTCAGAAGAGGTTGAGAATATTTATTTGGAACTCATTTTAAGAATAATATAATAGAATCCATGAGTTTTAGTTTAAAATAATTCAAAAATGGATATCTCCTCTCCATCATTCTCCTTCATAGCTCTAAATAACAATCTAAGTTTGTACAAAGGAGAGAGAATAATGAAATAATATTTTTCAAAGATTAAGTGGGTATAATTAACTTTACATTATTTTAATTATTTTTTATATTTATGGCCCATGATTTATGAACAAAGGTTAAGAACCTAGGTAGTCAAAGTTGGTCTCTTGCATCTACACATGGTCAATTTTGTAATGTTTTTAGAGCATTTCTTAGCTTAGTTGATGATAATAAGGCTTGTATGTGTCTTATATGAGTTTTAATAGTTTTTATATATAATTATCCACTATTTTTTCACATATGTGATCCATATAGATTAAGAAAACTCCTTGTTATCACATATTTTAGGTTACAAGTAGTGTTTTCTTGATGTTGTAGAGCTTTCAATGCATAAATTTATGAGTGAGTAATGGTTTTAGGTTGTATTGTGAGTTTATTTTAGTAAATTAAATTATTTTTTACCGAAACACATAACTAAGTCATCAAATTATCAATCAACTCATTCAAAGACCTGTTTACAATGTGTCTACCATGCATATTGTACAAATCTTCTTTGCAAGTTGTGAGCAAAGTGTTTCATGGTTTATGCTTATTGAAGATAATTATGACCTGTGAATTAATCTTTTATGACTCACTTCTCATGTAAACAACTCATTTCATATCCTAGAGAGATAGGCTCTCATTTGGGCACCTATAGACCTATTATGCAAACTAAGAAAATGAAGTGTTGGCTATTGGGATGGGGTATATAATGCATTTAGGAGTTATGGGGAGTCATAGGGACATATTAATAATCATTGGATATGGATATATTAAGATAAAATAATGATAAAAACCATCAACTCACCCCAAAAAGACAAACTCAATTAAGGTTTCAATACATAATAGATTGTAGCTATAAAGTTTAATAAATATTGATGGTGTAATGAGATTAAGAAGGTTCAAAGGATTAAAAGGAAAAATTAAGGGTCATAAACATGATTATTTAATTAAAGTAAATAATGAAGCATCATAGAACAATAATCTCACCTCTCAAATGGTCTCACATAGTCAAGAACCAAATTGTATCCTAGAGACTAGTCATGAAGATCAAAGTGATTGAGTTTAGAGTGGTTGGAAAAGTTTTAGAGGTATGTGAAGATGATAACCATAGTTAAATTTCATTCTAATTATCAATTTCCTCAAGATGTTATTATAATAAGAAATACACACTCAGTTAAGACCCAGAGCTACCATATACAAGTCAGTCATGAGGAAGCAAAGTGGCTAAGTGGAAGATGGTCTAGGTATTATGAAAATATGGAGTATTATTCATCATTTTATACTATTCAAATAATACTAAAAGTTGTAACAAAGTAAATAAGTCCATACTCATAGTCCAAGTAGATCTGAGAACATCTACAGGTAAGATCCTTTGATAAGAAATTGAAAGTGTGAGAAATCATGCATATAGGTGAAGTAAAAGAGTGAAAAACTTGTTTATGACTTGATTTGTAAAGGCTCTTAGTATAAATTGAATGTTATTATCCTTTAAATAAAATGAGATCCTTGATAGGTTATTTAGGCGTAATAGGCCTAAATAAGCAATTACATGCCTATACATGGGAAATGAAGGGAATTTTAATTTTAGGAGAGTGTTTGAGGTTTGAAAACATTAGAGTAAGATTTGATAATAAATAATATGGGTTTAAATAATGATAATAACCTTAATTTGAAGAAGGCAAACAATAAACTAGACCATTAGGGCTACACAAGTTTGATTACTTTCAAACCCTCAAAGTGTGAAAATTAGGTTGAAATAATGTTGTAAGAGTGGGGCCATGTTTATTATCACTTGCATACATTGGTTATGATAAAATAACTAGTATATCATTCACATTTAATATCAAGCATCAAGAAAACATTTTCAAGCTAACACTTTTTCATCACACGAATAGTCCTCCATACCCGAGCAACAATCTTAAGAAGCTCATAACTCCTTGCAGGAGTTGTATGGGATTATATGGGTATTTTAATTGTTATAGGTGGTATCACAGCCCAAAATATTAACCTTGATTCTCATTTTTATCCCTAAACCTATATGAATAATCTTTAAGATTGAATACCACCTCAAAAGCCGATTATGCACTATGAAGAGCCCAAAGAGCTACTTTCTCACACTCAAACAATAAATAAGGGTTTTAATGGGATCCAAATTAATTTGAATAAGGTATAATGTTTTTTAAAATTCATGTTGAGGTATTCTCTTGATGTTGGTATTAATGCATTGATGTCAATGTTAAGTTAAATGTCCTTCATGTCATGATTGATGAAGTGGTGCCTGACAAATAATTTTTGTCTCTCTGTTGAGAGAAAATTTGAAGGAAACTTGGTATTATATCTGAGGTTTTATCAAATTTTAATATCATGTTTAATATACAAGGTAAGTATATTTAATAATCTCTAAGTACTAAGGAGCATACAAGTTGTATTGAGTAGTCTAGTCTAGCTCTATGAAGAAGATGTATGCATGAAGCATGGTAAATATTTGTGTTGAGGTTCATTATAGGTATGTATAAGTTTTTTAAGTTTTTTAAACATGGGTAAGAGGAAAATTAATCTTTCAAATGAGTTTAAAGGTCAATTTGAAGCTTAGCTCTTATATGAAGAGACCTAGTGAGAAGATACAGGGTTGGTGCCTTAGTGAGATAAGCTATATGAGACCTATGTAAGGAATTTTGGATTAATTTGAGATTTTAATGAGGAGAAATAACATTTTTATGATTTTTTTAGGATATTTTAAGTGGTTTCAAGGCATGATCATAATCCAAGTATGACTAGCAGTAGAAGGCCTAGTGTAAAAAGAGACTTAATATGGTCTAATGAGAAGTCAAGATCATTTAAAACAATGGAAAATCTATTTAAATAATTAAAATAGGTTTGATGTATTTTTTAAAACATTTTAACCAATTTTGAAGTCATGGACTATAGGATAAAGCAATAAATTTGGTGCTAAGGTTGACTATGTGCATAAAATGGGGTGTTGTAGACTTGAGAAGAAGTTTATCATGATCATTGGCATGTGAAACCTTTGAATGAGAGAATTATAACTTCATGGTAGTTGGGAAAAGTGCCTATATTTAATTTATTTTCATTATTTTTGGAGTTGAGGGGAAATCTTTTATGAATAATTGTTACTAAGATAAGGTAATCAAAACCCTCTTAAAAACCTAACAAGGACCTAATAAGAAATATATAATTAGTTTTGGCTTAGAATGGTTATATTTAACTATTTTTATTAATGTAACATGTAAATTAATATTCAATGTTTCCTCAAGTGGTTTTTTTTATCTTGACAGTGAATAAAAGCTACAGGAAAACCCTTATTTTTAGGGTTTTAATCTTATAGGTAGGGTTGACCATATCAAAGCATGAAAATGGATGGAGGATGATGTTAAATAATTTTATTTTATTTAATTGAATGTTTTTATTTAGTTTTATTACCAATTTTTTTCTATATTGGTTATGGAAGTTAGCCTATCACTAAATTAGTCTAATGAGTAAATAGTGAGAAAACTAGGTAAAAATGAGAATGAGATTAGGGATTAGTTGCAAAGGAATAGGGATGGATCCTAAGGCATGGGTTAATTATTAAATAAATATAAATCATATCCCATTGGTATATAGTTTTTATTATGTCTACATTTATTCAAAAAGCTATCATCAAAATGGTTTGTCTAACACAATAAAGTTTGTGTAGAGTGTAATAGTGAGATTGGTCTGTAAGACCAATATTGATATATGACCATGCAATATATATTTTTAGAGTTTTTATAAGGATGATAAATTTTAATAAAAATACATTTTAAGATCACATAATCATTTCCACATTTTTTCTAAGAGTTGATTTTCTTGACTATGTTTTTTGTTCTACAGGCAACTTTCCTTGTGTGTGAAAAAGAGGTTTCTAAGTCATTTTCCACTAAATAAAAGGATTAAAAGATATTTAAGGTTTTATAAATATATAATAGGATCATCTTAATATTTTTTTATCCATTTAAAATCCATATTCAATCTTGGATATTCAAATGATTTCGACTGTGTGTTGACAGTGCTTGGTGTTTTTGAGTAAGCCATTTACAGGAGCATTCTTGAGGACTTTTAGATTGTGTGGTAAAGATAAAATAATTTTTAAGCTTTTTAAGTATTTAATATCCTATTAACATTATTTTATTCATGTTTTATGTGATAAATTTGTGTACACGGTTCAAATTTACAAGACATGCTTTCAGGCAATGAGAAGGCCTATTGGCGAAAAGACCTAATTGGTAGGTTCAAGTAATAAAATCGGCCAAATGGAGTTGGGGACCCAAGGTGAATTTATCAGGAGTATATTTGATTAATTTATTAATTGTTTGATTTTTTGGTTAAGATAATAAGTGTTATTAATGGTTAGAGTGGTAACATGTGGATAAGATAGACCTAATTGCATTATGTCTCCATTAGGCCTAATGGTGGATTTTGTCCTTATGGACTATCACCAACTTATGTATTATTTTTTTTAAATTATGAAACGTGTGTAGTGATATATTTCAAGCATAATACAATTATTTTAAAGTCCTAATCTGACCAAGATAGTTATGATAAATAATCAAGTATAAAGTCAAGGCCTAATAAGCCTATTTTGACTAGTTAGAGGATTGAGCTATTAAGCAAAAAATATAGTGTTTTTGGATAATAGGTTAAGGAAATGAATATAATAATATATATTAGCTTAAAATTACATTATTATCTAAATATTTTTCTATATGTTTTAAGCAAGATCATTTGACCTAATTCTACCAAAGAGAGGGCTATTTGAGTGAGAAGGCCTAAGACGTTGTTTGAGTGAGATTGAAGGGTAAAGAGTGAAAAATAAGGTTTTAATATATATTTGAGTTAAAAATATATTTTTTAAGGTGATAAAATATTATATGTGATTTATTTTTTGTTAATATACCTAGGTAGTTGGAGTCTCTTTAAAAAATAGATCTTGCAAAAGACTAGGTGAGTGGGTGCTTCACTAGGTAGGAGTTGGAGTTTCATGTGAAGGTGATGATTCAATAAAATTTGGATATTAAAATTATAATAATATATTTAATTTTAATTTTTTAGTGTTTTTTATCCCCCAAGAGTATTTCCCACATATCTCTTATGTTCTCTCATGATATGTTTGTGTAGTTACTTTATTTATGCATTAATCTTTTGTGTGAATGAATGCTTCATGGAATGATGAATTGAATTGAATAGATATTGTTAATAAAATTATTTAACCCCCATAATAGATACCTACAACATTTGGTATCATATTAGGTCCTTTTAAGGAGGTCTAACAGCCTAAAGAAGATTCTAGTCAAGCTAAGATGGCTAGTCAAGCACAAGGTGGTTTGCTACTAATAAAGCTTCATTATTCAATGGATCAAATTATGATTTTTTGATTTTTAGTATGAGGACATATATAATTTCTCAAGGTAATTATGTTTTGCAATCAGTATTGGGTGGATATAATGCACCCATATTCTTCTTATGGATACATGTAAGAAATCTATTGACTAACTCAAAACCAATGAATGGCATTATGTGTGGCCTATCAGAGGTATAAATTTTAAAGGTAATACATTTTATATCTACAAAATAAATGTGGGATAAGTTGAAAAATATTCATGAGGTATATTATAATATCAATTTGGCCAAGTTGCAAACCCATAGAATATAATTTGAGAGTCTAAATATGAATGAAGAAGAGACCATTGGAGCCTACTTATCGCAGGTTGATGAAGTTGTAAACATCATAAGAGGTTTAGGATAATATTTGAAAGAGTTTAATTTTATTCAAAAGGAATTAAGGCCTATAATTCCCAAATTTTATTCTAATGTATTTGTTATTGAAGAGATGCAAAATCTAAACAAGATAGAGATGGATGGACTTCATGGAACCTTAACAACTTATGAGATGAGGACAAGGGAAGGAATACCTACAAAGAGGAAAGTTGTATTTAAGGTAGAAAATAATACAAAAGGGAAGAAGTCATAAGGTAATAAATTTAAAAATAATGATTAATCTGATATTAATGATGATGAGTTGATAACTATGTTTGTAAAAAAATTGAAGACATGTTCAGGTAGATACAAGGGCAAACTACCTTTTAAATGCTTTAATTGTGGAAAGGTTGGACACTTTACCAATAAATTTCCTCATAATAATAATAAAAATTATTATGGATATAATTATGAAGATCATGATGATGATAAAAATTCTTATAAATCTGATAATAGCAATAAAATTTTAGAAGATATGACAACAAGAAAAGGTTCTTAAAAAATAAAAGGAATCTTTACACCAAGGAAAATTGTAGCTCATTCAATTAAAGTGAGAGAATTTATTCAAAAATTAATCATCAGGTTGATGGGCCTAATGTCAATGGGGTTTTATTCATGGATTAAGAAGTGAGCTTCTCAAATTTAGAATATTATATATGGATTGCAGGTGTTATTGGTGACTCAGATGCAGAAGGAGATGAGGTGGATTTTGAGGCTAAATTGATGAACACTCTATAAGAATTGAATATGGTAAATAAAAATAATAGGTTAATTAAGTCCCTTATCAAATAATATGAGGATAAAATCAACTTGTTTGAAGTTATACTAAGCAACAACTCCAAGGAATAAGAGGAAATAGTCAAACAGGTAGAAAGCCAACTTGAAATTGTGACTACAGGCCTAGAGGCAAAAGAAGAATAATTTGAAAGGTATGAAGCTAAAGTTAAATCCTTTAGAGTTAAATTTAAATAATAATAAAATAATTTCAAGTCCTTTCTAAGGTTTAAAAAGAGCACTAATGCTATAGATAACCTCCTAAGTAGTCAAAACACTGCTAATGATAAAATAGGCCTTAGCTTCATTGAAGATCAAGAGAAGGACAATAATGTGATAAAAAGGTTTAAATATCAACCAAATAATGAGGGTGATGATATAACATAGGTCAATACTATCAAGAAACCTAATAACATAAGGTATGATAATCCTTTCAATGGCTATTGCTATTTATGTAATCGTTTTGGTCATAGACCAAGGCATTGTAGAAGGCCCTTTGAGAATGAATTTGCATGGAACTATGAGGATATCCATCAATAAAAATTTATTGTTCATGGTGTGTTTCAATCTAGAGGGATAACATTGTAAACTAATGTAAGAATGACTTCTCAAGACAACACAAGAAATTTAAGGCTTCTAGAACATAAAAAAGAAGATAAAATAGTAAATGGAAATCCAAGGAAGCTAAGGATGATAACTAGTCTGTAAGTCCAAGTGGACTATTTTCCATGATATAAAAAAATAAAAATTCAAAGGAGTGCCAATAAATTTCTCTATTAGCTTAGATTGTTGATGAAGAAAGCAAGACCAATAAATCAAGATACAATATTGCTCAAGAAAATACTAAAGGGGTAAATCCAGAAGGATAAATCAAGAATAAAAGGATTATGAAGGAATTTTAGTCCTATAAAGACATGGATACATGGGAATATCATGAACTTATGTTGTTCTATTTCTCTAAAGCAAAGGTGACTCCATTAGGCTTTATAGAACCACTAAGATAGCAAGAAAGAAGCATGAAGGATGCTCAGTCAAAGGTGAGTTTTATGATCTTAGGAGAGATTCAAATTCAATTTTTAGTCAAATAAGTCTAATATAGGTGTGATCTCAAGAGATAAGTCACAAAAATTTTGTATGGTGACTTTATCAAACCAAGTTACAGTTTTGAAAATGTCTTGAATTTTCATAAAGGCAAAGGGAGTAAATCATGTCTCATGAGTAGGTATGTAAACATATTTTGTGGTAAAGCTTCTAATAGAAAGGATTGATGAGCTTTTTTGAAATAAAATATATGTTTCCCTAGGTCCAAGGATCAAATAACTGCCAAGAAGGTGAACCTTTGTTATTAATATCAAAGGGAAAGAAAGTTCTTATTTCAAAGATCAAGTATTGGAGAAAATCCAGTTAAAGGAAAGAGAATGATATACTATGATTAAGAATATTTTCCATCAAATACAAATATGGATATTTTTGAGGTATGTTCTTATTGTTGGTATTAAGGCATTGATGTTATCATTGATGTCAAATTTAAGTTGAAATGTCCTTCATGTCATGATTGATCAAGTAGTGTGTGATAAAGAAGTTTTGTATCTCTATTGAGAGAAAATTTGAAGGAAACCTAGTATTATTTATTAGGTTTTATGACATGTCAAGATCATGTTCAAGATACAAGAGAAGAATATTGATTAAGCTATAAGTACTAAGGAGCATATAAGGTATCTTGAGTAGTCTGGTCTAGCTCTGTGAAGAAGATGTATACTTGAAGCATGTTAAATATTTGTTTTAATCATTAGTATAGGCATTATTAATTTTTTTAAGTTGTTTGAATATGATAAAGAGGAAAATAATCCTTAATATTAGTTCAAAGGTCAAGTTGAAGATTAGTTCCTACATGAAGAGACCTAGTGAGAAGATACATGCTTGGTGTCTTAGTGAGATAAGATATATGAGACCTATGTAAGGAATGTTTTCATCATGTTAGAATTGTATTATTCTATATAACATGTTTATGAAGTTTTTAATATAGTTCAAGTGGTTTCAATTCATGATCATAATCCAAGTATGACTAATAGTACAAGGCCTAGTGTATAAAGAGACCTAGTATGGTCTAATGAGAGGTAAAGATCATTTAAAAAGGTTTAATATATATTTAAATCATTAAAATAGGTGTGATGTATTATGTTAAACATATTTACCAAGTTTTAAGTCATAGAATATAGGATAAATCAATAAATTTGGTGGTGAGGTTGACTATGTGTATAGAATAGGGTGTTGCAGACCTGAGAAGAAGTTTCTCATGCTCGTTGGCATGTGAAAAATTTACATGAAAGATTAATCACTTCATGGTAGTTTTTTAATTTCCATATATTTAATTTATTTTAATTTTTTTAATTTGAGTGGAAATCTTTTATGAATGATTGCTAAGAAGGTAAGGTAGTCAAAACCCTCCTAAAACCCTAAAAAGGTCTTGGTAGGAAAGATATAATAGGTTTTGGCTTAGAATGGTTATATTAACATAATTTTATTTTTATAACATTTAAATGACTCTTAAAGGTTTCCTTAGGTGGTTTTCTTGTTTTGATAGTGAATAGAAGCTACAAGAAAATCCTTATTTTTAAGGTTTTTAATGCTACAAGCAAGGTTGACTAGGTCAAAGCATGAAAATGGATGGAGGATGTTGTGAAATACTTATGGTTTATTAAAATTAAATTTTATTATAAAAGTTATAACCAAAAAATTTCTAAATTGGTCATGGAAGTTAGCTTATTGCTAAAGTAACCTAATGAGCAAAACAATGAGAAAACTAGGCAAGAATGAGAATGAGATTAAGGATTAGTTGTATAGGACTAGGCATGGGGTCATTATTAAATACCTATATATCCTATCATATTGGTATAAAATTATTTATTATGTCTACATCTATGAAAAAATTTGTCATCAAACTAGTCTATCTAACACATTATAGTTTGTGTAGAGTGACATAGTGAGAATGATCTATAAGACCAATATTGATATATTACCATGAAATATATATTTTTAGAGATGTTACAAGTATTATAAAAGTTAAAAAAAATACATTTTAATATCACATAAATATTCCCATAGGTTTTCAAAGAGTTTATTTTCTTGACTATGTTTTTTGTTCTACACGCAACTTTTTCAATGTGTGTGAAAAGGAGCTTTCTGAGTCATTTATCACTAATTTGAAGGATCCAAAGATATTTAATGTGTTATAAATATATAATATTATAATTTTAATATTATTTTATCCATTTAAATTCCATATTAAATCTTAGAGTGTCAAATGATTTTGACTATGTGTTGACAATGCTTGGTGTTTATGAGTAAGCCATCTATAAGAGTGTTCTTGAGGCCTTTTAGCATATGTGGTGAAGTTCAAAGAATCTTGGGAAGTTTTTTAATAATTTAATATATTAATAATATTATTTTATTCATGGTTTCTATGATAAATTTGTGTATATTTTTCAAAATTTTAAGACAAACTTTCAAGTATTGAGAAGGTCTATTGGTGAAGAGACCTAATTGGTAATTCCAAGTAATGAAATGGACCAAATGGAATCTGGTACCCAAGGTGAAATTATAAAGGGTATATTTTAGGAACTTATGAATATTTTTATCCATTTTTTAATATAATAATTATTCCTAAGGGTTATAGTGGTAATGTGTGGATAAGACAAACCTAATTGCATTAGGTTTCCATTAGGATTAATGGTGGATTTGGTCCTTATGGACTATGAAAAACTTATGTATTTTTTGTTTCACTTATGAAAAATGTGTATTTATATATTTAATTAATAATCCAAGTATGTTGAGGTCCTAATCAACCCAATATAATTATGAGAAATAATCAAGTATAAAGTCAAGGCCTAATAAGCCTATTTTGACTAGTTAGAGGATTGAGTTATTAAGTGAAGGATATAGTGTTTTTGGAGAACATGTTAAGTGTTTGAATATCATAAAATATATGATATTAAAATTTCATTAGTATATAAATTTTTTATATATGTGTTGAACAAGGTCATTGGACCTAATTCTACCAAAGATAGGGCTATTTGAGTGAGAAGGCCTAAAAAAATTGTTTGAGTGAGATTGAAGGGTAAAGAGTGAAAAAGAAGGTTTTCATCTATAGTTGAGTTATAAAAAGGTGTTATAAGTTGATCATATATCAATGTGACTTATTTATTGCTAATATACCTATGGGTTTGGAACCTCCTTACAAAATAGAGCTTGTAGAAGACTAGTTGAGTGGGTGTTTAACTAGCTAAGAGTTGGAGCTCCTTGTGAAGTTGGTGCTTCACTAAAATTTGGATAATGATATTATAGGAATATATTCCATGTTAATGTTTCAGTTTTTTTTATCCCACTAGATTTTTTCCCAAATATCTCTTGTGTTCTCTCATGATATGCTTGTGTAGTTACTTTATTTATGAATTAATCTTTTGTGTGAATGAATGCTTCATGGAGTGATGAATTGAATTGAGATATTATTAATAAAATAATTCACCCCCCCTCTCAATATATAATTATAAAAATTAATATTCCTAGCATATTTTATCTGATCAAAACTCCTGAATCTATGACTCATCACTAAGACCTCGAACCATCTCAAAACATTGTTTACACTGTTTTGGAGCTCAAAGTGAACATAGTTTTGCTTGGTACTTGAAGGAGTAGTTACATGGAATTGAGTGACATTTAGAGATGAAATAAGGGGTTATTTAATAATTTTTATTTGAATTTATTTCTAGGTCAGCTCTCTTAACTCTATGAATCATTATTAAGATTAGTGGTCACTCTAAACCCTATCAAAACTGAGCTAGTAACTCGATGAAAGAGTTTTGCCCTCAAATGTCTTCAAATGAGATATTTGAGTCTTTAAATTGTTTTTATGATCTTATAAAGTATCATAGTCACCTAAATAAGCCATGATTTCACATGTGTGAGCTGATTTTTATATGGATTAGGCTTGGGAATGACTATTACAGACCTAGAAAGGGCAGGTTTTGAAGGTTTCTTAAGAATTTAAGTTGGGTGAATCCTAGTATGGATTAATGAAGCTACCTAGACATGATGATAGTAGAAGATAATATATATATAATACATCATAGGAAGGTTTTAAGGAACTCAAATGTCTCTATCAGATCTTCAAAACCATCACCTTGGCTAAAAGTTGATTTTACTATAGTGGATGCTCATGGAAACCTAGTTACAAACCTTGAAGGAGTCACATAAAGCTTGGGAGCCTCTTTGACATCACTAATGTTAATTAATAATTATATTTAGAATCTCATGAATCCTTAAATATATTCAACTAAGTGACTAAGATAGACTTGAGTGAAAAAATTCAATATATCATTGAAAGACATTGAGGGAGATGGTGAATGGGGTATGATGATTACTGCCACATCAACATGGGAGCCTCTATTAAATGCAAGGTGTCAAACATCAAGGCAAAGATAAAATCAAGGTGAAGTTGATCATCAAGAAGTCCACTTATCATCTCTAGGTAGCTAAGAGGATAATTTCAAAGAGAGTAAATAAACCACTAGGATAATCAAGTGCAGTGAAGCCTCTCCTATGGCACTCTCTTGGAGATCATGATGGAATGAAGTAATGAACATATTGGATGATTTATTTATACTTATTCTAATCTCTTTTGTTAACTACCTCATGAAATTAACAAGTGTCATTAACTCTTTTCCAATGCATTTTCTCCTCTCCTCTCTTAATTCATCTATAAATGTAGCCTCTTTTGGCTTGTAATGTAATTTTTGGTTGAGTATGGAAAAACCATTACCTATAAAACACTTGTTTTTACGTTTGATAAATTTATATATTTTGTTTATATCCTTCTCATATATTTTAAAATAGTGAATAGTGATGGTGATTGATGAGTGTTAGTGTTAGCATGTAGACTCCCTTTATTTGTCCCATTTCTTTAACTAGTTACAAGTTGGTTTATCATCTTAGTAGGTCATATGAAGTGTGCTCATGGCCTTGCATTGGTTGAGTTTGGAGGTAGATCCATCAATTTTCTCTTACCATACCTATTGATCAACCCCTTTTGTCCTTGTTTGGCTCTCAACTCCATCTTGAAACACTCATGCATGGAGGACATTGCGAGTTAGTTTATAAGTTTAGTTTGTCTTCATGCTCATATTATAAAATAAAAAGGTGAAGGATGTTTATATTGGTTAATCACCTCCATGAGAGTAGTTTTATTTCATGTATATATATATTTATATATATATATATATATATATATATATATATATATATATATATCTGGTTTAAGCATGTCTAGTTTTGGCATTTGTAATTATCCTTAACCCAAGTTGTTGTAGAGCCCTACTTAGAAAAACACTTGTACATGTCTTTTTGGAATGAATAAGACCAAATTTTGGCCTCCTCAATGCTTGTGACTATTGTATTCTTATGGTTTGTAGATGAATGTCAGTGATAATGAATGTTTCCTTACATTATTTCCTCCATTATGTATCTATTTGTATGTTGTTAATCATCCTTATAAGTTACATAATGTTATTGAATAGCTATTTATGTTTGGCAAGTGTAATTTATCTTTAGTGTCCTTGACAGACCTATTGATTAGATACCTTAGATCATACATCAAGTGAAGCCTCTATGTGAAACATTGATGTTTGGAGATTCCTTATTTGAGAATTTAAATTAGTTTCATGCCATAATTCATCTCCTTAGTACATATTAGATAGGTGAGTGAAGGAGACATTTTAGTGTATCACCCCATAAGGTAGATTTTATTTCAAGTTATCTTCCTCTCTTTTCCCTTTTAAGCTAGTAGTGTAGTGTACAGAGCCTAACTGATACATCAAAGGGTGATATCCCTATAATCTAGAGATTTACTCCACAATATAGAACCCTCTTATAGTCAATATGATAAAGATCTTGAAATACAAGTTGAATATGTCTTCATAGGTGACTAGTTTTTTATTGTTTATTCACTTGAATACATACCAAGTGAGTGGGAAAATAAGAGGCATGGACTATCAATCACTATGTTTAAGAGGTATCTTGTTTCACATCCTTGGTCATCACATAAAGAAGAAGATATCAAAATTTTCCCATTTGATCTAGGAGGATCATGCTTAGAGGTTAGTTATTTACAGTGATTTGATTATGTTTTTGGTGTTATCAAAAGTGTGTGTGTTATCTTGTTTTGTCTTGTTGTGTGTGTTTTTCCTTGTGTTATCTATCTTTGAGGTCAAATATATGTATTGTCTTCAATCAATATTTTGTAGTTAGTTATCGATATGTGATCATTTTTATTTTATAATGTCAGAGATACTCTATGAGCCCAAAATAGATGCAAAATTATTGTTTCATTAGAATAGTAGGCATGCTACCTAGCTGAGTCACCAAAATTTTGACAAGTTTGACCTCCCAAGTAAAACTATCACCCATATAATTTGAAACTTTATTTTTCATGATTGTACAACTTTGTTCATAGCTTTTTCATGATTTGATAGTTTTTAAGTGGTCCTTTTAAGGTATTCTCAACATTATTTAAGGTAATATCTTTACTATTCTTTATAATGCCTTCAGATTCAGTCTAGTGGGTCCTAGGGATATGTCATGATGTGTTAATATGGTATATGTTCTATCAAGTCAAGTCATTTAACTTGGTCACTTGGTTTAAATCTTGTTAATCTTATTTGATGAAATTAAGTTATTTTAGCAAAGTTTAAGGTTTCAGAGAAACCTATTTTTCAATTGTGTCCAAATAAATCCTTATCAAGGCACTATATTTGTATAGATCATTAAATCAGATGGTGAATAAGTCATTTGAAGTCATAAAAGGTCTTGGATTGATATATTTTCTCTACATAAGGTCATTTAATATACACTAGCTTTCTTTGCACTTGAAGATGATTTTAAGGGATTTAAGTCCATTTAAAAAATAATAAAGATGTAATACACATACTATTGAACTTATAAAATCTTTAAATTTATTTTTCAATGTACTTATGTCATAAGGAAGTTATAATAATGGTCTACATGTCAAAAGAGCTCAATTTTTACTCCAAAGAGGTAGTTTTAGGAGTTTGTATGGACTTGGGGTATTCAATTATAGGTGAGAAGGCTTTAATATTATCTCTTAATATTATATAGGTCATATCCAAGATTTTTAATCTCTCACATGTCTTAAAAGTGAAAAACATGATTCTTCTCCTCCATCGTTGCATTGGCAAGCTTGCATATTTAGTTTTCAAATGCTCAGTACAGATAGATGAGAGAGAGAGTTGGGTTCTAAATTTTTTATATAGGGGTCATAGTAATATTTATATTTTTTTAATTATTTTTTATATCCATCCCCTCTCCTTTATGGACAATAACTAAGAAATAAGAGCAATTTGAAAGAGCTAGTCAACCCCAAAGGCTCATTTTTATTCTTTGAAATGGAAGTTTAAAGCAATATGAATGTATGGGATAAAGTGACTAATATATAGGGGACATATATATATTCATATAACATGTTTTTGTAAGCCATAATTGGCATGTGTGAGCTCAATTTGACAAGAAATTTCTTCTTCTACTCAGTTTGTAAAGGTGGTTATCATGGTTTCCTATTTGTTTTAGGTTTTTTGACATTTCAAGGTATTGAAGAAGGTTTAAAACCAAACATAAATATCTCAAATGATACATAAATTATTTTACATTCCTATTTAAATATCATTTTCTCCAAGTAACATGTGCTTTCAAACTCCTAGATTGTGTGTTTAAAGTTACTTGCATAATAAAGTGAGTTTAATAGGCCTTGTCCTACATGGTTTAATGTTGTATGAGTGTATTTAACTAATAATAAATGTGAGAGAGAAATGGAATAATGATATTAGGTTTCAAGAGATCAAGCTAGCCACTGTATAAGGCCTAAAGCATTAGGATGCAAACCTACATGTCTGCAGAATTATAGGTCTACATTATTGGTTGAAATATGAATCTAAAGTGGGAATTTGAAGATCCAAAAATGTGAAAAATATAATTTTTTAAAATTGGATATATCTAAGGTATATGGAATGGAGAAGATCTCAAATACCAATATTTAAAACCCTCAATATCACCTATAAGTAGAATAATAAGTGTTGATGTTTTTGAGACCTAGAGTTGGTATGGAAAAGGTCTGAGAATGTATATGTGAAATCTAGAGGGAAATGAATATATATTATAATAAATATAAATTTAATAATGATTTCATGTGGAAATCAATTGCATTTAATGATTAGAGAAGTTTAGTAGTCCTGTTATAGGCATAATCTAAGAGAGAACTTGAAAGGTCAAAAAGGTGCTAATATGTTATAAAGAGGTTGAGTGAGGAGTCTTTAATTAATTCAAATGTGTGTTAAAGAAATAATAGTATACTTAATAGGACAAACTCTCAAGTTCAACATTTAAAATACTTTCATTAGCCACCTAAAATCATGATTTAAGTAGGTGTAAGAAGGAGATTGTATGTTTGAGAAGGTATGACGTCTTGAGAGTGTCAAAGAGGAGTTATAAACACTAAAATAGTAGCAAAGTATAGAGTTAGTTAAATGGTTTTAATTGAGACTTTAGAACTCAAAATTATAGTCAAGTTTTAATCTACACCTATAAGTTTTCTTGAATAATTAGATTGGCTTCAAGCCTATAGATGGACAATTAAAGGTATACGATGGGGTTGGGGTTTTAAGTAAATAATAAAGTGAATGGAATCAAGGAAGACCTAGATAAGATATGAGGGAGTAATTAAAATAACTCTCCTTAACAATTCAACCACACAGTCAATCTAGGATTCTATAGGCCTATATAATCTTGATAAGAAAAGTAACATTTTGGTTTGAAGATATTAATCTTGAGGAGAAATAAAATAACATAGAATGATTATATAATGTTATCTTAACCTCTATATGGTTTTTTGGGGTCATTGAGGGTTTGTACAGAGATTAAAATATCTATTTAAGAATAATTCTCCTTAAGCCTACAATCACATAGGCATGTGTGCAAGATGATGAAGAAATTTTTATTACTTATGGATGAATGGAAACATAAAGGTGATTAAAATGTGTGAATATTTCAATGAAGTATTTGTGAGGTCTTGAAACTCCTTAAAGAGTAAGGTAAGGAATAAATACACATAAATGTCCACTTGTAATCATATAGTTATTTTGACACCTATAGGCCAGTTTAGGCTTATTGAAAAGAGTCCAATTGGGATGATGATTGATGTATGTTCAAGAGGTGATAAGGGTAATATATATGTTGATAAATATAGGTGATTTAACTAGTGATATCCAAAAGAATATGAGACAATATAAGAGGTTCTAATTGATGGACTTACAGTCATTTAAGCTTTGCCTACAACAAACTCTTGAACATATTGAAGCCATAAGTTGTCATAGAAGACATATGAGATGTAGATATTAGACCTAGAAAAAAAGAAAACCTATTCAATTATAGGCATCCTATCACAATGTAATCTTATTGGATAATAAAATAAATTAATCAAATGCGAGTATAAATTGACCTACAGGCCTCTTTAAGCATGAATATGAGAATGCAATGGTGTGTTAGAGTTGAGGCCTAAAATGAAAAGTAAGGATGTATAGAGTCATGAATAAAATAAGTATTTTGAGTTGAAAACATTATAAGGAGAGGATATTATTCATTCAAATCCATTCTCTGGCTTAACTAAGAACCCAAATGACCACTTATAGGTGTGCTTAAGCAATTCAGGCTAGTATTAAGCTTGAAAATAGATGACCACATGAATAGTGGTGAAATTAGAGTTTTGGTGATAGAGTATGAAAATGTAAAAGGTAATTTTAGGTCCCATAAATATAAAGATTAAGGTTAGAATATATGGTCATAATAGTCACACTATAACCCTACATTCACCTATAATCAACATTCCATCTACAGGCCTGCTCATGTTTTGTATGGTTGGTGTATGTTTTAACTATAATATGATAATTTTGAGAGAATTTAAACTAAATTGAGGTGATATATACTTTATTTGAACATTTTATGAGGTTTTTAATCCATCCAATAGAAAATTAAAGCAGAAAATACACTCTTAGGGTCAATTGCTCTAGGATAACTATAAACCCTAGGCATGATCTAAGAGAGATTACATAGGGTTTAATCAGGAATAATTTGGATATAAACTTTGTAAATGGTAAATATGTATGTTTAATACATTCCAAAATCTATTATATCTCAAACCATAAATTAAAATTTGCACTTCTAGGCTTGCATTCATTTAGGACCTCACAAAATGCATATTCAACCACTTGAGAAGCTCAAAATTTTGATTTGATCTATCATGAGGATTTTAATGGTGTAAAAATATATTATGGGTGATTTTTATGGTATTACATCTAAAATTTAGGCATTTTTTCTCAATTTAAGGGCCTATACTTTATGAATCATCGTTAAGATGATAAGGCACTCACAAGCTACCTAGAAGACTAGTTTTGACCAATAATGAGTGATTGGTCTCCAAAGCACATAAAATGAAATATAATTATTTTAAAACCTCATAAACATTTTTATATACTGAAACTATATTCCTACCATAAATTTTTTGTGTACTTACATCTATATGGATGCATTAAAAACTATACTTTTATGATTTTTTGGGCTCTAAACAGTTTATAGAAGATCATGAATAGTTGAAATATGTTAAAGAGGATGAATTTGGTTTTATTAAACCTTATAAATTCCAAAAATATGTAAAATAAACACTGTAATTTCTCAAATACACTTTATTTTTCAAGTTAGTCCAAAATAGGGTTATTTTGAGGGCTAGTTTTTTGGCCATTTCTTGGTTTGCCTACTTGCGCAAGGTTATAAAAGACCAAAATTGGAATGGAAGATGTTATTATAATATATAAATTGAATAAAATAATTCATATAGGTTTCATATGTGTGAGAGGCTTGTGGAGCAAAATCTTAGTTTCTAAGGCAAGGAGGCCTAATTAGAGAGAGGAAATGAGCTAAAAAGGACACTTCCACTCAGATTTAGGTCCCAAAACTTGGCATGGAGGTCTAAGTGGATAATATTTCCTAAAATATATAATAATTTATCTAATATACTTTTTAAATTATTATAAATAATGATTTTTACTTATTTTTAGGGTTATAAAGAATTAAGAGAAAAGCAAGGTAAAGGTGCAAAATCATATCTTTTAAACTATTTAATGGATCCAAGTGTCTTGTATTATTTATTTTATAATGTTTATATGCCATCCATGGAGGTATAATTTTTTATAAAGATAAATCCAATTTTTCATCCTCCTACATGATGATGAAGATGGAGGAGTTCAAGGGATCAACCAACCAAATCAATGCATAAAACTCTTCAACAAGATTTATTAAGTTTACTTTTATCCTATAGACCACTTGGAGGGAATTAATAAGTTAGATATTGGTTTCAATAATGATTCAAGTGGTTGAAATATTCTCAAAAACCTTGAAGATATTTTTTCCTCTCCTACGCCAAACAAGTAGACAAAGTTAAATAAACTTTAAAGTGTCTTCAAACAAGCCATTTCATAGTGGAGAGATCTCATAAATGTGGGAGGAGAAGTATTAAATTCAAGAATTAATGGGGAATTCAAGACCTAATTTCATGGAATAAGACTTATTAATCAAGGAGGACCTACATGCAAGGATATAGGCACATGAATGGTTCAAACCCCAAGAAATAATGTTAAGACTTCTTCAAACATTCAACAATATTACTCTTACACTAGTATGCCATTTTACAAGAGAGGAAGAGAGAATCGAGCAAGTAATATGTAGGAATGTGAAGAGGACTAGGTGGATGAATCATCCCTAGTTTTTAGGCTTTTATTTTTCTCTGTCTCCTTTCTCACTTTTTCTTTAAGTATGCATAGTATTGGCATTTTTAATTATCCTTAACTTGAGTTTTGGCAGATACCTACTCATAAAAACACTTATACTTGGACCTTTGGAATGAATAAGACTAAATTTTTCCCTCCTTAATTCTTGTGACTAGTGTATGCTTATGGTTTGTAGATGAATGCCAGTGATAGTGAATGCTTCCTTACATTTATCCTCTCTTATGTACCTATTTTTAGGTTGTTAATCATCCTTATAAGTGACATAGTGTGATTGAATAACTCAATATGTTTGTAAAGTGTAATTTCTCTTTAGTTTCCTTAAGAGACCTATTGATTAGCTACCTTAGATCATGCATCAAGCTAAGCCTCTATGTGAAAAAATTATGTTTAGAGATTCCTTATTTGAGAAGTGCAATTAGGTTCACATTATAATTCATCTACTTAGTTCATATTAGATAGGTGAGTGAGGGAGACATTTTGGTGTGTCAACCCCTTAGATAGATTTTACTTTAGGTTATTTTCCTCTTTTTCCCCTTTCAAGATATTAGTGTAGTGTAGAGAGCCTAATTAATACATAAAATGGTGTTATCCCTATAATCTAGAGATTCAATCAACCTATTAGGCCACCCAGAACCTAGGATTGTCTCCATGTTACTCTAAACTATGAAGGTTAAAATACACAAGGGTACAAGTTTTATTAGATAATAATAATTATATATTTACACATGGTAAAATAGGGATAAAAATGAAAGGGGCCATAAGATCTAGACTAGAAAAAATATTATTTTGTAAAATCCTAGTGCCTAAAATATGTAATATTTTAGTTTCTTTTGCACCTTTTATTACTCTCCACTATGCAAGTTATCCCTATAATTAACATGTTCCAGAGTATTTATAGGAACCTTTATTAAAAATGGTGTGGTGAGTATGGAACCTATTTGGATGAAATATGTTGAGATGGTTACTAGGGTAGAGAGATGTAGAAAGATGAGTAGATGAGAGAATTCAAAACTTTACAAAATAAGAAGCATGGAGAGTTAGAAAAACAAAAGAGGGGAGTATCCAAGAGAACATCTATGGAAAATTTTATGAAAATTTCTAGTGGGAGTTACCTGGATTGTTATATACATGGCTAGCTAGATCAGAATACTATTAATTTATTCTACAGAGAATACAAATTATATTATAAATTGAGAAAAAATTATAAAAACTACACAACTTAGACCCAAATTAATCATGAGTAGTATATTATTGGATGAAAACTATAATTGATAGCTAAATTACTAAATTCATAGTACAAGGATACATAGTTTTGAGATTGTGCAAGATCCGTTTGTCTAATGAATTAGAGGAAATATTTTATGACTACCTTTTTTTGATAAATATGTTGGTTGTGTAAAAGGCCATGGTGCCTAATCCAACCCATATGGAGTAGTCATTTTAGGCACCATGAGGTTGAATGCAGGAGAAAGTGAATGATGAAGAGATGAGTGAAAGGAACTTGAACCTAATCTAGGAAAATGGAAGGTGAAAAGACTTAGAGGGAGAATACAATTTTGGGACTAGAAGGGGAACTATGACAACAAAGAAGGTAGAATAAAATAAAATATCTAAAAGTAGCTAGTAATAGGACTAGGAGTAGAGAATAAAGTGCTAGGGATGGATAAATGCAAGAAAAAGATGCTAGAGAAGATAGGCTATTGAGAAAAGATGTGAAAATTGCTGGAAAGAAAGGGTATACAGAATATTAGAAAGGGCCCGATGAGGATTAAGATGTTGGGAGTGGTGATGTATAGATAGAAACATTAGGAAGTAGAGGTTGATCACAATTAATGGAAGGGTTTTTAGCTAGAATTAGGAAGGAAATTTCCTAAGAAAATCTTAAAAATGAAGGTAGTAATATCATATTTTCAAACATTTCTAAAAAACTAGATATCACATTAAATTTGTAACTCTAAATGAGCTTAAATTTGATGTATATATTTTAATTGATATATGGTATGATATTACCAAATTTAAAATTAAAATTATCTACATTACTGAAGAACCATGTTGCCAAATGTTTTTGACCAAATAGTCCATGCAGACAGACAAATAAAAAAATATCTTTGTATTATTTCATGACTAAGGAATAATCTTACAACATCATTCTTATAGGTTCTAAAGACCATTCCAACAAGGCCACAAACATAAAATACAAAAAAAAACTAAGCTATCACACACCGTAATGTTTTTTATATGGTATTGTCTAAACCCATAGATGATCCTACATCAAGTCCATAAATGCAACAAGTGTATTATTAAATCCAAATGGAATGTTGGTAAACTCATAATGGCCATACCATGTTTGAAATTATTTTTTATCCACTTATTCATCATTGATGCAAAGTTGATAATACTCCAATCAAAGATAAATTTAAAAAAATATAATATCATTGTCATTTAATCAAAGAGAAAATCAATTACAAGAATAATATACTTGTTCTTATAGATAGATAAATGTAATGATTAAGTGTTTGATAGTGTTTATTCTCGACATCCTTACCTTGTTTGGTCTATATGTCATTTTGCTAACTCAAAATTTATAATATATCCTTCACTATCTTTTAAATAATAAAAGTATCAGACATGTATCCCTATTTAAAACACATTCATCCCTATTCATACTATAGGTTCCTATTATACCTTTTTAATAAATCTTTATCCTTATGGGTAAATTCTACATTAGGTCAAGCAAGGACACATTATGTATTTTTCCACTAGTGTGTCCTTGTCCCTCATACTCTAACAATTAAATTTTTCAATTGATACATTTCACATCATCTATTACATGCCTTATATAAATTTAATTATCAAAAATATTCCAAATATTCTATTATAACATCACATCAAGGCCACTCAATACATGAACACAATCAATCTAGTAATCACTAAGTAATTCTACTACACATAAAACAAAAAAGCACTATTTATTTCAAGTTATATTTAGTGAAATATAAAATTATTAGTAAAAGTATAAATATTATTTATTTTAGGTTAATGACATCCATTTTCAAGTATTTCAATCAATCTTATATCTATAGTCATATAATTTATTAATCACATATAAGGTTTTGTTTAACCCTTTTTTGTTTAACCATAGTTAGATAAGCAATAAAATATCATATACACAATGATGAAAAAAACTATTCTAGAGTAGGCCAATTAATTGTAAACTCAAATAATTGAATATTATGAATTTAAATATTGGTATGTGTTAAATATATAAAGTAAAAAAAATGATATATATTATATTTAATGAAATTCCAAGGATAAATGATACTTATATGGATATATAATGCATAGGTGGATTTGATTTGTACATAGGCAAATGTGTGAAGGAATGGGATTTTGAGACAATTGTCAAATTCTAGAAATGATGTTTATGGAGTCACAGACACTACAATCAACCTTGGGACATCATTTTTGATGATAATATCTATTATGAAATCCTAATATATGTTTAATAATATGAAATGGATTATGATGTTACCAAATTTTTAATTTTGCGTTTTGTGTCACCTTTTTACTTTTGTATTTAGATATGGAGCACAAGATATATATGTTTGCTTATGGATGAAACCCTAGCTCTTCACCCTTATTCATAGTTAGAATGTGTTTGAATAAAAATGGTCTAATGGGCTCATATTTCTGATTTTACCTCAAATACCCCTATGTAAAAGAGCATTTCCTACATAGCCAATAATCGAATAATGGCCTCATACTTATGTAGTTCTTCCTTATGTGTGGGAGTGTGTGTGAATGAATGAATAGAATGATCTATCTTTTAGTTTAAAAAATAATACTCAAGAGATACCCTTTGGATTCTTTAGACCTTTTTTATGATTACCCCTATGACTAATATGCAAATAGGGATGAATAAAGTAGTAGAACTTAGTTTTTCAATTCATTGAATGAGATTTAATAGGCACTTGCTTGGTATTTAATAGATGATTAATGTGAATGGTTAGAATTATATTTTTATACCAATTTTTTTTGAAATATCTCATATTAGGTTTAAATAATACAAAAAATATTACCCATAGGTTTTGAATAATCTATAATTTGGATGACTTTTTAAGACTAGACACTAAATAAGGATCTAGACACTAACATCAATGGTAATGTCCCTATGTGGCCACTATTGTCCATAAAGATATAAAATATTTTAAAATATATAACATTTAAGTATGTATATTAGGTTTTGATTTTTCTATATATTATATTAGATCTAGGTCATAAAAATAATAAAGGTAAGACTATAAGATAAATAATTAGGCACAATGAGATAGTGAGTGTGAGTCTTTCAACATCAGGAAGGTCTAGAATTGAAGGGTAGATCCCTAATTTTTATTTTTAAAATGTAAAATAATAATATTCTATAAATACTCATATTTATTATCTACATCTTCCCCACCCCTTATTGTAATAATGCATAAGGATGAAATTATTAGGTTAAATTAAATAGATGTATACCTAGGTATGTAAATAACACACCTTGCTTTTCCATGAGCCCACTTTGAGTGTTTTATTGGTGTATTAACTATAACCAATATCATGTTATAATATAAATAAGTTCATATAATATTAAATTTTAAATAATTAAAATTATTTAAAGTAAATATAGTAAGGAACTATGTGTCGATGCAACCATGTTGTTCATTTGTACTTTTCTTGGTAAATATGCTTTATCATGGAGCATTAGAGCTAAAAGACATTTAAAACTAATCCTTTTATATTTTAATGGGGAAATTGGGAGGTATTATACCCCCAATCTATTGTAATTATGAGTTGTGATAAGACCATTGAGATCACTAAACCTCATTCACAGAACTCGAGTGTGAATATATATAATCTACTGAGGGTGAGTGACTTTATAAAATCATACTATTAATCAATTGATTTTGGGTGATTTAATCAATAAAAACTATAAATTTTTTTAGTTTTAATGATATAATAAATTCAACCTATAAATATAATCAAATGTTCTATATATAAAAGGTTTGATAGTAGTACTTCTTGGAGTAAAATGGTACTTCCTACTGATAGTATTTTAAGGATATAGTTGGTATAATTTTCAAAAAAATTATGTAATAGTATGTAATATGAACCTCTAATATGTCTAAAACTAAATTATGTGTCATTAATTTGAAAATCTATGTTCAAATATATAAAAAATTGGTGTAATGTATAGGATTCTAATCCAAGTGTATATCTGAATCATGTAACTATATTGGATATTGTGCAAGTGTGTAAGTCATGTGTTTGTGTCATTTACCCTTGAAATATGGAGATACTAATAATTTATTAAGTTTTTAGGTCATGTTTTTATGGCATTACCCAAATAAAATATAGAGATACTGAGAACTTATAAAGTGTGGATGTTGTATTTATTATATGCCCCCACTAAGATCTTGAAACTTTGTAAATGTGGATGGTATGATTTTATGAAATTATCTCCTTTATATTCCTCACATTTTAAGTTAAGGTAAATATAATTTAGTATGTAACATATATTAAAATGATGAGGTAACTATATAATATCTATATGAATCATGTAACATATATGAGTAACATTTATAAGTATATATATCAATGAAGCTCACAATAAATGATCACATAAATCCCTAAGATGCATGATATATATCATGGAAAGGATTATAATGTAATAATACAAGATAAAAAAAAATCAAACACACACATAAGATCACTCAATGTGATGCCAAATAATGGTCCAAAGAGAGCTCATACAATGGGCATGTTAAAATTCCACATAATCAAAAGGAAATGCCATATTCAAATGTATAAACAACATGCAATGGCACATAGGCCAAAAAGTAAGGAACATATTCAATTGTTCCAAAATAAATATAATAATAAGTAATGAAATACACTCAAGGAAGTGACAATGTGAATAAATGAAGTATAAGGAACCAACATAAGGACATCATACTAGTCCATACTAGTCCCTTCATATATATGTTAGCAAAAAAATATCATGTAGCATACCATATCAAGTATAGAATCACATGAATGATAATTAATAAATGATCATAAAGGATATGTATCCTATATCAATCAAGATCAATGAAGCATATTCCCCTAATGTACTATATCATGTGGTTAGAGGAGAGGTTCAAGATATTTATGTGTATATATAATGTGTCTATGGTATGATTTTCACACTCAAAGATGTGTGAAACGTGTATGTGTGTGTGTCTCTTTCTCTCTCTCTCTCTATGTGTAAAGGAAAATATATACTATCTAACATCATGAAGGAAAAACATAACTTCTAAGGATATAATAAACATGGGAATGTTGAATATTTAAATATTTTTAAAATTATTATTTTTCATATTTTCTTGAATATTTGTTGTTTATTTATTTGAAACCTTTGTGTATGATACTTATACAAATGCATGATTTTCATTGTATTATTGAGAGTTTTTCCTTCAAGTGTAGAAAATAATTATACTATTATTCCCAATTATTGGTAACTATGAATGGGTCAAACCAATTTGGTTTGTGTTGATGTGTTTTGTTATGCCACCTGTCAGAGTGGGCAGAAATGAGGATCAACTGGATAGGGTCAAATTCATGGATATGAATCTATTTGGAGTAGTGAAACCTGAAGAACAACTCACAAAATGGAAGAAGATAGTCTTCAAAACAAAAGTTGTATTAATGATCATTGGCTAAAAAGTGCATAAGAATATACATTATATAGTGACTAATTAAGTTACCCAGAAAGGTAATTAACTCAACTCACAATTATAAAATGACTTAAAGTGCATTTACCTTAATTACCTATGATTAACCTAAGAAAGATATATAAGACCACATAGACAAAACCTAATGGGAAAAAAGTCAACACCAACACACATCCTTAAGTGTAACTTAGGTGGGTAGAATAATTGGGTCCTAGCATAAAGGCATAATGAGGTACACAATTACAAAGAGATAATCTCCAAGAGGAAGAAGAAGATAGAGTTAATTAAACCACAACAAGAGCTTGGAAATGAAGATACTTGATCTCAGTGAAAGGTTTGGTCAATATACTAGTGATTTAATCCATTTTTTATATATATCAGAGATTAATGAATTACTCATGAATGAGTTATCTAATTAAATACATGTGAATATTGATATACTTGGTCCATTGATAGAAGACCATTTTTATATAGATCTATATAGCACTTTGGTTGTCATAGAAGATGATTATTGGTCATCAAAGCTATATCCCAAACACAATAGCTCCTCTATATTCTACCTCTGTAAAAGACAAATAAATAACATTCTAATTTTTTATAGACCAACTAATCAGACTTAAACTAAGACAGAAACTGTATCTAAAAGTAGACTTATAATTTTAAATGTCACCGGCCTAATATAGATATGTACACCCAACTAATTTGATGTTGATGCCCACTCCATAGTGAATATTAAAACTATGAGTACCCTAGATGTAGTGGAGAATTCATTTATCTACTTTTGAGTTCAGCTCATGTGGTTCCTAAATAAATATGGAGACTATGCCCACTACATATGAAAGGTTAGGTCTAGTGTGCATAAGATATATAACACTAACAAGAAGTTATAAAAATGATGTAGCATCAATTGATGGAGATATAAAAATAAGCCTTAAGCTTCACAATAGATAGAAAATGAGCTAGATCTGGAATATAGTTAGCCATGCTAAAATATGCAAGTAAACCAAGAGCATATTTGGATTATGCAATAGTGATCCCAGAGTTAGATTGAGAAATTTTATTCCTAAGGAAGTAATGTAATAAGCCCAAATTAGTCATCGAGAACCTATCAAGAAAAAATATTTTTCACTACTATGATGGTGGATGGAGAACTCCCTGTGATCAATAAATCATCTATGTAGAGAACTATAATCAATAGTGAATCATCTTATCATAAAATGTGGACATTCAATTCTAAATGGCATTGGGTAAACCCAATAGAAAGAATAAATGAGTCCATCTTGGCATACCAAGTTTGAGGACCCTATTTGAGGCCACATATTTTTGAAGTTTGAAAACTAAGGAATAATATTCCACAAATCCTTATGGTTGATCCATGTATATTTATTCTTTGAGCTCATCATGAAGAAATAAACTCCTCACATCCATTTGATGAACATCCTAGTGATGTGTCATATCAATGGAAAGAGAGAGTTAGATTAAGTTCATCTTGGAAGAACCTAAGAAAATCCTTTTGTTACCAAACTTGATTTGAACATGTTTATGGACCCATTTGCTACAAAATTTGTTTGGTAGATCCACCTACATAGAATAACTTTTCTTCCCTTAGGAAGTGGGATTAAATCCCAGTGTTATTTCTCTATAAGGAACTATACTCATCTTCCATATTAGTATCCCACTCAAGATTAATTTAAGACTTATGAAATTATTATGGATAAAAATTATATGAAATAAAATAATGTAGGGAATCTTGTAAAAGTGAATGGGTTTGCTTATTATGTGATAGATATCTAAACAATTAGCCATCACTTTGTAGTGTTTATCTAGCCCAAATAGGAATAGTGCTTAGAGAGTTAAGAGGGGATTCATCATAATCTATAGATAATTTAAGAGAAGTATGAGAATCCTCATCACTACTCTCATTGTCAAAACTAGAAGAAGAATCTAGATCATTAAGAGGTTAATTAGGCAGATCTAAATTATCAAAATTATCATCAAATCTTAGTGTATCTAAGGAAGGGGGAGAGGTGTCAAGTGTGGACTTTAAAGGACCCTCTATAAAATTAAAATTATTCTTAATATACTATTATAAACAAATAGGAATAGTGCTTAGAGAGTTAAGAGGGGATTCATCATAATCTATAGATAATTTAAGAGAAGTATGAGAATCCTCATCACTACTCTCATTGTCAAAACTAGAAGAAGAATCTAGATCATTAAGAGGTTAATTAGGCAGATCTAAATTATCAAAATTATCATCAAATCTTAGTGTATCTAAGGAAGGGGGAGAGGTGTCAAGTGTGGACTTTAAAGGACCCTCTATAAAATTAAAATTATTCTTAATATATTATTATAAACAAAATTTTCACCCTTTAAGAGGGTGTTCAAGCCTCCTCACCTAAGTGAGAGCATGGAGACTCTTCAAAGGTTATGGGTGACCTTATGGCTAAATAAAATGTATAGATAGGGATATATCATTTGATTAATCACTTAATAACTATCAATATTTTGGAATAAAAGTGACTAAAATGGGGGTGAATCAATCTTCAAAACCTTATCAATTTCACTTAAGCAATTAAGAACCATTCAAACAAGAACATAGATCTAGCAAGCATAAACACATATCCACATAAGCATGGAACATAAGAACACATCACATATGTGGGAAAAAATAAATGGGAAGAAAACCCATTTATATTTTAAAATGGAGTAAATTCCTATAAGATAAACACCAAATTTAGTGAATCATTAACTTCACATGGAGCATTAACCCCAACTAGCTAAGAACCAACTCATCTAGCCTTTAACAAGAACCAACTTGAAAGCAGGCACCAAAAACTTATATGAATCATCACCTACTCATCCAAATTATTTATTTTATCACCTTAAACATACCTTGTTTCTCAACCAAATGATGATGACCACCTCTTCAGCTCTTCACACTCTTAGCCCTCTCAAACTACTTTCTAGGTCTCTTCACTCAATTAGGTCTCTTAAAGACTGATTAGGTCATATGACCTTTATCCTCATACATATAACTATATAAAATATTAATAAATAATAATATATACTCATTTTATGGTCTGAAATACATTATTTTTATTACTAATGTCATATTTTATTTGTTGTTCTCTACACACCTGTAATGTACCTAAAATTTCCTAAATATAAGTCTCTTGTTCATATCCTTCTTGGTCAAAAAAATGCACTTACCCTCTTAGTTCAGCCATGGAATATATCTTATGGAATATCATTAATAAGTATAAAATGTGATTTAAGTCCCTTTAGTTCTTTCATACCTTAATTAGGCCTCATTTCATCTTTAGGTCTCATGGAGACCTAATCCCATTAGGTTTACTTTAGGACATGTTACACTTTGCCTTCCTTGAAACACATTAAAACACTTAAAAAATAGGAAAATATAATATTACACTAAAATATACCTCTTATAAACTTATCTATGCTCCATAACACATTTTATCTACAACCACTACTTGAAGCATACTAGGCATGTGCATACCCACAAAGTATATCTTAAACTAATAAATAAAAAACATAATTTTTAGAAAAAAAAAGGAAAAACATAAAATATACATAATATAAATGATATAAATTTCATCACCATATGTTTTAGACTCTAAAAATTAGGGCAAAAAGACTCAAACCCTTCTTTAAAATTAGCCCACTTAGAACTGCCAACTAGCCTCAAAACATAGTCATGGAAACTTGAACTTAGAATAACTAAAAGAAAACAATCAAGGACTTAAAATTCATGAAAAATATCCTAAAACATACTCATAATAACATAAAACTAAAATATCATAATCTCTAATGTCATTTATTGGTTTTGTAGAATAATTTGTTGTCTTCAATATACATAGTCAAACCTAAACCAATCAACCCCTTTTGGATTCAACATTTAAATCACTTTCAATAAATCTAAAAAATTATAAAAAATCATGGATATAACATACATGTCCCATAAAAAAACATCATGTGTAATATAAACTTCAACTAATGGCATAGATCCACAAACTCATATTACCTTGAAGCACAGTCATGGTGATAATGACCTTCAACACCTATATGACCATTTAAAAATATTATTAATGAATTTGTATGATCCTATGAGATAATTATACCATTATTATATAGATATATAATATGTTTAAATGTAAATATTGGTCTTGTAGACTAATCTCATAACCTCACTATATAGGGATCTCACTAACATAGACAAGTCAATTTATGAGCAACTTTTTCAATATAAACACTGACAGCCAAAACTTATATCCAAAATTAATATGTCTTAAAATTATTTTGAAATTTATCTATCCACTTGGATTCATCCCTATTCCATGATAACACATCCCTAATCATATTCTCACTTTTGCCTTGGTTTATCACTATTTGCATCATTAGGTTTATTAGCGACTGGTCAACTTGGATGACCAGTTTAGCACACATGAGGGATATAAAATTCTAAATAATTACCATGGACATAAAATAAAATTCTAAAACTTATCCATCCAATGATTTTCATACTTTTACTTGGTCAACTCTGATTGTTACAACAAATCTTCAAGAAATGCGCTCTTTCTTGTAGGGTTTGATCACACACCTAACAAACCAATCACACCTATAGATGCATGGGATATTTCAATAAAACCAAAAATCACTTATAAATCCATTCCAATACATTCTAGGTTATTTTTATCAACAACTTTCACATCAAGCCATTATTAGGGTTTTAGATAGGGTTAACATTATTTATGGTGTTAATGATTATTCATAAAGGATTGCCCCTAATTTTTAAACATAATTCATAGATATATTATATATGTCCATTACTAATATCTACTTAATTTCTCACGTTCCCATATAGATGTTATAAATTCCAATGAACACTTAAAAGTCCTCAATTTGAAACTCTTCATTCTGTGCACTTGAGAGACCTCAAAACCACTTTTTATGCCTTTTCTTGCAAACTATGACCTAATTTTTTTTGAAAATTCTTGAAACATAATATAATACCTATTTAAATTATTTAATACTCACACTTCCCTTGGAAACTGATCTTGATACCCCATTAGGCCATACTCTCTCTCTCTCTCTCTCTCTCTCTCTCTCTCTCTCTCTCTCTCTCTCTCTCTCTCTCTCTCTCTCTCTCTCTCTCTCTCTCTCTCTCTTTGATTGCTTAGACCTTGACCTGCAAACTATATTAGGCCTTAAAACTAACCTTCATGCCTCTTTTCATGGAATATAAACTTAATTATCAAACTCAAACAACCTATCACATTCTCAAATATCTATTTAAATCTTTCATAGTCCTTGAAAACACCTCATGACACCTCATTAGGTCAAGTAGGGTCTAAAACTAGTCTAGTTATAATCTTAGACTTAAGGTCTTATCCTTGTAGTCTTAACTTAAAATATATTGAGTGATAAAATAACTTATATTGATGATATATAAACCTTATAAAACCTCTTATGTCTTTATAAATCCATCTCACCAAGACACCATGCTCAAACCTTCTCACTAGGACTTTACAAGTTATGACTAATGCTTTGACTAGGCTTCTCAAGCACTTGAATCTTGAAAACTAATATTAAAAAAATATTTGATGCTTATAAACCTTTATCACATTACTTAAATTTCCACCATTTACATTCTCATGATATGACTATGTGTTTTGACTAGGCTTCTCAAGAAACCTTGTTCTCAAGGATTAGTACTCAAGCATGCTTGATTGCTTACTTGATCATCAAACCTCTTTATGATAATATTGATAGTCATCAATCTAACCTAAATAATTAAATTTACCATATAATAATTAGTTTATTTAAAATTCTCTCTCAACAAAGATACATTAGGTTTCCTTCATATTCTCTCTTGTCACATGGCTTCCTTATCACTTCAAGCACACAAGCTCATACCTCATAGACCACTCACTATGGATCTTCACCAAATGTACCTTGACATAAATGACATTAACCTTGACATAAATGAAAATATTTATCAACAAGCTCACCCTTTTTCATTTATCACAAAATTTTTTCAATCTTCTCACTCTCATCTCCCCCAATTTGCTTAATCTCCATTCTTAAACTTTCTCCCTCTTTGACATTAATGACAAAGGGTCTTCCACAAATTGTCATATTATTCTTATCAAGATTGATATGATACAAATATTTGATCACACAATAGGACACCATATTATTATCATCAACTTCACTTTGATATTATGAACAAACTAAAAATATCCCCCTCAAACAAAGTATCCATCATGCTTCTATTGATAAATAGTGTCTCCATAAAGCCTAATGGAGCCACCCATTTCCATAAGGCACTATATATATATATATATATATATATATATATATATATATATATATATATATATATTAGGAGATTATGAGATATACATGTTCTCACAAGATTGAATATCCTTTAGTATCCTTTTAGGCTTAATTGGAAATATAGGCTTGATTTATTTATCAATTGTTTGATCATCAATGTGAGCTGACAATAGACATTCCTGACTTGATTTCACATATATAGTATTCTCTATCATAAAAAATAGTCCACTTGAGATTTTAGATTTATCATGACTCATATTTACTATCTTTGGTTTTCATACATTCATTTTCCTTATTTTTTGTACTCTAGGGGATTTAAACCTCCTATTTTGACTTAATGATCTTCTAAATCTATTAGGATAAAATATTCCAATGTGTCCTACATTATGAAAACTATATGAAATCACCTTATACATACCATTTAATTGATGTGAACTATGACTCCTTCTATAGTTACATTAGTACTCATTCTTGAAGGGTCTTCTACACTCTCTTACTTTATGACTGAACTGACTACATACAAAAAAATAACCATTGAATGAATTATCATACCTCATAGCATTAGGTTTTTTTATTGTTTTTTTTTATGTTGAATTTATTTTATTTAATAACCTTATCCTTGACTTGAGATTCCTCCTTTTGGTCTTCTTTGAAGCCAAGTGTTGTCTTATCACTTTCATATTTTTTACTACTTAAGATATCATCTAGAGCCTTATTAATCTTTTCAAACTTCTTAAAGGTTTTTACATTGTTAGATGCTTGATCCAACTTATATTTCAAGGATTCCACTTTAGTTTCACACCTAGTTCATTATTCCTCTTTAGCCTTTATGTTTGCATTGAATATCTCCATTTATGATTCAATTTGACTGATGATCTCATCATACTCCTTGGAAGTGTTAGTCTCTCCTAAAACAAGCCAATATGTTCCTCATAGTCCTTAACTAATGAGCTTAGTTTGTTATTATTTCTTCTTTGGAACTTCAACTCATATAGGTCACTTACCAATTCTGCCCCAAGGTTCACTTCAGATTCTTATTCATCTATGTTTACATCAACCATAAGGACTTTCCAAACCCTCATTGTCTAATTCTATGGCCATGAATAAGGTTTTATTATTGTCATGTTCATGTTTATTATTGTCATCATCACTATTATATGTGCTTATGCCACTTACATTAGATGAGTTATCTTCTTTGGTATAGAAATTTTTCTTATTTTTGAATGACCCTTTCCTACCTTCATGCTTCCTAAAATATCTCTTATTATTATCAAGATTATAAACCTTCTTATAATCTAAATGATGTTCATCATGTTATTCATCATGTTTATAATTATCTTTTTTAGGACACATAGATTCAAAGTGACCAATCTTACCATGGTTGAAACATTTGGAAGGTAATTTACCCTTATACTTACTAGATCCAAACCTCAACTTCCTTAAAAATGTGGATATCAGTGATCATCAACAACATCTGAACATTCCTCATCCTTGATCTTCTTATATTTTTAATTCTCAACTTTAAACATTACTTACTTCTTGGGATGTCCTCCTTCATTTGCTCTCATCACATAGGTAGTGAAGATGCCATGAAGCCCATCCATCTCTATCTTATCAAAATCTTGTATCTCTTCTACTATAGATACCTAAATCAAATGTAAGATTTAATTATATCAATACCTTTTGAACAACTATATACTCTTTCACTTCTTCTCCTAATACTCTTATGACATTGACAACTTCATCAACCTTCAATAGGTAGGATGTAATGGTTTCATCTTTAGACTTTAAAACTATCTTTAGTAGGTCTGTAGCTTGACCATATTTAACTTGGTGTCTCCTTCATAGATATTATTTAATTTGACCCATATCTCTTTTGTTGATACACAATTCATAGTGTTCATGATCTCTACCTTTGATAAGCCACAAAGAATGGAATTCATTGCCTTGGAGTTGTTTTCACTAGCCTTCTTACCTGATGCATTAGTTGGTTAAATAAGAGGAGAACTATATCCATCCACAACTAACTACCAAATATCATAACCTTGAGAAATGAAATATATATTCATCTTGATGTTATAAAATTCATAATTAGATATATTTAATAATGTATCCTTACTGGTAGAGAAACTACCTTGAGCTTGATGACTAGCCATCCTTACTTTTAGGATCTCCTATAGGATTTTAGACCTACTTAAAAATACTAAGATATCATACCAAATATTTGAATAAAAATTATTAAGATGGGGATGAATCATTCTTCAAAACCTTACTTATCTATTTAACTTAATAAATTATGAACCATTCAAACAAGTACATAGATCTAGCAAGAATAAGCACATATCCACATAAGCATGAAACACAAGAACACATCACATATGTGGTAAAACCTAAAGGGAAAGAAAAACCAATGATATATAAAAATTTAATATATTCCTATAATACAAACACTAAATTTAGTGAAGCACCCACTTCACATGGAGCACTAACCCCAACTAGCTAAGTACCAACTCATCTAGGCTTTAACAAGCACCAACTTGAAATGAGGAACCAAACCCCTAAATGAATCAACACAAACTTAGTTAACTTATTTATTTAATAAAATTAAATAAAAATTATTTATCAACAAATTATTTATGACCACCTCTTCATCTCTTCATCTCTTCACACTCTTAACCCTCTCAAATTGCCTTCTAGGTCTCTTCGCTTAATTTGGTCTCTTGAAGACTTATCAGGTCATATGAACTTGATCATCATACATATAACCTCTATAAAATATTAATCACTCTTCATATAAATTCCTATTATGGTATAAAATACCTTCTTATGCTTAACAATGTTGTATTTTATTTGATTATTCTCTACACACCTGTTATAGGCCTAAAATTGCCTTGTATCTATACAAGTATCTTGTTCATATCCTTATTAGTCAGTAAAACACCATTAAAATTTTAGGTCATACATGGAATATATCTTAGTATATATCATAAACATGGATAAAATTTTATTTGAGTCCCTTTAGGTCTGACATACCTCAACTAGGCCCCACATCATCTCTAGGTCTCAAGGAGACCTAATCTCATTAGGTCTACTTTAGGACACATTACACTTTGCCTTCATTAGAACACAATAAAACACATAAAATGGCATGAAAATATAATATTACAATAAAATATACCTTTTATAATCTCATTTATGCTTCATAATAAATTTTATATCCAACCACTACTTGAATCACACCATTTGAATTGTTCAAAATTATGCCTATGCATACCCAAAAATTTTGTCTTAAACTAATGAAGATAAAAGACAATTTTTTTTAAAAAACATGGTAAAAAATAAAATATTCATAATAAAAATTTTCTTATTTTCATCACCATATTATTTAGACTCCATAACTCAAGTCAAAAGGACTCAAACCCTTCTCTGCAAGTAGCCCACTCAGAACTACCAACTAGCCTCAAAATGTAATCATGGAAAATTAAAATAATGATACATAAAATAACATAATCAAGGACATAAAATTCATTAAAATTATCCTAAATCATAATAATAACATAATATAATAAAAATATCATAATATCTAATGGAAATTATTGATTTTGCAGACCAATTTGTTGTCTTTAATACACCAGTCAAACATGAACCAGTCAACCCCTTTTGGCTTCAACATTTAAATCACTTTAATAACTATAAAACCTTATAAAAATCATGGATAAAACATAAATTTCACAAAAAACATCATATTTATTATAAACTTCAACTCAGGGCATAGAGCCATAAACTCATCATTGCAACTTGCTTACCTAGAAATGTCAGTTTACCTTGAAGCACAGTCATGGTGATAATGAATTTCAACACCTATATAACCATTTATAGATACTCATAATTAATTTTTATGATCATATCGGATAATTATAACATACACACACACACACATATGTATATATATATATGTATATATATGTATGTATGTATATATATATATATGTATATATAAATATATATATATATATATATATATATATGTATATGTGTATATATATATATACATATATAAATATATATATCTACATATATATGTATATATATATGTGTGTGTGTGTGTGTGTGTGTATGTATGTATATATATATATATATATATATATATATATATATACACATGTATGTATGTATGTATGTATGTATATATATATATATATATATATATATATATATATACATATATATATATATGTATGTATGTATGTATATATGTATGTATGTATATATATGTTTAAATGATAATATTAGTATTGCATACCAATCTCATAACCTCACTATACACAGACCTCACGAAGATAGGTAAGTCAATTTATGAGCAATTTTTTCACTATAGCCACTTACCTCAAAAAATTATATCCAACATTAATATGTATTAAAATTATTTAAATATGTTTCCATTCACTTTTATTCATCTCTATTCAATAATAACACATACCTAATCATCTTCTCACTTTTCTTTGTGTTTATCACTATTTATATCATTAGGCATGTTAGTGATTGGTCAACTTGGATGACCAATTTAACACACATTATGGATATAAATTACTAATAAACCAACATGAACATCAAATACAAGTATAAAAATTATCCATCTAATGATTTTCATACTTTGACTTGGTCAACTCTAACTACTATAGCAAATATTTGAGAAATGTGCTCTTTTCTATACGGTTTGCTCACACCCCTGAGAAACCAATCACACCTAGAGGTGCTTGGGAGAGTTTAATATAACCTCAAATACCTTATATATCCATACCAATCCATTATTATAATTTTTTATCAACATATTTCACATTGGGTCAATGTTGGGGTTTTAAAGAGGGTTAACATTATTTATGGTGTTAATAATTATTCATAAAGGACCACCCCTCATTTCCAAAAATAATGCATAGATATATTATCTAGGACCCTTAAACATCTCTACTTAAAAAATTTGGTTCCCATGTAGATGTTACACATGCCAATGAACACTTGAAAGTCTTTTTGAGGTTGAGAACCCTTCATTTTGTGCACTCGATAGACCTCAAAACCATTTTCCATGCATTTTCTTGAAAATAATGACATAAAACTTTGTGAACATTATTTAAAAATCATATAATACATATTACCATTCTCACATACTCCCACTTTTCTTGGAAATTTATCTTAATACCTAATTAGGCCATACTCTATCTCTTTGCTTATTTAGACCTTAACTTGCAAACCATATTAGGCCTTAAAACTGACCTTCATGCCTCTATTAATATAATCTCCACATCATTATAAAACTAAAAAAAACTATATCATTCTCAAATACTTCCTTACATCCTTCATATTCCTTGACAACACATCATGACATCTCATTAGGTTAGGTAGGGTTTAGAACTAGTCTAGTTATAATCTTAGACTAAAGTGTTTTACCCCTATAGGCTCACCTTGAAACTATTTTTAATGATCCAATACCTCATATTCATTTTAAATAATCCTTATATATCCTCTTATGTCTCTGTGCATTCATCTCACTAGGAAAGCATGCTCAAACCTTCTCATTAGGACTTTATAATTTATGACTAGTGTCATAACTAGTCTTCTGAAGCACTTGAAGCTTGACAACTGATCTTGAAAGACTCTTTGATGATTATATACCTTGATCACATGCCTTACATTCTCACCATGCACATTCTCATGATATGAATATGCTTGTTATGAATAATATTCTTAAGACACCTTGTGCTCAAGTATTAGTACTCAAACATGCTTTACTACTTACTTGATCATCAAATCTTTTTGTGAAAATACTGATAGTCATTAGGCTAACCTAAATCATGAAATTAACCATAGAAAAATAATTAGGTTTGCTTCAAATTCTCTCTTAATAGATATACATTAGGTTACCTTAAAATTCTCTCTTATCACATGGCCTCCTTTTCACATCAAGCACACAAGATCATACCTCATAAACCACTCACTATACACCTTCACCAGATATACCTTGACATCAATGACATCAACCTTGACATCAATGATAAAAATTATCAACACACTAAACCTATCACTTACTTGGGAAAAAAGAGAGAGAACCAAAAGCAAACTAAACTAGGGAGGTGATCTACCAAATTTATCTCCTTCACTTTCTTATAATACACTGAGGACATGAACTATGTTTGAATCTAGTTGTACAACTCAAATGGGGTATCCAAACATGAATGCTTCACATAGAGGATATAAAATGATACATAGACTAAGGGGTTGATCAAGAAGCCTAAAAGACACTAATGAATGCTTCCACTTTTAGTCCATGTAAAATTATTTATAATCATTCTATGTGGCCTACAAAGATGACCAATCACTTGCAAAGAGGTAAACATGACATGAAAAATGAGAATAAGTAGCATATTATCACTATCATTCATCAAATATCATGAATTATATACTAGATACAAGTGTTGAGAATACTTAATTTGGCTTAATTCAATTTAGAGGCAAAACAAGTGTTCATTTTGATAGGGATACACCATATCTAGCAAAAGTATCACTTATAATGCCAAAATTAGGCATACATATAGAAGAGAATAAGAAAGAAAAAGAAGATAGGCATTGGATAAGCATATGAAAAGTGTCACTTCATGAAATATCAAGTTAAAAATAATAATTCCTATAAGTATTAATTTTATGAATATTATCTAAAATGTGTCATCTTGTTTTGATCTTCTTCTTCATCAAGGTGGCATAGGAGATAATCATTGTCTTCTATGGCTCATCCATCTTCCTTGAAACTACACATTATGAATGATTATGAAGTTTAAAATCATATCATTATAATCTAACTACTTTAAATTCATTTTAAATATATTTACTATCCCTATAATAATTCATCTCTCTACATTTGTTCCATAATTTTACTCGTAGTTCTCACATTTACTCTCTTAGAGGTTTATTCCTTGTAACCCTATTTCGATACAAATATCCTTGATTTGAGTGATATGAAATAATTTTAGGAAAAATAAAAACATATTTTAGTACCCTTTATCTTGGTTTAGCTTCACCCAAAATTTAAATACCCAACTCCTAATTTAGACCCACCTTATCAACACCCATCTTTCCTAATTATGCATAATTAGGCCTAAAGTAAGCCTACAATATTGGAGACCATAAAATTATAATCCAAAACCTCCAAAATATTTTTGGTAATAATAAATAATGTGATATGTAAATTTTTAATAATTTAAAAGGGTTTAAACTCAAGTTATGCAAGTTATAAGTTTGTTAGCCCTAGGTTACAAAAACATAGGCCTAAATAGGATGAGAGAAAATAAAAATACATAGGGTTAGTTCTTTTTAAATTCAAGGTAAACCAATAAATTTATTATTTTTTACCCAACTCACTTCGATGCTAACAACAATTAGTTTTGTATGATCAACATCAACAATCTCCCAAGAAGAAATAAGGCAAAATTCTATGTGTAAAAGAGGATTGTGTCATGGATATAGGTGTGTTTTTCTTAATATTTTTTTATCAAATTAAAAACATATATATAACCATATAAGTATTACCATGTCTCCAACACACATTTAAAATCCATGCTAACTCTAATTCTAATTCAAACATTGTATAATATCTCTCATTCTTAGAAACATGCTTACAAGAGGAGCTCTTTAGCAAGCTTGTTTGTTTTATTTGTGTTTGATGTTATAGAGTTAAATTAATATTATTTACATTAATTATCATCCCTTTTAAACTATCCAAAAATATTATAACATCTCATTATGGTTTTCACTCTTCATTCTTTTTTAAACTACCATATTTTATGCAATATAAGCTTCTCTTACTTGAGAATGTGGACCTACAGGTCTACAGACCTATATATCTATATTAACCTTTTTTTAAACCCTTAAGGACATGTTTATTTTTATTACAAACCATTTATTCATATCCTTGAGTTTTTAGATTAGTTTTCAAGATCAAACTTCTTTGAAGCCTCTTAACTTGTCTCTAAACACCTAGTTTTGCTTGCAAACAATAAACTGATGTTATTTAGGTATGTACCTCATATTTCCATTCAAAACATCAAAAGTAATTTCCCATAAAATTTTCATTATTATATTTGAATACTATAGGTTCTCTTTGGACTATATTGAAAAGATTTGGAATACATTAATGTATGATTTACATAGGAGATCTAGAAGTGTAAATGAATAGCAAAGCATGATAGAATAACCAAATCAATAAAAACAATGTTTAATGTATAAAAAATTAAAGAGGTAAAAAACCATGGTGATTATTCATATAATTAAGAAACACCCAAATACATAATTCCTCATCCTCTCACTTCTTCTCAAACAAAATTATTCGCAAAACTCTTCATAATGCTTGCATATATCTCCCATAGTTCACAAAATGATATTGTGTATTATTATATTTTACAAAAGGGGTAAAATCCTATTTATAATAGGAATGGAGAGATGTGACCATTATTACCAACAATTCCTACCTTTCACTAAGGAAATAATTTAGTTATTAAATAATATGTTTTAATATTGTATTTACATAATGTTTTAACCCATGTTAAATATAATAATAAAATATTTATTATTTTACCAAATGTTAAGGGTCCAGTAATGGTACCCACGTAACATTAAATGTTCCAAAACTCCCCATTAATGTTAAGTGTAGATAAAAACCATAATCACCTTAAATTAATTATACTATGTGTAAAAAAGTGAAGGATTTAAAAACTTTCATCATGTTAAAACTCACATTTTGAAATAAAACTAATTATAATCCATAAACTAATCAAAATTAAGTTTAATCTAGCATGATTATGAGACTACATCTCATAGTTTTTCATGAATAATCACTAAGAATATTTGGAGCCTTTTATAACATAAACCTCCATTATAAAGAATGTTTTAAAATGTATTGGGATACAAAAGTAGAACTTCCACATGAAGTTTACTCAAATTTCATAACTTCCACATAAAGTTTATAGTGTTTTATAATTATAAAATGTATATAGAAGAATTAAAAACATATGGATATCAAAAAGTGGCATTGTCATTCACACTCCCCCTCGATATAAACTCTGAGAGGTCCATCATTGCATAAAATTGATAAAAGCTGGTATCACCAAGTGATTTTATAAGGATATCTTCCATTTTTTCATCCATAAGATAGAATTTCAGATCAATATCACCACTGATAACTTTCTCTCAGATAAAATGCACATGAATTTCAATATGTTTAGTTATTTAGTGTTACAATAGATTTTTTTGAGAGTTATATAAATTTAGTTATCACAATGAAGGATGGTACTATGATAAACATGCAAATTATGTTTTTCTAATAACTTTAATATCTAAATGACTTCTTTGATATCTTCCATAACACTTTTATACTCTGATTTAGTAGAAGAGATAGAGGTAGTAGGTTTCTTCTTGTTTCTCCAAGTAATAGCATTTGCACCAAACTTAAACACATATCTAGAAGTAGATTTCTGATATATAGTATCATGAGCATGGTCAATATTACAATAACCATATAATTTAGCATTATCAATGGAAGAATAAAATATGAAAAAAAAAATAAACCAAAATTAATTATTCTTCTGATATAACAAATAATATGTTTATCTAATTTTAAATGAGCCGATATGGATTCTACATAAAAATAGAAGCAACACTTATATAATATGAAATATCTAGAATAATAATGGTTACATAAATAAAACTACCAACAATTTTTCTATATAAAGTAGGGTTAGATTTTTAACATGCAGGGTTTGGATCAAGTTTAAGACCAACTTCATTAGGAGTAGAAAAAGATTTATAATCAAGCATGTTAAACTTAACAAGAAGGTTATAAGTATACTTATATTGTGATACAATAATAGAATGTTTATCTTGAAAGATATAAATTCCTAAAAATAATGTATAATACCTAAATTAATCATTCCAAACATTTAACTTAGTTTATCCTTATATTTATGAATTAAACTAGTCAGATCACTAGTAATTAAAATATCATCAACATAAAAAAAAATTGAGATTAAATGACCATTTTAAATTTTAATAAAGAGATCATTATTTGAATAGTAGTTAGTAAAACTTAATTATTTATCGACGATCTTATTTTAAACCATATAAATATTTATTTAACTTTTATACATAATATTCTCTATTAGGGTAAATGAAACCTCTAGCTGAGTCATGTAGATTTACTTTTCTAAATTTATATTTAGAAATACATTCTTGACATAAATTTTGTGGATAATCTAACTATTTTATGCTATAAGAGCAATAAAAGGTCTAATAGTACTCATTTTTGCTATAGAAGCAAAGGTTTTAACATAGTCAATCTCAGGTTTTTGAGTAAACCCATGAGAAACTAATTTAGCTCTAAACTTATCAATTTTACCAATCAAATTATATTTAATATTATAAAGCCACATAAAACTAACAATATGTCTTTTAGGTGGAGGGACAAGATTCTAAGTTTTATTTTTAATTAAGGCATTATATTTAGCTTTCATAAAAACATTCCATCTTTAATATTGAGTGGATTCCTCTAATTATTGAGGTTCAAATTCATACATAGTCATTAATGCATGATAATAATGATGACTTCTAGTTAATTTATTAATGTTATTAACATTAGAATATTAGATTAGGGATTCTACCCATTTGGATATTCTAGATTGAACATGAAACTCATGGGATTCATCAGACTCTAAGTTATCCAAAACTAAATCAACTTCTTCAAGGGCATCATTATTTCATCATAATGAAAAAAATGAGATTTAGGTTTATCAATAAAATAACACTAAGGAGGTTCCATAAAAGGATCACAAAAAGATTTTTCAAGAATAAAAACAATCACAAAAAGATTTTTCAAGAATAAAAACATTCTTATTGTTTATGATCTGACATTTAGAAGGATCATACACTCTTAAATATTTTGTATTGCCTCCACAACATAAAAAAAAATGCAAGAATAAAAAGTTGGATCATGCTTCTTTCTTTTAACTTTAGTAATAAAGATAGAAACAAAACTACCAAAAAATCCTAAGATGAGCCACATTGTGTTTATTTTTAATCCATATTTATAAACAGGGAAAACTATGAAAATATTTGGTAGGAATTTTATTCATAATATTCACAATAGTATGTCATGGCTTTGACCCATAAAAATTTAGGAACATTTACAAATTGTAACATTGTTCTATTCATTTCTATTATGGTGTAGTTTTTTATTTTAGCAATACCATTTTACTGAGGAGAATATGAATTTATTAATTCCCTTTGAATACCACAAATAATAAAAAAAGAATAAAAATATTTAATAATATATTCATCATCATTATCAATTCTTAATCTCTTAATAAAAAAATTAGATGCATTTTCAATACTAGATGTAAATTCCCTCAATTTAAACAACACAAAAAAATTATTTTTAATAAAAGATGATCATATCATTCTAGTGTAATTAATTAATAAAAATAATAGTATATAAAGAATCATTAAGAGATACAACTTCAAAAGGTCCTAAAACATCACTATGAATCAATTATAAAAGATGTGAGAAATTCACATCATGATTCTTGTGAAAGGGGTTAGTATGTTGCTTATCACATAAGCAATCCTCACAAGATTCATGATGTGAGGGGATAATAATAAGTGTAACAATAATATTATTTTTAAACATATCATTCAAACTTATAAAATTAACATGTCCTAATCTTTCATGCCATAATTGAGATTCATTCTTATTGTGTGATGAAAGAAAACATTTAGAAGAAGGAGAAAAGATATATAGACTATTATTTAGAACACCTTCAACAATCAAAGAATCATATTAGTTTCTAATGGACCATATATCATTAAGAAATTTTATAATTAAATTATCATTTGTAAGTTTAAAACAAGATCAAATTATTTTTAAGCTTAGGTACATAGAAAACATCATTTATAGTAACATTTTAAAACTTTATTTTTCCTTATTTAGTTACTTATAAAAATAAATTATATTTTAAGTAAATTATTTCAGATATTATTCTAGAATCACATAGAATATTAGATAAAAAATTCATATGGTGTGATGCACCGCTATAAAAAATCCACTCACTTTCATTTAAAGTAAATAAAATAGAATATAAAGCAATAGCATTTTGATCTTGACTATTAATTTGATTAGGGTTTTGATTCTTATACTTATTTTGATTAGATTCATTCTCTTTATTATTTTTATAATATTTATTGTTAATTATAACCTCATTTTTATAATAGGTTTCCTTTTTATGACCAAATTTATCACATAGATTGCAATTCCAATTAAACTTAGATTTATGATTCTAATTACTAGATTGTTTATTCTTATTTTATGCCTTTACTAAAACTAGGGTTAGATTTATGGTTTTTATTCTTATCAGAAACATTATTTAAGGTGATAAGTGTCTAATTGGTATTCTATATAGAATCAAAATTGATCATAACTTTCTCTTCTTAAATCAGGAGAATAGACAAAGTGGTAAGGTTAGGAATATCTTGCTTAGTTTGATACTTAGAATTCAAAATTGAAATAAAATTTATAATATTTTCATGATTATATAATTAAATGATAAAATAAAACACTTTATTATAAATAAAATTACAATTACATCCATCTAACTGAGCTTTAATGTTTTTAATTTTGGCAATAAAAATATTACTTTCTCATCACTTTTTATGGGTATTTTCAGTAATTCAAGGATTAACTTAAAAATATTCCATAGGTAAGTGCCCACGTGCATGGATTTAAGGAGTTCAAATAATCACTAGGAGACTCCTGATTACTAATGTAGAGAAGGAATTCATCCTTAACACTCTATAAGATAATGGACATAGCTTCTTATTATTTTTGTTGAAATACATTGATAAGCTCGGGGGTCACATGTCATCTAAAAAGGGATTTTTTAATCCCAATGATAATATTTCACAATTTTTGGACCATAAATTTAGTTTTAACATGAATTTTATATATATTATAGTTATTTCCATTAAACATTTAAGATTTATCTAAATAAAAATGAAGAAAAGTCATAACTTCCCTTTAAATAGGAAAAAAAACAAATGCTTAAAATAAAACTTTTTTATTGTGAATTTTAACTTAATTTGATATTAAAACAAAAATTTAAGTGAAAATAGACAATAATTATTTAATTTAATGCTATAAAAAGCAAAAAATTATGAAAAATTTCATAGAAAAAGAGTGTCACAAAAAAATACTAATTTGAAAACAAATTAACTTTTATAAAGAGTTTTTCACATTGTTTTTTGATATAAAAAGAATCACACATGAAAATATACTTGATTACACAATTTATATGTCAAATAATGAAAATTTTTGAATTATAAATTTACTAAACTAGGTGTCAAAAGAGTCGTTCTTGAAAGAAGGCATTAAATATATAAAATAATATGCAAGAACATGGATGTAGATGGGTGAATAAAATTAAATCACACATGGAGCACATATATCAATTCTTGACACAAGGTTACCATGATAAAATCTTAATGAGATAAAATACCCACCAAAATATTAATCATTATGAGAAACCAATCTAACCCCAACATAATTCCTCTCAATCTCACTTCTTCTCTATGCTTTCACAAAACCTTGTTCACTCAAAATCAAATCAAGATCAAATGAATTTAAAATAGGGGTAAAACCCTATTTATAGAATTTATGAGGGGAGGTGATCATTATGAAATAATAGATCCATTCATCCTGAAATCAAATTAATAAAATTTGGTAAGAATTAAATAATTTAATATTATTATTTATTTAACCAGGGTTTTTATCTCAGGTTAATAAATAATATATTATTCACTATTTAATTAACACCAAAGTGAGATAAGAGTTAATTGAAAACCATTTAGTAATTAAATGTTATAACACTCAATGTTAAGTGGGGATAAATGCCAGTCACCTTAAAAAATAAATTATACTATGTACATAATGGAAAGATTTAAAAATCTTCATCATGCCAAACATCAAACATCACTTTTTGAAATAAAAGGAATAATAATCCATAAATTACTTGAGAGTAAGTTTAGTCTAACATGATTATGAGGCTACATCTCATAGTTTCTCAAGAATAATCACTAAATATATTTGGAGCCTTTTATAACATAAAGACCATTATAAAGTATGATTTTAATGTGTTGGGGTACAAAAGTAAAACTTACACACAAATTTTACTCAAATCACATAAATTTTACATTAAGTTTATAGATATTTATGATGAGAATAAGTATTGAGAAGAATAAGTAACATATTTCTATTAGTAAGTGGCATTTTCATGCACACTCCCCCTCAATGAAATCTCTGAGAAACCCAACATTGCATGAAACTAAAAAAACTTGATAACACCAAGTGTTTTTATGAATATATATGTAATTTATTCATTTATAAGATATAACTATAGATTAATATCACCATTAAGTACTTTCTCTTAGATGAAATGCATATAAATTTCAATGTGTTTAGTTCTTTGGTGTACCACTAATTTTTTAATTAGAGCTATACAACTTTGGTTATTACAATGAATGATGTTACTCTTAAAAACATCTAATTTAAGTTCTCCCAACAACCTTCATATCCACATGGATTATTTAAAATCTTCCATAAAACTTCTATACTTTATTTCTATTGAATAAAAAGAGACAATAGGTTGCTTCTTGATGCTCCAAGTGATAGCACCTACACCAAGTTTAAACACATGTCTAAAAGTAGATTTATGTTCTAAAGTATCATAAGTATGGCCAGCATCATAATAACCATATAAATTAATGATATCAATGGATGAATAAAATAAACCATATCTTATAGTTCTTTTGACATACCTAAGTATTATCTTTACTAATTTCCAATGATCCAAATAAGGATCTTGTATAAATTTAAAAGCAACACTAACATCATATGAAATATCTAACTTAGTAATGGTTAAATAAATTAGACTTACAATAAGTTATCTATATAAATTAAGGTTAGTTTTTTCACATGCATGTTTGGGATCAATTCTAATACCAACTTAAATAGAATTATAAGTATATTTATAATCAAGCATCTTAAACTTAACAAGAAGACTATGTGCATAATGAAATTGTGATACAATAATTGAATTTTTATCTTGAAATATAGTCATTCTTAAAAAATTATGCAGAATACCTAAATCAATCATTTCAAATATTTGACATAGTTTATCCTTATATTTATGAATTAAACTAGTTATATTTCTAGTAATCAATAAATCATCAACATATAATACAATTAGAATTAAATGACCAATTTTAACTTTAACAAATAAATCATTATCTAAATTATAGTTATAAAAACCTAATTATTTAAAAAAAAATTAATTTTAGAATAAAAATATCAAAGAGATTATTTTATACCATACAAAGTTCTTTTTAACTTGCATACACAATGTTCTCTTTTAGGGTCAGTGAAACCTTTAGGCTGAGCCATGTAGATTTATTCTTCTAAATCATAATTTATAAATGCATTCATAACATCCATTTGGTGGATAACCTAATCATTTTTATCTACAAGAGTAATAACAAGTCTAAAAATATTATTTTTGTTAGAGGAGTAAAGGTTTCAACATATTCAATCTTGAGTTTTTGAGTAAACCAACGATAAACTAATGTAGCTTTAAAATTGTCAATTTTACCAATTGAATTATATTTGATCTTATAAATCCACCTATAGTTAAAAATATGACTTTTAGGTAGAGGAGGGACAAGATACCAAGTCTAATTATTAATTAAGGTCTTATATTTAGCTTGCATATCAATATTTCATCTATCATCTTGAGTGCCTTCCTCAAATGATTGAGGTTCACATTCATACATAGTTATTAATGCATGATAAAAATATTGACTTATAGATAAATTATTAAGGTTATCAACTTTAGAAAATAGAATTAGGAATTCTACTCATTTATCTTTTAGCTTGAATGTGAAATTAATTGATTTCCTCAAACTCTAAGTTATCCATAACTAGATCATTTTATTTAAGGGCATCCATTTTATCACAAGAGGAAACATGAGAGTTAGGTTCATCAATAGAAGAAAACTAAGGAGGATCCACATAGGGATCACAAAAATATTTTTAGTTAATAATAACATTCATATTCTCAATGATCTGATGTTTAAAAGGATTATAGATTCTTAAAAGTTTTATCTTACCTCCATAACCTAAAAAAATGAAAGAATATGAAGTAAGATCAATTTTATTTATTTTAACTTTAGCAAAAAAGATAGAAGAAAGATTACCAAAGATCTTAATATGAACCACACTAAGTTTATTTTTAGACCACATTTATAAAAGGGTAAAAATATGAAAATATTTGGTAGGAACTCTAATTAGAATATAAACATCAGTATTCATGGCTTAGTCCTATAAGAACTTAGGAACATTTTTAAATTTCAATGTTTTCTAGCCATTTATATGATGGTGCAATTTTTGCTTTCAACAATACCATTTTGCTGAGGGGAATAAGGAGTTGTTCATTTTTTTAAAATATCACAACTCATTCAAAAAGAATAAAAATCTTTACTAACATATTCAAAACCATTATCATTTCTTAATATTTTAATAGAAAAATTAAATTGAATTATATTTGAGCTTATAAATCCACCTATAATTAACAATATGACTTTTAGGTAGAGGAGGGACAAGATACCAGGTCTAATTAATAATTAAGGTCTTATATTTAGCTTGCATATCAATATTTCATCTATCATCTTGAGTGGCTTCCTCAAATGATTGAGGTTCACATTCATACATAGTCATTAATGCATGATAAAAATATTGACTTATAGATAATTTATTAAGGTTATTAACATTAGAAAATAGAATTAGGAATTCTACTCATTTATGTCTTTTAACTTGAATGTGAAATTAATTGATTTCCTCAAACTCTAAGTTACCCATAACTAGATCATTTTATTTAAGGGCATCATTTTATCACAAGAGGAAACATGAGAGTTAGGTTCATCAACAAAATAAAACTAAGGAGGATCCACATAGGGATCACAAAAATATTTTTAGTTAATAATAACATTCATATTCTCAATGATCCAATGTTTAGAAGGATTATAAATTCTTAAAAATTTTATCTTACCTCCATAACCTATAAAAATGAAAGAATATGAAGTAAGATCAATTTTATTTATTTTAACTTTAGGAACAAAGATAGAAGCAAGATTACCAAAGATCTTAATATGAACCACACTAAGTTTATTTTTAGACCACATTTATAAAAGGGTAAAAATATGAAAAAATTTGGTAGTAACTCTAATTAGAATATAAACATCAGTATTCATGGCTTAGTCATATAAGAACTTAGGAACATTTTTAAATTTCAACGTTTTCTAGCCATTTCTATGATGGTGCAATTTTTGCTTTCAACAATACCATTTTGCTGAGGAGAATAAGGAGTTGTTAGTTTTTTTTTACATATCACAACTAATTCAAAAAGAATAAAACTCTTTACTAACATATTCAACACCATTATCATTTCTTAATATTTTTGTAGAAAAATTAAATTGAATTATATTTGATCTTATAAATCCACCTATAATTAACAATATGACTTTTAGGTCGAGGAGGGACAAGATACCAAGTCTAATTATTAATTAAGGTCTTATATTTAGCTTGCATATCAATATTTCATCTATCATCTTGAGTGCCTTCCTCAAATGATTGAGGTTCACATTCATACATAGTTATTAATGCATGATAAAAATATTGACTTATAGATAAATTATTAAGGTTATCAACATTAGAAAATAGAATTAGGAATTCTACTCATTTATGTCTTTTAGCTTGAATGTGAAATTAATTGATTTCCTCAAACTCTAAGTTATGCATAACTATATCATTTTATTTAAGGGCATCCATTTTATCACAAGAGGAAACATGAGAGTTAGGTTCATCAACAGAATAAAATTAAGGAGGATCCACATAGGGATCACAAAAATATTTTTAGTTAATAAAAAAATTCATATTCTCAATGATCTGATGTTTAGAAGGATTATAGATTCTTAAAAGTTTTATCTTACCTCCATAACCTAAAAAAATGAAAGAATATGAAGTAAGATCAATTTTATTTATTTTAACTTTAGGAACAAAGATAGAAGCAAGATTACCAAAGATCTTAATATGAACCACCCTAAGTTTATTTTTAGACCACATTTATAAAAGGGTAAAAATATGAAAATATTTGGTAAGAGCTCTAATTAGAATATAAACATCAGTATTCGTGGCTTAGTCCTATAAGAACTTAGGAACATTTTTAAATTTCAATGTTTTCTAGCCATTTCTATGATGGTGCAATTTTTGCTTTCAAAAATACCATTTTGCTGAGGGGAATAAGGAGTTGTTAATTTTTTTAAAATATCACAACTAATTCAAAAAGAATAAAACTCTTTACTAACATATTCAACACCATTATCATTTCTTAATGTTTTAATAGAAAAATTAGATACATTTTCAACACTAGGTTTGAATTCCTTGAATTTAAACAACACATTAAATTTATTTTTAATAAAAAATACCAGATCATTTTAGTGTAATCATCAATAAAATTTATATAATACAAAGAACCATTAAGATATACAACTTCAAGAGGTCCTATAGAATCACTATGAATCAATTCTAAAGGATGTAATGAATTTACATCATGATTCTTGTGAAAGGGATTTGTGTGTTGCTTACCACATAAACAACTCTCACAAGTTTCATGATGAGAGGGGATAAGAGGAAACAAAAAAACAAGATTGTTCATAGACATATCATGTAAACTTATAAAATTAATATGTCCAAAAATTTCATGCCATAACTAAGATTCATAATTATTATGCAATAAAAGTAAACACGCAAAATAAGGAGAAAAAATATATAATCCATTATTTTGAACACTTTCAACAATCAAGGAACCAGATTGATTTCTAATGGACCAACTATCTTTTAGTTTAGGTATAAAAAAAACTTAATAAATAAAAACATTTGAAAACTTTGATTTTCCATGTTTAGTTGTTTCTAAAAATGAATCATCTTCTAAATAAATTCATTCAGATATATCTCTAAAATCACAAAAAATACCATATAAGAATGCCATATGGTGTGATGCACCGCTATCTAAGATCCACTCATTTTCATTTGAAGCAAATAAAAAAACATATAAAGCAATAACATTTAAATCCTGGTTGTCATTCTGATTAGGGTTTTAATTTTTCTACTTGTTTTGATTATATTTCTTTCTTTTGTTATTTTTATAAGTTTGATTTTGATTTTTATCTTTATTTTTATAATAGGTTTCCCTTATATGACCAAATTTACCACACAAATTGTAATTTTTATTAAACTTAGGTTTATGATTCTTATTATAAATTTTTTTTATTATTGTATTTGCCTTTAGTAGAATTAGGGTTTTCTATTTTTAATGTTATAAAAAACATTATTTAACATGAGAAGTGCCTGAGTGGAATTACCTTTATAATAAAAATTGGTCATAGCTTTCTCTTTTTAAATTAGGAGAATAGACAAGTGGTAAGGTCAGAGATATCTTGCTCAGTTTGATACATAGAATTCAAAACTAAAATGAAATTTCTAAATTTTTCATGAATATTTAAGTGAATGATAAAATAAATTAATTGATCTTGAGTTAAATTATAATTATATCCATCTAACCAAGATTTAATATTTTTAATTTTACCAATAAAATTAACAACTTTATCATCACCTTTCATTGTTGTAGTTAGTAATTCAAAAAATTACTTAATAAAATTTAAGAGATGAATACCCTCATGCATGAATTAAATGAGTTTCCAAGAATATTTAGGAGAATCCTAATTACCAATCTAGAGAATAAATTTATCTTTAACACTTTATAAGATAATAGACATGGCTTATTGTATTTTTTGTTGAAATACATTAGTAAGCTCACAAGTCACATGTCATCTAGAAATGGATTTTTAGTCTTAACAATAATATTACATAATTTATGGGCCAAAAATTCACATTTAACATGAATTTTAATTATATTATAGTTAATTTCATTAAACACTTAAGATTTATCTAGGAAAAAATGAGATAAAGCCATAGCTTCACTTTAACTAGAATAGTAAACAAATGCTTAAAATGAAACCTTATTAATGTGAGCTTAACTTTAATTTTAAAGTAAAATAAAAAAACTAAAAACACACAATAAGTTTTTTATTTGATGATATACAAAGCATAAAATACAAAAGACTGTGACAAAATATGGTGTAACAAGTGTTATAAAAATACACTAACATAAGTACAATTTAAAAAATTAACCTTTTTAATGAATTTTTAACATTTTTTTCTAAAATAAAGTGAACCACACATGAAAATATACTTTATTACATAATTTAGATATCAAATAATGCAAAAAACTAATTTAGAATTCACTAAAATAGGTGTCGAAAGAGTCGTACTCAAAATGACCACCTAAATGTTATTATTAAAAATTTATAAAACATATAATAAGAGGTTTAAAAATACAAAAAAGACCATTTTGATACATCTAGAAGGTGCCAAAACCTAAGTATTGACTGGCTACATGACTATTTTCATCAAAACATTCACTAGGTCAAAAGTCAAAACATGTTTGATAGGTCAATTAGGGTTTTAAACACATGAATGGTTGGAACAAAAACCAAAAAATGGAATTACAATTAATTTAATTTGTAATTAATTTTACTATTAATTACTATACTTGTACCCTTGTGAAGGTAGCTTCAAGCGTTCATAGTTTGAAGTAACATGGAGAAAATCCTAGATTGTGGGTAGCCTAATCGATGGATTGAATCTCTAGATTTTACAAGCTAGATTCCATTGATGTATTAGTTAGGATTTTTAATCTACACTACCATATTAAAAGGGAAAAGAGAAGAAGGTAAACTAAAAGGAAAACCTATCTAACTAAGGTGATACACCAAAATGTGTCTTCCACTTGTCTAATATACACTAAGAAGGTTGAATAAGAACATGAACCTAATTACACTTCTCAATGAGAGTCTCTAAAAATCAAAATTTCACATAGAGGCTTGGATTGATGCATGATATAAGATATCTAATCAATAGTTATTTCAAATACACTAGTGATATCTCACACTTGCCATACATATAATATGATTAAATCACACAATGTAACCTATAAAGATGAACTAACACCTATAAATAAGTAAATAAGAAAGGACAAAAATGAAAGGAATCATACACTATCACTATCATTCATAAGCTAATCATTAGTATACACTAATCACAAGCTTTAAGGAGGCATTAATTCAATATTATTCATTCAAATGAGGAAATTAAAAGTGTTTTTATGAGAATGGCCTTACCATAACTTAAATTAAATATAATTTCAATGCCAAAAATAGTTTTACATATATATAAAGTAAGAGGGGAGAGAGAGAAATACAAATCCAAGAAACTAGGAAATATGGCATTTACTTAGTCTTCATCAAATCCTATGTATCTCTTCCTTGAATATCTCTCATCCACCCTTTGAAAAATGGATAATAGATTAATGGAGGCTTATTTATAAATTTTAAGGAGTATTTTAGCATACATTTATGGGCTTTGACCCATACAACCTCTTAGATCTTTGCTTGCATACCCTACATTCTTGGTGAAGAAGTCACCTCCTTGAAAATAGGCCTTCAAGTCTTAGTCAATTATTAATTAATATATCCTTTTAAACCTTATAAAATTATTTCTGAGGTCTCTCCATAATTATTGGGTTGTTATAAAGATACTTCAATTTCTTGTTTGACTCTTTCAACATCCTAGGTGTTGGAAGGAAGGCCTTATTAGGAGTCCTTGAGATGTTTTCCAAATTTTAAACCTTATTAAAACTAAAATTAAATTATTTCATAATTTAATAGGTTTATTAGGGAGATAAAAACATTAATAAATCCCTTTGAATAAATTTTATGTATCTGATTAGTGCTTTGATCACTTAATTCTTCCTTATACAAAAGTGGCATAGGCGAGAGAATTTTTTTCATTAAACTAGGTAAATAAACACCCTAGATGGATTATAAAAATTACACAATATCTAAAAAATGAATTTTAAGTCATAAAGTACTCGAAAAGATGCAATTTTCTTGTAAAGCATGTTTTTTCATTCATTCTTTATAGCCCTAAAAAACTATGCAGTTCCTTATCCAGAATATTGAATGAGCCAACATGGAAAAATGGGCACATTTTTGAGTACCCTCTATCCCCTTAAAACTCCACATAAAATTTCATGAGCCAAATTTAAATGTATCATTTTTCATTCATGTATCTCTCTAATTAGGCGTAAATAACCCTCCTAGGCTTAAAAAGAGAAATTTGGCCCAAATGACTACCCACATGTGTGAAACTAGCCAAAAGTGTTTGATTAACTTTATTTTGACTAATTAAATTCTCCATGCCAAAATTCATGTTCTGAAACATCCTGTAGATGGGTAAACCATGAAATGGTCATTTACAATCCTATGTCTTTATGTGCTTTGGGGTGTTTGAGAGGATTTTCCATAAAGTTATAGGTTTTGATGTCTAAAAATGACTTTATGATACCTATAACACATAAACACAACTCACTTATTGATATTAAATCCTTCATATCACTCTCAAGCCTTCACGATGGCTTTTTTGGCTTGTAAAACAAATGACCATAAAAACTATATTAATTCCATATAAATATATTTAAATGGTTTGGATGGAACTCTATAGTCTACACCTTCATAAACAGGTTTGAAATTACACTTTTTGCCTTATACCGTATGGTATTGTACCTACACTTGTTAACAAATGCCTAGAAATGAATCTCAAGAGAGTTTTTAGAGTCATTACGGTCATTTTTAAATCAAAATATTTAATTTTATATCATTATAATTAATATTTATCCAATTGGGTTAGTTAAAGAGCTTTAGGAGGGTTTATGAGGGTTTAAGTTCTTAACGATGGTTCATAAAAGACGTGGTTCCTTTCCAAAAACCAATGCCAATAATTTGTGTTAGGGTGACCCCTATAAATTATCCTATGGGATTTATTTCCCATGTATACTATCATGATTTTTTATAATATGAACTCCCTCAATACCTCTTATAACATCAAGTATTTATTCATTCTATAAGAAGTTTTATGTTATACAAATCTCTCACTTGGGTTGATGACTATGTGTAAAAAGGTCGAGGATGGTTATTTGGGTCTTGAATCATAATAGCTAACTTCACCTTCAAATAAATATATTAAACATGTTTTTTATAGTTTATTAAATGACTCATAATGATTTTATACCAACACTGACCTCTTAAATAGGTCTAAAACATTTCATTTAATAATCGAAGGTTTCTATGCTAACTATGCTTTTTCCCCAAAGGTCAGTTCTAAGTCTCTCTCCTTATGATTTGGATCCAAAACTTTGATGGATTTATTTATGATTTTATCCACACTTTTCAATACTATCAAACATCTAATCTCAATGAGACAAACATTCTTCTTACTTGAACTTATGAATGTGCCTATAGGGTTATTGAAAGACTGCATTTCTTTGACTATGCATGTTAACTGAGTTAAATATAGTTCTTTAATACACTTTAAATGAAATTTATTCCATATATAATCACTCTAAAATATCTTAAAATTCATCTCTACAAATCATCTATGAACCTGTCCACATATTCAATCTATACAGAATTGCCTTTAAGTTTATTGGTTGTATGTGGAAGTTTTATGTTGTTTGTATGGATGTAGGTGTAGATTTTAGATACAAAAATAAATTAATATGAATATGACATGGATTTATATTTTTCTAGTCCTAATTAAATTATTTAAACTCCATAAACTTCCTTTGGTTTCTTCATTCTTATTTTATCATGCAATACACAGTTGACTATCTTTTCTCCTTGATTGTAGGTGCATTTAGGCTGAATGTAGGTACATAATCATTGATCTATATGTGTATATAAATAATTTTAATGTAAAAAAACCTTAAATAAGTATATGAAATATATAAAATATTGTGATAAGATATAAAATTCCTCAACTCTCTCAAATAAGACATCTATGTACTTAACATAGGCTGACTATGTTATCTCCTTGGTTGACTATAGGTGACTATCTAGGCTTGATTGTGTTACATGTGATCATTTAATAAGTATTAATCACAATATTTTAATGAAATTTTTTCATTAATATGTCCTTGATTCTTTGATATCCTTCATAAATACTCCATAGACCTACTAACTACATTAGAATCCAACCCCGCTAGTTGTTGATGATTATACCTTGAACTTGAAGTTACATCACTATCCATTTTGACATCCTTCACTTTTATCCCTCACTTAAGACCAAAATCTTGACCTTATTTGAAAACTCAATCATCAAGAGAGTTTGTGTACCCTATTTTATAGATTGGGATCATCATGTTGGTGTATATAAAGAATGTAAATTAAGTAATCATATGACAATATTACTTTCCTTTGAATTTTTGCATTTATCCTCCCTTATAACCTTCCATTATTTTCTTACCTCCATGTTTATTATGACACCTTTTGAAGTATCTTCATGGGTGACTATTGCAAGTGGTGATTTCTCCCTGTGTATAGACTGAAGAAGGATGGGATATTGGTCTTAAGAGACAAAATTTATCTTAATACCCTCATTTACCCTTAATGTTCAAAAATATATTTAATAATAATAAAATTTACATAAGGAGGTTTGAATATGAATGAAAACAAGAAATGATCCATTACCTAAAAAATATAGAAATACCTTAACTTCTTTGAGTAAAGGAATTTACAATGTTATTTCTTCATCAATATTAGTTCTCTATGAATTAATTATTCAATATTTACATTATATCTTGATTTTTTTGATGTTACACAAATTTATTTTCTATGAACCTTGAGTTTATCTTCTAAAACAAATCAATACTTCTTCTAACCCCTAATCCATCATGACTATTGTAGGTAGCCATTTCTATCTATGACATTCATCATCATTTAACCTACAAAGGCATCCATGAGCATGTTCACTTGATCTAACCATATAATGTTCAATTTATCCTCTTTTATGATTTAATGATATGAAATTAGTGTTCTCATTGTGCTAACCTATTTATTAGCAATCTCCATGATCATAACATATAGGCTTGACTAGTACATTTAGGCATAATAGGCCTTTTTGGGTCTATTTATCCTTATGAGTGTCATTAACCATTTCAAAACTTATAGATAGTGTAATGAAATAATATCATGTGATTTAAAAAACCTACCAACCTTTGTGACTCTTTTATTTATTTCACTTGTCATGATATTCCTTTTAACTTGCTCACCAAGGTCTAGAGATAAAGATATGCTACTAAACCTCTAAGTGCTCTTTTATACCTTAAGAGAGTATGGTCTCTTGAACCTAATTGAAATGGATTAAATATATGAAGTATACCTTTATAGGCACTATGATTTATAATATCACTCATACCTCATTGAGATACTTTTCAGGCACTAGAAACTCATTAACTACAATTGTACATTGTTAAAGAGATTATCTCACTAAAACCATCTCAAAGGATATTTTACTCAAGATGGAGATATATGAGATTTTTATTAGATTAATTAGGTGTGATATTACTTTTTAATTAACTTTTTAACCAATAAATATTAATACACTTACTTGACAACTCAAATCATGCTCTAAAATTGATCAAACAAACCATTCACAAGAACAATATAGGAAATCAATTTTGTGCCATATGTACCTTAATAAAATGATTTACCTAATTAATACACATTAAATATTTCATATTTGAACCTAAAATAACCTCAATATAAACATTATTCCCCATAAAATCTTGAAATGAATAAATAGAGGAAAACTTGGACCCTGACTAGATGAATAGGCCATTTAAACCTCCCTACACTCTTAAAAATAGTTCATAAAGATGGGGGAATGAAACTGAAAACTAATACCACAAAATTAAAGGCCATTATTTTACCTATAATTTAAGAGGAAAACTTGGACCCTGACTAGATGAATAGGCCATTTATACCTCCCTACACTCTTAAAAATAGTTCATAAAGATGGGGGAATGAAACTGAAAACTAATACCACAAAATTAAAGGCCATTAGTTTACCTATAATTCAACAATATATTATTTCTTAAAGGCCATTAGTTTACCTATAATTTACTCTCTCTCTCTCTCTCTCTCTCTCTCTTGCATGTATGAGTAAAAATTGATGTCTTTCATAGAGATACCATGGAGGTTGATATGGGAGAAAATTAGGTTTTATTAATTTTATTGCCTAAAACCTCTTAAAAACCATTTATTTGAATTTTTACTGAAAAAAAAGGTCCTAAAGGTTATTTAATATTAATTTCACCTTGAAGAACTATACATATACCCTCAAAACATGTTTTTTTGGCATTAAAACTGTTAGAATCACTTGAGAATATTAATGAAACTACTATAAAATGTATATATTAGACCCTTTCATTTATTAATAGGTAAAAATAACATTACAAGTAAATTTTCAAGTTATAAGGGTGATAGTTTGACCTATGAGGTCAAACTTGTCTATATTTTGGTGACTTAATTGGGAAGCATGCCTATTATGCTTATGAACTAGACCATTGACATGTCTCTTGGAATCATAAAATCACTCTTAAATTATAAAAAAATAATGGTTAGACCTTTATTAATGACTAAAAACTCCACTCAAGATAATATAGTTGTTATATTTCTCAAAGAAAAGAAAATAAAAGACAACAAAGCAACAAACCTAGACTAACAAAATATATGTGCTACTTATTGAAAACAAAATGTAAGCAAACTAATGTGATAGGATAACACTTGGATGAAAGCTAAATTGAATAAAACTAAATTTAAAATAATCCTCCTTTAATATCAAAATGAAATTTTTTTTGATCACTTCCTTCACATGATGAACAAGGATATGAAACAAGATGATTCTTGTACCTTTGCTTCATTGAGCTCAGTTGTTTTATGGTTGCTAATCCTCTTGAAAAAATTTCAAGTTAAAAATTAGCATAAAAATAGTCACAAACAAAGGCACATTCATCTTATACTTTAGGATTTTTCTCATATTGATTGTCAGCTATAACCTCATCAAGTGATACTTCATCTAAGCTTTGTCTTTGTATTATCACATATTGATTAACCTCATCCTTCTTGTCAACTACTAAAATTTCATCAAGATCTTCAAGGATCTTTTAATATTCAACTAAAGCTACATCATGATCTTTAATAGGTTTTTATTGATCAAAATTATTATAATCATTATCTCTAATAGGCAACGTATCCTTATAAAGGTCTTCAATCTCTTATAGAGACTCAATGTATAACTACCAATCATCTTTTGGTTCCTCACTTTCATCAACCTAAATGAGATCAATTTTAAATGCATATTTATCCTTCTCTTCAAGAAGATTTAAAGGAATGTCAAGAGTTTCAAACATGGAATCAACCTCTTCAATTTCAACTTCCTCATACTCAACTACTATTTCAAGGGATTCGCTACTAGTGAACACTTCAAACTCACCCATGAAGTCATGGTACAATTATTTCCATGATTTTTCTTCATCCTATCTATCAAATATCAATATATGAGAAATATATTGATCTTCTTCCTCCTCCATCTTTAATTCAAACTCATCATTCTAAGAGAGAGTTAACTCATCATGCTTTTCAAACGTCAAGTCTAATTTGCTTTCTTTTCTCTCATGAAGAGGACTAATAATGAAGAATTATTCATCATATTCACTTAAAACATCTTCAATAGAGGTCTATGGAGTCTATTTTATGGTTTAAACCTCATATATATTTTAAGGACCACTACTTTATCTTTTTTGTTTAACATACTCTCATTTCCAAGTAGATGTTCACCATCTTCCTTCAAAGAAATAAGTTCTTTTTGATAAAAAGGAGAGGGTGGGAGGTCAAGAGATATCATTAGCTAGTTTCAAACTTAAAATATTTCCCTTCTAACTTGGAATCTTGATTTTAGGATTATTTAAAGATTCTTAGAGAGGTTCTTAGGGAAGGAGGAGAAAATTCTAATTTTCTCTCTTCCACTCAACAATAAATTCATCGACCTTAAATGTACTTTGAGACTCATAGGAAAATAATACTTGAGGATTAGATGAAATATTTGGAAATCTTGAAGACTCCCTTGGATTGGATTGTAACACTCTTTCTCCCTCCTGGTCTTGAGCTAGTTCATGAATAATCTTTTTCCAACTTGGGGATTTACTTCGTATAGACTCAACAACATCTTCTTAAGCATGATTCATTTTTATTTTCCCATGAATCAACCACCATTTTCCAACTTGGAAATTTAGGATTAGGATCCTCCTCTAAAATATTCATTGTATCTTAAGGGGAGGATATAAGGTTTGATAAGCTTACAAGATACCTAGGAGAATCATCATATTTCTAATTTTGAATGGACATAAGGGAAGGCTCAAGAGATTAATCCATAAGAGTTGTCTTAGTGTAACTGGGAATCATAGCCCAAGAAGGTCTCAAAGATGGTATAAGCTTGTTTTATTGAGAAAGGGTAGGTATAACTAGAAGAAAACTTGGATCACAAGAAGTCTGATCAAGGGTAAGAAGAGATGGCTAAGGTTGTTTGGGTTGGATCTCTTGATTCTCCCACCTTACTAACCTATTTAACCATAATTGGATCATGATTCTTATATCATGAAACTCATAAGTCATAACTTATTAGTTTTCCTCTTCAACTATTACCCACCTATCTATTAACATTTATATTGGCTTGCTCATCTTCTTTATCAGGTGAAAAGGTATGACATCTAACTCTCATCACCCCTTCAACCTTTAGCATATTTGGATTGAATGATAATAAATATATGGTAGGGGAAACATGATTTTTAGTTAGAAGTGGAGTAGGAGGAGGTTGATATGACTACTTCATGTCTTGACAAGGTTGTTAAGATACACAATTTGGGTCATAGTGAGATTGATAAGGATCACTATAAAGTTGATAACCATCATACCAATAGTAAGGTTCATCATAAGATTGATAAGGATCATCATAGGGATATAATAATTACCATACTACTGATAAGGCTCATTAACTAGCATGAAACTCCCATTTTCTTAAAAGTGATCAGTAAAAACATCATTAAGATAGTAACAAAGATACACTTACTTGGAAAATGTGCCTAAGATGTTAGAACTAGTTGATAGAAATTCAAGATTCCATTAATGTTTTGAATGCCTCCAAAGGATAATTAGTAAAAGATCAACACCAAAAATACTTCCACTACTTTATACCTTGGTCCCAACAGGCATGCCAAAAACTATCAACTACTATAATTACACCCTTATGAATGTATATTTAAGAATTCATAGTTTTAATTAACATGGATAAAATCCTAGGTTTTGGATAGCCTAATATATGGATTAAATCTCCATATTTTAGGGGCTATCTCCCCTTGATGTATTAGGTAGGATCTCTACTCTACACTACCAACTTGTAAGTTAAAAGAGAAGAAGGTAAACTAAAAATAAAACCTATATAACTGAGGTGATACACAAAAATGTTTCCTCCACTTTTTTAATATGAATTAAGAAGGTTGAATATGAATATGGACCTGATTGCACTTATAAAATGAGAGTCTCCAAACATCAACATTTCACATAGAGGCTTGGCTTGATGCATGATCTAAGACAACTAATCAATAGGTCTTTAGAAGACACTAAGTAAATCTCACATTACCATACCTAAAATATGATTAAATCATATTAAACAACCTATAAGGATGAAATAAAAATTATAAATATGTTAAAAAGGACAAAAATGAAAGGAAGCATACACTATCACTGTCATTCATCAACTAACCATTAGCATACACTAATCACAAGATTTAAAGAGACATGAATTCAATATAATTCATTCAAATGAGGTAATTACAAGTTATATATTTAGCATGGCCTTACCACAACTCAGGTTAAGGATCCTTTTAATTCCAAAAATAGGCTTTCATGTAGAGAAAGTAAGAGAGGAGAGAGAGAAAGATAGTAAAAAAATTAAGAAATATGACATTTACTTAGTCTTCATCAAATATTGTGTAGATCATCCTTGAATATATCTCATTCACCCTTTGAAAAATGGCATAAAGGTTGAGGGAGGATTTTTTGTAAAGTTGAAGGAGTATTTGAGCATTCATTTCTAGCCTTTGACCTATACAACCTCATAGATATTTGCTTGCAAACCCTACATTCTTGGTGAAGAAGTCATGTCCTTGAAAATAGGCCTTAAAGGCTTAGTAAATTCTTCATTAATCTCTCCTTTGAAACCTTATCCAATTATATATGAGGTGTCTCCATCATTCTTATGTTGTTAGAAGGCTACTTCAATTGCTTGTTTAACTCTTTCAATATCTTAGGTGTTGGAAGGAAGGAAGACCTTATTAGGAGTCCTTGAGACCTTTTCCAACTTTTAAACCTTATTAAAACTTAAATTGACTTATTCCATACTTTAATATGTTAGTAAAGAGATGTAAACATTAATAAATCCCTTTGAATAACTTTTATGCATCCATTTAATGTTTTTATCACTTAATTCTTCCTTATGCAAAAGTGGCGTAGGAGAGAGATAATTGTTTTTTCCTTGAACCAAAAAAACCTTCACTATGGATGACTTATCAACATGAAAATAGACCAAAAAAAAGGAATTTGGGGCCATAAATTAATCTAGAAGATGAAATTTTGCTCCAAAAGCATGTTTTTTCACTCATTCCTTGTATTTATAAACACCTATAAAGCTCCTTATCCATAAGATTGTGTGGTTCAAATTATAAAATTGGGCACATTTTTTAATACCTTATATCCACTTACATTTCCCTACAAAATTTCATGAGCCAAATCCAAGTGGAATTATCTTTTTTCCTTCATTTTTCTCTCTAATTAGGCCTAAATATCCCTCTTAGGCCTAAAAATAGAAATTTGGCCCAAATGACCACCCACACATGTTAAATTGGCCAAAAGTGTTTGATTCACTTTACCTAGCCTAAAAATATTATCCATGACAAATTTTATGTTTTGGAATGTCTTTTTTATGGGAAAACCATGAAATGGTCATGTTGACCAAAATTGGCCTACATATGAAACTTTTGCCTAGATGGATCAGGGCACTCTCCTAGACCATTCAGTAACCTTTTACCCCTATGACTAGTCTCTTTCTAGTCCTGACTTGATGATGTAGTGTAGTATCCTAGAAGGTCTTGGTGTGGTGTGATGAGATGAGTAGAGTCCTTATGTAGTAGATGATCTAATGGTGGAAAGATAATACAAACCTCATAACCCTACCTCATGTCCCTTGCAATCTTTTGAAACACTTTAAGCAAGTTTTAAGGTGAATTTGGAGATTTTAAGGAAAAGGACTATAAATGGGTCTTAAACTACAAGTGAAGGATATAGCTAGTTTTTATGGTGTTTGAGTATTCAGGGGAAGGAGGGAAGTTTTTACAGAATGTCATAGATTCTAATGGGTCAAAAATGATGTCTAGAGAAGCTAATATGCCCAAAAGACCCCCAAAGTGCATTAGATGACTTGAAGACCCTTAAAATAGAAATTACTAAGTGAAAAAGTGACTTTTGAGGAATTCAAATTCGTTTTTAATTCCTTCCACCTCATTATGTCATTTTTTCCTTATTTAGACATGTTTAATGCCATTTTAAGTCATTTGGAGTGGAGGAAAGGTGTTTGGGAGTAAAATGGTGCATTTTTTTTAGCCTTTTGGAGCTTTGGCTAAACATGTTTTTCAAGGTTTTTATTAATTTAAAAGTTAATTTATAATATTCAGACATCAATGGTATCCTTAATATCCACTCTTATGCCTTTGAAATTAGATTCAAACACAGGAACCAGTAGAAGTAATGAAAACCTATTGGCTGCAAACTAGGAATGAAACATGTTTTCTATAATTAATGAAGGTACAAGCATTTTATAAGGTTTAAAAAATTAAGTAAAGGTTATTTAAATCATAATTTTTTTTCCAAGTTTTGGATTTCATATATAGTCTTTTGGTTCTTTCATGATAAGGAAAGAACATTTGGGCAATCTTAGATAGCTCTAAGAGATCCTCAATTTTTCACTTAGTATAGTTAGGAGAGAAAGAGTTAGGATATAATATTTTTTGAAGTAATAGGGAACCTATTTTAATTTCACTTTTTGGTTTTTGTGGTCTAGTTAATTTTACCATATTTATGAACAATCGTTAACAATGCAAGGGTGTCTAGATGGCCTACTCATCCAAACAAGGTCTAGGTTTTCTTTTATTTATTTGATTCAAGATTAAATGAAGAATAATGGTTTTATTGAAGTTATTTTAGGTTAAAATAAGACCTATTAAATTTTTTATCATCATCTAACTCATTCTAGGAAGGTACTTATGGCATAAAACATGTTCCTATGTTATATTTGTGAATAGTCCATATTGGTGTTTTGGAACAAAACTTAGTTTATCAAGAAAGTGAATTCATCTTAAAATGTTCTAAAGTAATTTATTAAGTCACTTCATACCTAATTAATCCAATGGTAAGGATTTAATACCCTTTTGAAAAATGGAGGTTAATTTGATGAGAGAAGATCAATACTTAATTAATCCAAATGTTGTTGAGACTCCATAGAAGGTGGTTGAGCTTCATTTATTGAATTATGAGAGATTTATTTTCCTTTATCTTCTATTTTATCCTATACATCCCATTTACTCCCCATTTTTAAATACATACTCTCATTTAACAAGACAAAACCCAATCAAAATTTTGCAAAATAGTCTTTCAAGTAAAAAGACATCATTTTTTGCATATCTCTTTCTTTCATCTAATGTTATGATCAGTTTATGTATGATTAATTTGTGGAAGTGTGTCTTTCCTTGGTAATATTCCATCATTATTACCTTTTTGTAGGTTTTCCACCATTTTTGTAGGTTAGAAATTTATGTTTTTTGGTCATTAGTGAAGGCATTGTGTGAGTTTCATAATCCTCCATACTTCATCTCTTACCTAGTGGGACTATTTTTGTAAATAATAATGAAAAATTATTATTTATGGAGATTGTGTGAGTGAGGATTGTTTTTGAACTACCTCAGTGTTAGTTTTATACAAATTGGAGTGTATTTATGTTTGGTGCATCACCTTGTTTATGGTTTTTAGTCATTCTTGCAACCCCTTCTATCCCTTTTCCAAGTAGAATTCATAGTTTAGGTGATATACCAAGAGTAACCACCCTTATTTATATTTTTAACCTCATCACAAGATACTCAAAACCTAGGGTTACTCCCATTTTATAGCCAAGAGTGAGAGAGCCTGAAGAACTCTCTCATGAGGGTGAAATTCTATGCTACAATAGTTTTTGGCATGCTCAATGTGACTACTACATTCTTCACTTGACTAAAGGGTTCTCAGTATTTCTATTCAATGTAATCGGCCTTCAGAGGCACACTTTAAAATATCAATGGTGGCTCCACTATAAACATTAGTTGGTCAAGTATCCTAAGTGCCTAAAATCAGAATTTTGGTATGTATACTCAAACCTCTTTTGATCAACATGCCTATTTTATACCTCAACATCACTCATATTAGGCTAATAAAGTCTACATGTTTCCCCCAAGTGGCCCTCAAGTAACCTATCATCCCTATCATGGAATTTTCCGCCCTCTTGTCCCCACATATGACCAAGATCAACCTCATTTTCATTCAAGTCAGTCCTCTAAATCCCCTTGTCAAGACTATATTTATCCTATTACATCCTTATCAAGATTTACATGAGCATTATCATATTATATTGAGTTGATAAGGGAGATTATTAGGGGTTTATATATTTATTTAGTCATCCCTTTTCATTTTCTACAAGAGGCAAGAAGTTATCTTCAATTGGTCAATAATAGGTGGTCAGTTTGTGAGGATGAATAATGGGTAGTTTGTGAGAGGGAGAATAAAGTGTGTTTAAGAATCATGGTCCAAAGCTTGGAGAGTGTTTTGATATCTTATGAAGAATAATAGGCTCAGTGAAATTTTTCTTATGTTTCCTCACCCCTATGATAGCCTTAAGCTCAACCTCCAAGAGTTTTAAATCATCCCCTATCAACCTTGTCAAGGCCCATCCTTGTCAAGAATCAGAGAAGAAATACTAGACCAAAGGAGAACAATCATGAAAATTGATAAGGAGGTTAGACTTAGATAAGATTTCCCCATTCATTATATGGAAGGGATAAAGAGCTTCTTTCATGAGTTTTGGAATGTGTGGTCATCTATTGAATAATGTTACTATCTACATGTTGAGAAGGTAGAGATGAAAGAGTGGATACTATCCATTGAAGAAGTGTTAGATCAAAGGGAGAGAGAATATATCAAATCCAAAAAAAATATTTTATCCTTTCCTACCCCTACACACACTCTCCCTCATGAGCATATTCATCCCACTCTTTCCCAAAAGCATCCCTTAACTCCTTATGTTCCTACTCCACCAAGTGGACCTTCTTATCCTTCCATCATCTCCCTTTGTAAAGGAGGACCTATTGTATGGAGAGAAAATGAAAAAAATTCAACTAAAGAGCATGAATCCATACCACCATAGATGTATCCCTATGCTAATGATTATGGTTATACCATGCCCTCACTAGTGAAATGACTCTCTATTAGGCCTATTCAATAATAATAAGACAATAAGGTGATTGTACTCTATACATTTCCCTCATGGAAATAAATCAAGGAAGGAATAGAGATAAAGGAGAAGCTTGCAATCATAGGTGATCTAAAAGAAGACAATACAAGTGAATATTATGAAGAGATCATAATTTGTAACCCACTTCATTCAAAGGAGAAAGAATTAGGTTTGGACCAACCTTATTGTAATGTATTTGACACTAATAAATTAGAGCCTGAAGAAGATAATCCAAAAGCTGAATATGGGACAAACCTTAAATGGAATACTAAATGTCTATTCTACATAGATGAAAAAGAGGATCAAAACTAGGTACCAGAGGTTAGTCCAATTCAAAATGAGGTGTCAATTAAATATATCCTTGATATGTTGGACCTATAGGAAGACAAATTAGACCTTAAGCAAGATAAGTGTGATGTTTTAGACCTTGGTTAGTCAAATAAAACATCATTTGTAATTGAAAAACAACATGAAATTTTGAGTGAGGTTGATGGAGGAGACATCTCAAGTTCTCAAGTGATAGATTTTGATAAACTTACTAGTAAAGATCCTAATGATTTTTGGTCATGGTTCCATGCCATGACCAAGGATTTTAAGGAGGCTAAGAGACATGTCCTTCCAACAAACTATGAGTATGTTTCTCTAAGTATGATCAGTCTTAAATTGCATAAGAAAAGGGTGAAAGAATGTGGTTTTTTTGAACCACCAAGTGATCAAAATATAGCTTCTCCCAAGAACTTGAATGAATTCATTTTACAAGACTTTCTCAAGAGTGATGAGCAACACGAATCAAGTCCTGAACTAATAAAGTATTTTGTCTACATTTGAGACATGTTTGTTCCTCTCCATCCATTAAGAAGCAAGCCAAAGCAATCAGTAATCATGAATCTTAGTCCACCTAGCATGAAACCAAAATATTAGGGTTCCTCTTGTCCTTGTCCACTATAATTAAATGATGTTAAAATCTTCCCATTTGATCTAGGAGAAAATTATATGTGATTTTTAGTTGTACATATTATATAGTACTACTTTCCTCTAAGTGCATTGTGAAAATTTCACTTTTGTTGTGTGTTTTAATTCCCTAAGTGATTTGAGAACATTTTTGTTTTGTCTTGGGTTTTTCCTTGATATTTTGAGAGTTCTAGTAAGAAATTTTGTAGCCTTGCCATCAATTTAAAACCAATTTGAGAAAGACTTTTGTGACCTCATAAGCCTAATAGATAGACTGAGCTAACTAGTCTTTTGTATAGATATGAATGAAATCCTAGGAGGTCACCATACATTTTTTCCAAAATTGGCCTACATATGAAATTTTTTGATAGATGTCTCAAGCCACTCTCCTAGACCATTTAGTAACCTTTTGCACCATGACTAGTCTCTTTTTAGTCTTGATTTGATGATGCAATGTAGTATCCTAGAAGGTCTTAGTGTGATGTGAAGAGATAATAAAATTCCTTATGCAATAGATGATCTTATGGTGGAAAGATAATAAAAACTTCATGACCATATCTCATGTCCCTTGCAAGATTTTGAAACACTTTAAGCAAGTTTTAAGGTGAATTTGGAGATTTTGAGGAAAAGGCCTATAAATGGGTCTTGAACTGCAAGTGAAGGATCTAGCTAGTATATAGGGTGTTTGATAATTCATGGAAAGGAATGAAGTTTTTAAAAAGTTTTAGATATTATAATGGGTCAAAAATTATGTCTAGAGAAGCTAATATTCCCAAAATACCCCCAAAAGTGCATTAGATGGCTTGAAGACCCTTTAAATAGAAATTCTTAAGTGAAAAAATGACTTTTGAGGAAGTCAATTTTTTTTTGACTTCCTTACAACTCCTTATGGCGTTTTTTTCCTATTTATACATGTTTAAGGCCATTTCAAGTCATTTAGAGTGGTGGAGAGGTGTTTGAGAGCAAAAAGATGCATTTTTGAGCTTTTTAGAGCTTTAGTTAAACAGGTTGTTGAAGGTTTTTTTTAATAAAAGAGCTTATATATCATATTCATGCATCCATGGTTTCCTTAATATCCACTTATATCCCTCTAAAATCATATTCAAGCATAAGAACCAATAGATGTAAGGAAAACCTATTGGCTACAAATTAGGCATGAAATAGGTTTTCTATCATTATTGGAGATCCAATCATTTCATAAGGTTTAAAAAAGGAAGGAAAGGTAATTTACATAATAAAAAATATTTTCCAAGTTTTGGATTACATATACAGGATTTTGGTTCTTCATTCTAGGGAAAAAAAGTTTTGGGTGATCTTGGATAGCTCTAGAAGAGCCTTAAGTTTTCACTCAGTATGGTCATGAGAGAGAAAGAGTTGGGTTATAATATTTTGGGTATTGATATAAAACCTATTTTCCTTACACTTTGTTAATTTTTTGGTTTTATTTACCTCCCCATCTTTATAAACAATCACTAACAATGCAAGGGTGTCTAAATGGCCTACTCATTCAGATAGGGTCCAAGTTTTCTTCTATTTATTTGCTTTAGAATTCAATAAGAATGGTTTTAGGGGAGTTATTTCAAGTTAAAATATGACCTATTATAATTTTTTTCATTATTTAACTCCTCAAAAGAGGGTACTTATGGCATAAAACCTATTTCCTATGTTTTCTTTGTGAATAGTCCATATTGGTGTTTTGGAATAGAACCTGGGTTATCAAGCAAGTGAATTTATCTTCAAATGTTCTCAAGTCATTTACTAACTCACTTCATATCTCATTCATCCAATTATAATTTTTTAAGACCATTTTGACAAATGGAGGTTAATTTGATGAGATAAGATTAGTGCTTAATTAATCCAAATGTTGTTGAGACTCAATGGAAGGTGGTTGAGTTTCATTTAATGAATTTTGAGAGCTTTCTTCTCCTCTATCTCCATTTTCTCCTATATCTCCCATTTCTTCCCAATTTTTAAAGATATACTTTCATTTTATATTGAAAAACCCTATCAAAATTTTATAAAATAGCATTTGAAGTAATAAGACATCATTTTTTGCCTATCTCTTACTTATATCTAGTGCTTTGGTCAGTTTGTGTATGATTGCTTTGTATAAGGGTATTTTCCTTGGTAATTTTCCATATTTATTTATTTTTTATAGGTTTTCAACCATTTTTATGGGTATTAATTATTTTTTTGGTCATTAGTGAAGTTATTATGTGAGTTTTATACTCCATACTTCATATCTTACTTAGTAGGCCTAGTTTTAGACATATTGATGCAAAATGATTATTTGGGCAGATAGTGTGAGTGAGGGTTGTCTTTGAACTACCTATATGCTATTTTTATACAAATTTGAGTTTATTTAGGTTTGTTTCATCACCTTGTTTATGTTTTTAGTCATTCTTGTAACCCCTTATATCCCTTTTCCAAGAAAAATCCATAATTTAGGTGAGATATCAAGAGGAACTAGCCTTCTCTATAGGTTCAAACCCATTAAAAGATAACCAAAACCTAGGGTTATTACCATTTTATATCCAATATTTAGAGAGACTAAATAATTCTCTCATGAGAGTGTAATTATGTACTATAATTGGTCATTTGCAAGCCTATATGTCTTTCTATGTTTGGGGGTATTTGAGAGGTTTTTCAAGAAATTTGTAGGTTTTTATTCCTAAAAATAACTTTATGATACTTATAACACCTCAATACAACTCACTTCTTGAGATTGAAATCCTCCATAGCATTCTCAATCCTTCACCATGGCTTTTTAACTTGTAAAACTAAGTTTTCTCACCATTGGGCTTAGTGGCTAACTTAAAATAACTCTAAAACTCTTTGAGGAACCTATAAAACATTCTTAATGATAAAAAAACTTGTATTAATTCCCTATAAATCTCCTCAAATGGTTTGGATGTCACTCCATAGTCTACACATTCAAAAACAAGCTTAAAACTACCATTTTTACCTTGTATCATATAACACAATGCCTACACATGTCAATAAATGCCTATAAATTAATATCATGATATTTTTTAGAGTCATTAGGGTCATTTGTAAGTCAAACTATTTAATTTTATCATATTTCTCTAATGAGGTCAGTTGAAGGGATTTATGAGGGTTTATGAGGGTTTAAGTTCTTTAAAATGGTTCATAAAGTAAATGGGTCCTTTTTAAAAACCAATTCCAAGAATATGTGGAAATGGGACCCCTATAAAATATTATATGGACTTGATATCCCATGCATCTTCTCATGAAATTTCTGAGCAAACCAAAATACCTCTTTAAGCTCCTTTTCAAGTAAAACAAAGTTGTTTGCATTTTAATTAATTATTCATGAATTTATGATACCAAATGACCAAACCAATAGCATGAGTTTGAATAATATGATATCTATAAACACCTCCTACAACCTAAATAATTTATGCATCCTTTGTAATAAGTTCTATGTTATGTAAATCTCTCACTCAGGTTAATGATTATGTGTAAAAAGGCTGAAGAAGGTTATATGGGTCTTAAATCCTTATAACTCACTTTAACAACAAATTAACTATTAAAAATATTTTACATAGTTCATGAAATGACTCATAATTATTCTCTACCAAAACTAACCTCTTAAACATGTTTGAAACATTGCATTTCACCACTAAGGTTTCTATGCTAGCCATGATTTTTGACCCTAGAGGTCAGTTCTAAGTCTTCCTCCCTCTGATGTATATCAATAAATTTTATGGAGATATTTATAATGTTATCCACACTTCTCATTATTTTTATATATCCAATATCAATGAGACAAACATTCTTCTTAGTTAAACTTATGAATGGGCCTATAGGGTTCTTGAAAGACTATGTTTCCCTGACTATGCATGTTAAATGAGTTAACTATATCTACTTAGGACACTTTAAATGAAATTTATTACATATATAATCACTCTTAAATCTCTTAAAATTCACCTCTCCAACTCATTTATGACCCTTATCCACATATTCAATCTATGCAAAACTTCCTTTAGGTATACTTGTTGTATGTCAAGGTTTTGTGTTATTTGTACAGATGCAGGTGTATATTTTAGATGAAATAAGAGATTTATTGTTATATGAAATTGATTAATATTTTCTAGTACCTAATTAAAGTATTTAAACTCCTTAAATTTCCTTTGGTGTCTTCATACTTCCTTTATCATGTAATATATAGGTAACTATGTCTTTTTTCCTAACTATAGGTATATATGAATAATTTTAATGCAAATAGACCTTAAACATGTATATTACATATCTAAAATATTGTGATAATATCTAAACTTACTCATATCTCTCAAATAAGACATTTCATGTAATTGACATAGGATGATTGTGTTATCTCCTTGGTTGACTATAGGTGACTATCTAGGATTGAATGTGGTATAAGTGATCATTTAGGAAGTATTCATCACAATATTGTAATGAAGAGTTTTCATTAAGATATCCTTTATTATTTTATATCCTTCATAAATAATCCACATACCTACTAGCTACAATGGGATCTAACCTCACCTTCACCTCACTATTTGAGCTAAAAGAGGATGGCTATATGTGTCTTTCAAGTCTTGAATATGATAGTGGATGAAGTGGATATTGTTAGGCCCATAACCCATTAGTGGAGTGTTTGTGACAAATTTACATTCACCTTGGCATGTCCAGATATTTTGGAAAGGGTTTATCCTAATGGTTTTGGTAGCCATCTAGAGGATGCAACACAAATCTTATGCCAATTGGCTAATGGTAACTATCTCCTAGATATTTAGGGCATTAAAAAAGATAAAAAGATAGATAGAAAGTGGAGCATAGGAATAATGAGGTCATAGATCCAATGGTTATGATTATATGACTCTAATTTATTACTTAATGTGTAGCGTCTACCCTAGAAAGAATGCTCCTAAAAGGATTATATAAAGAGCTTGAACTAGAGGATGAAAGAAGTTAAAGAACTACAATGAAGCTCTAGTGGAATGACTTTAAATCCATGCTCTGCAAACATTGATATAGTAGCCATTAAGGCTTAGAAATATAATGTAGACCACTTTATCTCTAATTTTATATTCCCAAACTCATCTATGAGCCTCTGGGTTGTTAGTATTATGATTTAAATATAAAATCTTGCCATGGACTTTGAACAATGACAAATGGTGTTGCCTTAAAATGTACTAAGTACATTTTTTTTGCATGTCTTGTAGTATTTCTAATGGGATGAAAATGTTTGTGATGTCACACTTTTGATTAATTATATGACTTGGTGTTCATATGTTTTTCTATTTTTACTACTTTAATGGAACCTTTGTAATTTTCATGACATCATCATAAATTTACATGGAGGATGACTATAAGTCTATGCCAATAAACCCAATCCCTGCTTAATTTTCATATGTTTATTATGATTAAATTGAACCAATGCAACCTTACAACCCACTAAGTGCCTATATTACCCTAGGCTTAATGTGAGAAAGGCCTATGCCTATGGATCTTCCTGAGTTAAATTTACAGTGCATTGTTAAGTCCCCTAGTTAAGGTTTTCACCATGACATGACTAGCCTAATATGGGCCCTAGTTCATTCTCAGCTACACTTCAAGTGAGTGCATAAGGCCTGTACCTTATGTGGATTGATTTTAGCATAGTTTATTCTTTAAATTTTGAGTGCAAAGGGAGTTATCCCATGCTTGTGCTTGGTTTCAATAAACTACCTCTAGAATTTCATAACATTTTAGTTCCATTGCTGAGACTTATGTTGAATTTTGTTGCTAGGATGGTGTGATAGAATGGTGTATCAAATTTCACTAAAAAACATTGAGTTTTGGCTAAAATAGGTGGAAAATAGTGTTTCATAGAATCATCCAACTTGTAAAGGATAAAATACAAGAAAATGGGTTTAGGATAACCTATATTATGCTTTTTATGAGGTCATTTTCTATGAGTTACCTAAGCATGTGTATAAGTGGTTGGTTGCATATTCAACCCATAGAAGAAAAATTTATGGGTGGTATTATGAGTGGAAAAAGGAGAACCTAGAGAGGCTTGAGACTCTATATGTTACTTGGACTATAATGATGGATAAATGGTGGCAAAGATCTCTGAATATCTACATACATGAGTTTGTAGTATCAGCTTACTTATGTTTTAAGGAAGCAGAGTACCAATTTTTGTGCAACTCTAAATGCATGTTCATGAAGTATTTTATCATAGATCTCAATAATATAATGGTTTATTATGGTTTGGAAACTTTGGGGATGTAAGTCTAAAATCCTTTCACATATGAGCTTCATAAAGGGTAAGAGGGGGATGTGTAGGTAAGGCATAATGGAAAGGGATGAGCAAATTGACACTTGAGAGCTTAGAAAATAAGCTTATAATAAGATATGGCATGAATTGATGGAGGATCTGGAACATGGAAGTGCTGAGAGGACCCATAGTGAATGAGAAAGGCATGGGGAAGGAACTCTTGAAAGATAGCAATGCAAAGATGAGAGGTATAATCAAGTGATGGACCAATATTGACACTTAAAAGGTGTGGAATTCATTGAGTTCCTATAGAATTTAGTGACTACAAATATTCTTGATACACTTACCCCTTTGAAACCTATAGTGCATACTCACATGATGGATCCCCCACTTTAAGATAGTATAAAAGTGATTGTTGACCCTACCAACACCTCAAATCTTAGGCATTTTATAGATTTAAATTATAACTTTATTATTGAATAGATTATTCCATACAAGGAGGTGAGCACAACTACCTCTAAACCATTAAGCACTAGATCACCATAACATGACTTAAACTTGAGCATACTAACATAGATGATGTTAACAATGCAAGATGGGCAATATCCCATAGGAAGTGGTCTAGCATCACAAACACATAGCACAACACCAATGGTATCAACTATACCAATAAAACTGATAGGACCAAAGCCTACCTATAGGGATAGAGGTATTTGAGGACCACCTCTAGGATAGGAATTGGGGGGATAATCAACTCAAATACTAGTTTCCCCATACATCAGATCTACTAAAAAATGGTTATGCACCTCCTAGAGTATTATAGTATGGAAAATGTTACAAAACATGTACTGAAGTGTGAACTATAGTGGTATGTGTGAGGCATAACCTAGTATAAACATAAGGATACTCATTTTAAAACCAATTTAATTGTTTGTACCCACACCTAGTAGATAAAATTTGATCCCAATCAAGCCATGGTTGACTATGATACCCTAAAGGAATTTTTCATCCTAAAGTTTGAATAATAGAGCATTACTGTGCTAAAATAAATTACCCAAGGACTCTTTGAGAGTGTGTGATTGTATGGTGTATTGTTCAAAACTCTCCTATCAAAGCTCTCATATGATATTCACCATTCCTAACATGTACAGTCATTCATTAGGGGGTTGCTTGTGCCATTATGAAGAGTATTCTCTATGAATACTTTTATAGACCATTGAGAAGTGCTTGAATCCACACTCAAAGTTGAGGTAGTCAGAAGTGTAGACATGAGGATCAACCCATTTAAGGATATGTAGATTACATCTATGGAATCCTATCTATAAAATATTACCACTAGCTCCATGCATGATGCTTAAAATAGACTATGGTGTACCAACTGTGAAGTCAAATTCCATAATATAACTAACTTCCCATAGAAGAATGTGCATGATTTTATTTTAAGATGTGAATTCTATTGAGAAGTGCATAACATGGAAAATTTTACCTTATTTTAATACACAAACAAAGTTAACACAACCATTTATTATTATTTGTGTGATTCTTATACCCATACCACTATTAATTATTGAGTGATTGACAAAATGTTCAAAAATATGGAAAGGGGTCTATGATAGGATATAACAACAATTAAAGGATAATCAAACTAAGGGAATGATCACTACAACAAATAAAATATAGGATTTAGTATTTAGTGAGGTACCAGAGGGTGAGGTAGAGGATGCGATGGAAGAAGGTTCTCATCATGCTCATGTTATGAGTGTGGATCAATAGAGTATTATCAACATGATTGCCCTACACATCCCATGTGTGGGTATTGTTAAGGGCACCATAAGGTCAAAGAATTTCCTAACCTTTAAAAAAACTTGAATCAAGGTAGGCCTAATGTAGACAAGGGCACATGAATGATCAAGATAAGATAGAAAAATGGACCCCAAAGGCATATCCTACACACATAGAGGAAATCAAGGTGTAGGAAACTACTTACAGTGGATTCACCACTTTGTCATCAGTTATACCAATACCTAAGCTATGCCTCAAGTATGGGGATAAGGATCAAAATGAATGCATAATGTGGGTTAAACCAAAATTTGTGTCATACCTAGACTAAAGTTTATAGAAGGATTTACTACAGTAAGCTATGAGCATAATACAAAACTTACAAGGGGAGACCAATTAGCATGGGACCTAGAAGCATAGGATGTCACCTCTTGAAATAATTAGGATAGTAGATAGGCTAAAGTACAAGAATTGAATGAGATCTTATGATTCTTATAGACTAAGGGTATGCTTCCCCTATTGAATAAATTACTCCTTGAGCATGTAGGTCAAAATTAAGTTGAGGTTTCTATGACACACATGGAGAGGGCATGATAAGTCTGACACACTCAAAATGTTGAATATAACCAAGAACTCTTGGTGGATGCCACTATTCAAGATGGTCTATCTATGAGGTTCTTGAAAAGAATTATTGGGAGAAAATGGGTAGCCAAACTTTGAGACTTTCCCCTCATGTTTTCTTCATGTTTAATAATACCTAGGCATAACATATCAAAATTTTGAAGAGCATAATTATAAATATCATGGGCTTCAAATTCTGGGTTGACTTTGTAGTAATAGAGTTAGTAGAGCATGCCAAATACACAATGCTTTTGGGAAACTCGTGGTGTTATGCAAACAATGTAGATATGTAATTTAAAAGGCACTACATGAATTTTAAGAATGGAAAGGAGAGGCTAGTTATACATCTTTCAAATCACCAAGGACTCCCTATGTCGAGAGCATGGACATTGAGGATAAAATTAACCATATCTATAACATCACAGTGTAAGGAACTGAGGATCTAGAGCCAAATGACAAGGAATTATCTTTTGGGAAGATGGATAATTAGTATTAGACACCACAAACGTTACTTATGACTGATGGGTTGAGGAAGCATATGAAACCACTAGCTGATGATCATTATTGGTATAAGAAAAGGTTTCAAAACCATTAAAGATAAGCTAGATACAAATTGATCATGCTCCTAAAATATGGGTCCATTACACTATAAAAAATGGAAAAAGAGTGTTTTACCTTAGTAAGGTAAGATTTACTATGATCCCAAGATATGAAGGAAGTAATCTTGTGAAAGACTCTGTCATGATATTGATTCATGCATCTTAAAAGAGGTGGAAAGAATAGGCACACTGGTTTACACATTGAAAAGCACTACCACTCATTGGTGGGTAGTGTAGAATCCTAGCTTGCCAACTTGGAAGGATGTAAAGGCAGCCATTTACACCAAATTTAGAAAAATCAATGAGGACCTGGACATTTCTGATACTCTAGAAATTTTGACCCCATAGCACACGTATATCTTTGTAAAGAGACATGGACTATTTGTATTGAAAATGTTCCAAGAAATCTGTGTGCATGCCTTATATATAACCTTAAAGACTTGGGCATAGGTGTGGTATATAGTCAATGACATATGCCACCAAATAATATATTGGGATGCCTTTAAAGAGTGGTTTGTTCATACCTTCTCCTTTTCTTTGAAAAATATTGAACTAATTGAGCCATTATAGATATTTTGAAGGTCAATTTTTTAGGACACCAATAGATTAGAGGACTACCTAAGGGACATGTTCAATGAAAAAGGGTTAACACTTCCAACCTTCTTTGAAGAACAAAATTTGAACAATGACTCTAGTGATGAAGATGTTGACACATGTAAAGTCCATACCTAGAATAATTTGGTAGGGGAAAAGAAGACAATACACCAAGTTGAGGATAGCACCCCAAGAGAAGAAGATGCTACCCATGTTTAGGTAGAGACAATCAAAGGTAATAAACAAGTTGAGGATTCACACTAGGAGAAGTATGAACCCTACCAAGCATTATTAAAAACTACAAAGGTAGATATCACTTCAGAAGGGAAACCCAAAATTTCCACTCTAGGTGCCTATTGTTATAACATGAAATTAGTGTGTATTGTTGATCACCTTAAATAATTCCAAGACCTATTTATATGAAACTATAAATATATGAAAGCATCCACCCATCCCTTAGGAAGATAAACATCAAACTAGTCAATGACATGAGACTTGTCAAGAAGGGCCTTATAAGATGAACCCAAATCTTTGTGCCAAGATTAATACTAAGATTTATGGCATGCTAGTCATAGAAGTTATCTACTCAGTACAAGAATCTAAATTGGTTAACCCCATGGTCATCAACATCAAAAAGTATGGGAATATTCAAAATTATGTTAACTACAGACTATTGAACACTACTTACATGACTGACCCCTTGCCAAATCTAATCACTGATGAAGTATTAGATGGCATCGTAGGTTGTAAAATATACATATTTACTAATGGGTTCTTAAGATACCATCAAGTCTAGATCAAGGAGGAGGACAAGCCTAAAACTTATTTTTTGACTGAGTGGGGATGTTTTGCATATAACACAATGCCCTTTGGGTTTAATAATGTACTAACCATTTTCCCTAGGTGGTGATCACCACATTTAAAGACTTCTTTCACAAGTTATTCTAAGTGTATTTAGATGATTGGATAGTGAATGGTTTGTTAAAACATCACTATGATAATTAGCATCTAATGTTTGAAAGGTGATGGTAGTTATTAATCTCTTTAAAACTTAAGAAGTGTATTTTTTTAATGCCATTTGGCACATTGCTTAGGCACATCATCTGAAAGGATGGTCCACTCATTGATTCCACTATGATTAGAATCATCCTTTAGCTTTAAACACCATCAATTTAGACATTCATGCCTTTCTTGGATATTGTAAGTATTATAGGATGTTTATAAGTAATTATGTTATGATTATGTTACCACTAGAGTACCTCTTTTAGAAGGATGGCATGTTATATTAGGGTATAGTACAGGAAGATGCTTTTGAAACCCTGAAGCTAAAACTAGAAAGTGTGCCAATATTATAATTTCTTGACTTGGTAACTTCCTTCCATATCCATGTCAATGCATCGAGTACTAAAATTGGTTCCTCTCTTCTACAACTAGGTGAAGGGAAAAAATATCATCTTATTTCTTTCACAATCAATAAATTCACCAAGGTAGAATAAAACTATACCATGGTTGAGCATGACGAACTTGCCATGGTCTACACCCTACAAAAATTTTAATAGTATTTTTTAGCAACCCCATTTTCTTATTTACTGATCATAAGGTGCTTAAGTACTTAGTGAACAAGCCTATTTTATATGGGCACATTTGGTAATGGATAATTGTGTTTCAATAATTCCAATTTTCCATTGTAATCAAGCTTGAAAAGCAAAATTTGGGCCTAGACCATCTATCAAGCATTAACTTTGGAGATGTGGAAGTGCCGATATAATATGATATACCTGATTCAAAACTTTATAGGATTTAACATATTCTAGAAGACTTAGCATAAATCAACACTTTTTTGACCTCTAAATCTATGCCTCAGGACATGACAATTAAAAATAATAAGTAACTCATGGTTCACCCCACCCCTTTCAAATCATTGGCATGGAAATGTATAAATTAATACATGATGAGATCATGCACTGATGTGTCCTAAAGAATGAATAGGACTTAGTACTACAATAGGTGCATGATGAGATTATTAGGGGCCATTATGTTAGCAACACCATGGCGTGAAAAGTGCTACAATTAGGCTTGTGGTGGCCAACCATGTTTCATGATGCCAAAGCATATAAAAAACATGTGATATTTTATAACATACTAGAAAGTTAAACCATTGGGATGAGATGTGCCTCATCCCCATCCTTACCTATGCACCATTTGAAAAATCATCCATTGATTTTGGTGGGCCTATTACTCCTATTGTGAGATGAATAGGCACAAGGTACATTATGACTACTACATATTACTTCATTGAGTGGGCCTAATAAGTTCCAACCAAAGATTTTAAAAATACCATAGTAGTGATATTTATTTGGGAAAATATTACTAGTAGGTATTGGTGCCTACCCAATTTGACTAGTGACTATAGTGACTATAGCACACATTTCACTAATAAAACAATTTAAATCCTATTGTCTAAGTATATGGTGGCATACAATAAAACAAAACCCTACCACCACCAAGATAATGGCACCATAGAATAATTTAATAAAATAATGGGGACATATGTCACAAAAATAAGTGATTTTGGTCACAAGGACTCAGATGACCATGTGTTAGTAGTGTTATGGGCCTATCACATGACATATAAGCATTTAAACAAGGCTATACCATTCCAAATAGTGTTTAGCATAGAGGCCACTCTACCTATGGAGTTATTAGTGCCCTCATTTTGCATTGTGCACATTAGTTGATTAGATGACCAAGAGTCATTAAATGCATGCTTTGAATATTTGGATAAACTTCACAAGACACACACCCAAGCATGATGGAGCCAGCAAATAGAGAAGACCCACCAAGAGACATAAAATGATGAGCACATCAAGGGAAAGGTGTTTATAGAAGGTTCCTTCATATTATTATATGATTTTAAATAAATAAGGCACCCATGCAAATTATAGATCTAATGGATGGGACCTTATGTCATCCATAACATCTTAATGACTGGTGTATACAAGTTGCACATGTTGACTAGTAAAATGCTCCCTAGGCATTTCAATGGCAATAGATGGAAATCATGCCATCAATAGGATGGTGCTTATTTAATTATAACACTGAATTTATAGTAAAAATTTGGTCACTTTGTCTTGTGACCATAATAGAATTATCATAAGCCAAATATTTTCCTTGTGTTTTATTTCTTTTGTGTTGTTTAAATAAGTGTGGTGATTTTAGGCCCATAATAAAATGTTCCTAGTACTTTTACTCACATAAATATAGTTGGTTGAGTCAATATTTGTCACTTTTAAGCACTTGAGGCTAGACACCTAAATTTCTGGGTGAGTGTGAAGTCTACTAGTCTAATAAACCTATAAGTACAAATTGTCAACTAAAGCACACACATTATTTATGCATAAGAAACTGAGAGGAAATGGTGAGGCATTGGATGACCAATGCCAATATTTATATGGGGTAGGGAAGTATGATGAAATATATAGTAAAGAATACATAGATCAACTAGGAGAATGAGGTGCACTTGAGAAGAAGTGTGGGACTAGAGAAGAAATGGAACCTAGGAGGCTGAAACACGTGTATGTGAAGTGCTACACCTAGGTATCCAAAAGAAAGGTGAAGGTCAGACCAAGATGAAAAAATTATAATAAAGTAACCATTTTGATAGCTAAAACCCACCCAACAATTGATATGAAGTGAACATTTGAATTATCTATAACTTCCCCCAAAAAATGGTTAGCAGATTTAATGCTATGGTGGTGGAAGAACAAATATACACATTAATGAGCAGATGGCAGTGGATTTTAGTGGATTTTGTGGGTTTTAGTAGATTTCAAGGATATAAATCATGTCATCCATAAATTTGGTGTTAGTTTACAAAACTAGAGATGGTAGAGGTTAGAGGTTTGATATCATTTTCAAGAGATCATAATAGAGCAAGGAGCCAAAGCCATGAAATGAAAAAATGCTACTAGGGAGGAAATAAGTTCCCCACAACCTCCCCAAATGTGGAAAAAATATCAACTAGGAAATTGTGCTTTTTCCTAAGGATAAGATGAGTAAAATAGAGGGAATTTGATGGAGAAATAAGAAAGTGAAGACTTTGGTAGAATAACCAGTCCACCATTAATAGGGCAAGAAGCTCAATAGATGAATGCATGGTCACATTCCCCACATATATAAATCAAACCAAACATAATTTAAATATTATAAAGGCTCAATCAACCATGCTTCAATAATACAAAGTTTAGGATGGTAAATAAAATACTAATCTTAGAAGTGCTAAAAGTGCACATGGATGCCAAGAAAGTAAAAGTAGTGAAGGATGCAACCATCACAAAGTCTAAGGTGAAGTTGGTAGAGGTAGTCACTATCTTTTAGGTTGATCCATACACAAGTTAAAATCTCACCTATAAAGAGGTGGATTACTTACCAAAATTCATGGTGGGGAAAGTGGATATCCTTCACCCATGTATGCAAGTTATAAGACTATAACCTTAAGATAGGCAACAACATGTAGGAGCTAAATAAAAACTAGATGGTAGACATAGGTAAGAATACCAAGGTATGTGCCATACTTTTTGATGTTTATATTATATATAAATTATAAACCATGAGTTCTACACAAATTTTTGAGATACCAAGCTTTGACAAGCTAGAAGACTTGGTATACTTCCTTCTATTATGTGTGCATGGTGATCGGTTCTATTTGGTTGGACAATACATGAGGATTTATACAAGCCACATAAGCATAATCATAGGGTTACCTTGTGTAGGAGTAGATATATATGAGAGGATAGACGATGATGTAGAGGTATAAAATGTTTCAAATATCCTAGCCTATTACAAGTTAGGATTTGCATTCTCTATTAAAGACATCCAAGACCTAAGCACAAGGGAAGCAACATGCCTAGTGATTGTCAAACTTTGACCTGGTGTTCAGTGATCAGATATAATTAAAACCTTATTTTGAATTATGCACCACATGGCATAGGTAAAATTTTTCAACATCTTTATGTTCATCATAGAGGATATCATAAAAAGTGTGCAAGAATGTCATCAGGTGCATGAAACCTTCTATGGGTATACATGTTTATCCTGAGAGGATAGAAGAGATAGGTCTATTGAATGAAAATGATGACCACTATGGGTTTTTTTAAAAAAACCACAAGTACCTATTTATTAAGTATCAGGACTTCATCTACCCCCCATTTTCTCATATAAATAAAAAACTAGAGTACAAGGGTGGGTTGACAGGTATGTGGAGGCATTTGGAAAGGAATGGTTCATCCCACAAGAACTCCCTTAGTACCTCATGGGAACAATAACCTTCATCATGATGTAACACTTCTATGTGGCACACCTAGCACTCACAAAAGGAAATTTGTCAAGTTGGCTCTGATTATTGTATGCATTCTCATCCAAATACTTTATGATAGTGCTAAAGAGAATCCCAAATGCATAATAAATTGATATCCAAACCAAGGCCATAGATCATGATAAAAGGATGATGAAACACCGATTTTTTCACCTTAGAGCTAAGACATATAGGGATAATTCCTCCCTAATGGCCACTTAATATTTTAAAGAGAAAAGGGCATCCTGGTGAAACAATCCCTAATTTTTTTTGAAATTACCTTTAAAGTCCACAATATAACATTAAAATGTCCTATTGCATAAAACTAATGCAATGAAATGCATCATCACAACTTCAAAATAAGTGCCAAGGACCTGAATAACATCCTAAATTCCCCACAAGGAAATGTTATAAACATCTAAAATTAATTAAGCATATCTAGGAATGTCTAGCTAGAAAATATTTTGTAAGCAAATAGGATATACTAGAAGTGCAATACTCAAGCACGTAGTTCTAAGAGACTGAATGCACAAGGTCCATCCTACTAAATTACTTATGTAGTCATATCATTTTATGAGATTAGTAGGTTTATATCTATAATCCCTTTATAGAGCCAACATGACATAAGCATAAGAGTCTTGAAACCTTGGGAAAACAACCAAGGACAATTCCTTATCCTACCCCCATTGATCACCATAATCTAATCCTAGGTCCTTTGTACAAAAATTACACCTTTATTCCATGAATAGATGAAGGTCACACCCATAAGACATAGATCCATGAATAAATAATTATTCTCATTAGATTAGATTAATTATTATATGATATACTCTAGGTAGATAACATCACACACATGAGTATCCAATTGAACAAACATACATTTGGAATTAGAGAAATAATTAATCCACATGCTACATGATCATAAATCATGTTGTAAGATCACCATCCCATGATCCATCCATAGGGTCTCACATCTAGATGTTGATTATTTATCCTTTATTTTCCCTATCATGTTATTGATTAAATATAGGTAGTTTATGTCATTCAATTAGTATGCATAAGATCACACATGCTCATTATTTAAGTAGCCTTATGTGTTAACTCAGGTGTTTATTAAGAAGAATCATGATTTAGTAAGTCATTACCAAACTGGATTATTTAATCACATAATCAAATGATAACATTAAGGTTTCCATAGCTTACTATTTCTCATCCTCATATCAGGATTATTTACCAAACACATGGATTATCTGCATCTTGATAATCATAACACTAGGTATATCATGAAATCTATTCTCAAGGTACACTTATAATTTTAAGCATGCTTATCTTCTATAACCAATGACTATGTATTATCAATAAATCAATAATGATAATTTAGTCAACTTCCATTAAACAATAGTTGTATTGTAACATTTGAGTTAGTAAACTTTAAGAAAACATATCATATATCTAAAACACTACAACACTATTAATAGTATAATCCATAATCCAAAATGAGGATCCAAAAACATAGATAATTGATCTATCTTACCTCATTGCTTAAGCAATGGAAGTAAGCTCACTAAAAACAAACTTACAACCAATAAGCATTCATTGTTATCACATAGTAATGGGAACATATTGCTAAAATCGCCATGGTCTATATGCAAAATTTACTTACCATAACTTAATTTTAGCTAAGGTTATAACATGAAACCACATTAAATACATAAATATAGTAATAATGATGTAACTAAGGGATATCTTATGTCATCCCTCTAATGACATAAACAATTGGTAAATTCACATACTAGAAAAAAAATCCATGTTATGAAGATATCACCAATTAAAAGTTCATCATAAAACCCAAGACTATCATATTATCGGTCATGTTCAAAATAAAATCTCATATTACCCTTTAGATATCATCACACTAATATCATAATCAAGAGATAGGTCCATATGATAAATAGGCAATCCATGCCAAGAAAAGTCATCAAAGAGTATTTATCATGAAATTTAAATATGTAAGCATAGCTCCATTAAGAAAATGCAAACCTCTATCAATTTCAGCATAACTTAAAACAAAACTATATTATATATATATATATATATATATATATATATATATATATATATATATATATATATATATATATATATATATATATATATATATATATATATATATATATATATATATCAAATGATTCAAGGTTCAAGATACTTGAGTTTCATTGTTCCAATGATAGCCATGTTACAATTTCATGCCTACTTAAAAGTAACTAGCATATCACTAAGATAGGTACATATGACAATAAATAAATATCAAAATTAACATGATGCATTATAAAACACTACTGCTCATATGGTAAATAGATCCCAATATAAATGCATTCCAAAAGAGTGAATACATTTGGTTAAATGTATAAGAATCATACATATACCATCCTGAATACCTCCAAGTCCACAACCATATCCCAACATAACAATATTAAAAAATTACATAAGGTAATAAGATGAAATATAACATAAAATGAGTAATCAACTATAATCCATAAACCCAATATCATATGTCAATAGTTACAAATGAGAGATGAGCCACCATAAAAAAAACTAGGTACATCAAATGGAGAAAGGTGAATACTGCAAGAGGGACACCCCTCAGAACTAGACCAATGAGCTCACCCATTGGTGGCCCTTACCACCCCAACCATCAGTTTGGTGGAGGGTTTCAACAACTAGGTACTTGGGCAAGGTAAGAGGTACACACATAATAATGAGCCACCATTAAAGACTTATAAAATCATATACAAGGACAAAAGGAAAAATTCAAAAAACATGAAGCCATAACACTCAACCACATCATGGGCTCATCTGAGCGTAACATAATTAAACATAGGGGGATCAACCTAAAATAGTCACATTGACTTAATTAAGTCAAAAAAGGAAGGTATAACACTTATAACAGAAGATGAACTTGATTGGTTTTTAAATTACCAAGTATGATCAACATTTATTCCTTCAATTAAACCAATAATTTAAGACCAAGTAATAAGGTGACCTTATTCAATCAAAATAAATTACAAAATAAATGGTATACTGCTAGTACTTTCAACTCGATAGGTTGAAAAATAACCCACTCCAACATCAAGAGTAGGATTTACCAGTAGCATGGATAAACAATTCTATTACAGTCAATATTAATATGAAAAGTATGTATGCATAGTAGAGGATATGATGTCAAAGTCTCAAATACACTCATCTTTGCATACATATGATGTCCAATTTGAAATAAAATGCCTAATAGTTTATTAGCAAAAATCTGATTGTTCTAGAGACCTTATTAAGGGTAGTTTTATCAAATTTCCAACACTTATTATAGGGCTTGAAAACATTAAAATAGTTACCATATTTTATATACCATGAAATATCTATGGTATATTTCACATATTCTATCACTTAGACCCCAATGCAAGAGATTGGTAATCTCCAAAAATTGTGAATACTTTAGAAAAATTACAAGAATTCATTTTTCATAGTTTAGAAAATAAGAGGAGGTCTTCCAGGTGTATCTTCAATAAAATGTTGGGTAACATCTTACTAGTTATGATTTTTTAACAATCATTTACAAGGAAAACCCAATAGTCACTCATTTATACTATACATTTGCCCCTCATAGATTTGTAGACACCAAAGTTATAATTCGATTATGGACTATTCTATTTTTATCATGGCTTTTAGTTTTTCATTAATGTCATAAAAAAATAAACATCATTAAAAAGCCACTCATAAATTTTTATAGATACACAGATTTTGGGTTTCACAATAAACTAATAAATACCTTTCCAAAAAAATAAAAGGGCTTAAGATATAAACATTACGACAGTAACTAGTAGACTTGTAACTATATTAAATAGGGGGTGCCTTAGATTATATACATGCAAAGTTTATTGATAACATGATTCTACATGTTTCCCATAGTCATAACGATGATACTCAAATTTCTAAAATAAAATTGAGTAGAGTATGAGGAGGAACCACTTGCCTATTTGAGAATAAGGTACTACTCCAACTAATTAACATCTAAGACTTATTTCTCCTTATGGGTGTTGGTACCTTTTAGTAATGTCACCACAAGACTGGTAAAAATGTCAATATTCTATTTAAGTACTTTGAGAAGACTTTATTATCAAAATCTTCTTCTCTCTATTAGATGTGTGAATCTCTTTCCCCTTCCTCATGTTTCATCATCCCCTATATGTCAATGTCCCTGTTGTATCTTCTAACACCATGTTCTCCTCTATTCTCTCATTGCCATGCTCTACCCACTCTCATCTCTATCACCTCTCTTATTTTCTACTCCCCATATCATCCTTCCCCCTATGACATCCTTCCCATCTCTTTTTCCTCTACCTAAATCCATATGCCTCTGTCTTATCCCTCCTCCAACTCCACACTATGCCTTGTCCTTTTCTACACTGAGCCCATATCTCTTTTCCTAACTACCCCCAGCCTCTATCCTCCTCCTTGGTCAAAGCCATTCTGGCATATACAGTAAACTAGGAACATCCATTATATATATATATATACATATATATATATATATATATATATATATATATATATATATATATATATATCCTTCATAGGTCAAAATAATAGAATATAATATTATTATTAAATAGCATAATTATAATATAAGTAGAAAGGAAGGGAATAGAATAATATATAAAATGATATGATATATATATATATATATATATATATATATATATATATATAAAATAATGAAGTGATATAATATAATATTATTATATAATATAATAATAATATAAGTAACCTTAGGTATATATATATATATTAATAATAATAAAATAATATTGTGTGTGTATTTATGAATAATCATAATAATATAAATCTAAAAAATAATAAATAATAGAATAAGGGAAATAGAATATAAACAACAAAATTTATAAAATCAAATAACAATAAAATCCATTGAACAAATACAAATCAATTAAGAATTATTAAATAGTATATTAAACAAAAATCCATAAATCAAGTATTAATAATAATACGGTATTTGAATAAATTAATTGTCTAGGTTAATGAACCATTAAATGATAAGGATAATTGTCAAGTTCATTTAAGATAATGGTAGTTACTAAAATCATTAAAATAATAATGATCATCAACATCATAATATCAACTCGAGAATATAAAAGAGTCGAAAATAAAACAATCGATAACTCCCTAAGTCAAAAAAAAACTCATGATAGTTAGTCACCCATGATGGAGGTGTTTATATGTTTTATAAGGACAAGAGACCCACATGGTTCTTGACAAGCCCAAACTAAGCTGGATAAAAGATAAGCCACAAGACAATAACATTAATAGGAAAAAGAAACAATACACATAACCAAGTGTAATAGGCTAGAAACTAAATCATTGCTTTATAGATTAATAATCATGTGTTCACAACACCCAAGTAGGATAATCAAAGTGTGAAAATGACCTCAAGAACACAAAGGTAGGCATGATGGATGATGATGCCAAACTCAATAAACCCAATAAGGAATAATAACAAAACATACATACTCAGAATAACGCAAGACCAAAATAACAAAAAATAATAACATAAAGGCATATAATGATAATGGATCAATATCATATAGTACACACTATACCTATCAGAGTGATCTTATGTCTACTCAATCACCTGCATATATACCTGAGATGTCTAAACCCAAGTTGAGCTTAGCTCATGGCCTGGTGCCTATACCCACAAAATAAGACGTAAAAAATATTTTAATGCTATCAATATAATAATAATAACTCATCATAAATCATTATACCTAAAATTATAATCAAGTATAGTTAAATATAACTGAGAAGCACAAGAGTTATTCCTGATAACAATGAACCCACACATGCCCTACAAGGCACAATCCATGGTTGTAAAAGTGATCAATGTCAATCTACATTAGTGAGTCATGTTAAAGTAATATCATATGCTAATGTAGCTAATCTAAAGTAAACACACACACACACACACACACACACACACACACACACACACACACACACACACACACACAATAGAATAAAATGAATCCAATATAAGCAGTATGCATATCAAGATGTAATGAATATAAAGTATCAATAGTGACATATTGTATCATAATAGCTATCTAGGGTACCTACATCACAACCATCTGAATAAAACCACCATCAACTTCAATCATTCTAAGTGATATCAAAACACACTAAAGCAAGCTATAGTCCATTATTTTAAGGGGTCACAAGGTTGGTTCGTGACACTTAGAGAAAGATGGGGCTCAATGAGGAAGATATAAAATAGGCTTTGGTGTTTGAAAAGAAGTAAAAACTTGACCAAGAATAGAAGAAGTTTGATTTAGATAAAAGAGTACGAAGTTTCCCCCAAGCACATGACCAATAGTATAAATGGCCAACTAGGTGTCAAGTGACCCTACCAAATAAGTAGAGGAAGTTGTGAAGGTATGCCCAAGTAGTAAAGGGGTGTCTAGATAGAAAGAAGGTGATACTGATGATTTGGAGAAATAAATGAAGATAATTGAGGAGTACCAACAGCAACAAGGTAACCCTATCAATTAAGGAATAACAATTGAGGTAAATATTAATAATCCCTAGGATAAATAAATGGATGAGGGGACAAGTCCAATGAAATAACCCCCAAGGACCAAACAAGTGACTCCTTAGAGGAGCATGCTAAAGAGAGTGGTATTACTAGTGAAGAGGAAGAAGTGCACATAGAGATGGATATCATTAAAATAAATTATAAAGAGCTTAACATTAGGGATATGATGTATAAGAATTGGGAGGATAAATATGTATACTTATATGAAACTATGCCCCTAAAGCCACCGTAAAAAGAACGTGCAAGCAACTCTCATTTGTGTTAGACAATTACATAGATGACCCAATTTGAGGTAATGAAGGCCACTAATTTAATCCTAAGAGATACTAAGGAGGGACATGTATCTATTCTTGTTGACTCACATGCTATGAATCCAATCCAATTTGGGAATGCACTAATAAAAATAGCCATGGAAGTAATGCATCATAATATCATAAATGATGGCAAGGTGAGGAAATTGAAGAAACTCCTCAAGGAACCCAAGGAGGAAGTGTAGGCCAATAGGTTCAAGTTAAAACATATTTGTGAGAACATGGAGGTGGTTGATCCATCTTTTATGGTTAGCATCAACACTTTATAAATTTTAGAGGTCAATAATATTTATGTATTGGTGGAGTAGATGTTCCCAATCCTATAGCCTGAGCCAATGTAAGAATAATAAGAAGAGGAAGAACTCAACATCATACTAAATAAGGAATTATCTAAGAAAATATAAAAAGTGGAGGATATTTTCACAAAGTTGAAGGAGGGTATAGAAGAAATGGACATAATCTTATTTAATTTATCTAACCAATCCTCAATAATAGATGTCAATTAAATCAAGCAAAAGATGAGGACTAGCTGATGGCTAAGGTGTACTCTACAAGTAAGGTGGAAAGGTCATAAGTCATGATAAATGTCAACACATTGAGCAACCAGATCAAAGACTAGGAAAGAACCTTGGAAGAACTCTTTTGTACTTTGTAGACTAAGGCCTATGAGAAAGGGAAAATCTTAGATGAAATTGTGACAAAGGTGAAATCTAACATATAATACTTCCATAAAGAGCTAGATAAAATAGATACACTTGAACTCATTATTTCATCATTTGAGATTGATAGCACTGTAGAATAAATCAAGCTATCCAAAAAGGGCTTTGAGGATTTAAGTGAAAAACTCTAGGAGAATGCACCTAAGTTATACTCTCCCAATATTTTGATGTCTTAATCTGAGGGTAGATTAAGTATTTTTTATATGGGGTAATGTTGGGTCCCTAACTAGTTAGTGGAGTATTCATGCCAACTTGACATCCATCTCGGTGCATCTAGATATTTTGAAAAAGGGTTAGCCTAGAAATTTTTGTATCCATGTAGAGGATGTAGTGTAAATATTTCACTTAATAGCTGATAAATAACCATCTCCTATATATTTATGGCATTGACAAAGATCTAAATATATATGGAAAGTGGAGCGTATGAATCGTGGGGTCATGGAGCTAGTGATTATGATGACATGACTCCATATCAATACTCAACATGCAGATTCCACCCTGGAAAAGATGTTCATGAAAGGCTTGTATAAGGATATTGAACTAGATTAAAAGAAGAGGGAGAGCTATAAAAAATCTCTAATGGAATGACTTTTAAAACATACCCTATAAACATTGCTCTAGAGGATTACTTCTTAGAAATGGAATGGAGGCCACTCTAGCTCCAATTATATATTCCCAAGCTCATCTATGATCCTTTAGGTTATTATTACTATGATTTTAATATAAACTCTTGTTATGGATTTTGAAAAATGATAAATGGTGTTGTCTTAAAATGTACTTAAGTGTTTCTAGTTTACATGTCTTGTAGTATTGGTAATGGGATGTGAATGTTTGTGATGTCCCACTTTTGATTAATTATGTGAATTGGTGTTTATACACTTTTATGGTTTCACTACTTTAATAGAGTCTCTATAATTTTCATGATGTCATCATAATTTCACATGGAAGATGAGTATAGATCTGTGCTAGTAAATCCACTCATTATTTAATTTGCATCTGTTTAGTATGAGTAAATTGAACCAAATCAATCTTATGACCCACTAAGTACCTATATGACCCCAATATTAATCTTAAAAAGGCATGCACCTATGGATCTACCAAAGTTAAGTTTCAAATGCATTACTTAAATCCCCTCAGTGAAGTTTTGTGTCATGGCATGACTAACACAATGCGGGCCCTAGTTCATTCTCAATTGCACTTTAAGTGCGCACATAAGGCCTATGTTTTATGTGGATTGATGATAGTGCAATTAAGTGTTTAAATTTTGAGTTCAAAGGGATTTATTTCATACTTTTGTTTGGTTGTAGTAAACCATTCCTAGAGTTTTACAATAAATATATGTATTGAGTTGATAATGAATCTACCTTGGACTTGAAGTTACATCACTATCCATTTTGATATTCTTCATTATTCTCCCTCACTTAAGACCAAAACCTTCACCTTATTTGAAAAATTAGTCATCAAGTTAGTTTTTGGATGCTATTATTGGGACTAAGATCATCATATTGGAGTATGTAAAGTAGAGAACTTTAGAAATCAGATGAAAATACTACTTTTATTTTAAGTTTTAAATTCAACCTCCCTTAGACCCTTCCATTATTTTTTTACCTCCATGTTTAACATGAAACCTTTTGAAGTATCTTCATGGGTGACTATTGTAGGTGGTGATTTCTACATGTGTACAAATTGAGGAGGGATGGGATATTGGTCTTAAGAGACAAAAGTGATATTAAGACCCTCATTGACCTTTCATGTTCAAAACTAGATTAAATAATCATCAACTTGACATAATGAGGTTTGAATAGAAATGAAAATAAGACATGATCCATTACCTTAAAAATGCAAAAATACCTTAACTTCTCTGAATAAAGGAATTTTCAATGTTATTTATTCATCAGCTTTAACTCTCTATGAATAAATTATATCATGGTTTTCATGATTCTTGAGTTGGTTTATATGACACCAATTAATGTTTTATGAACCTTGAGTTGATATTTTAAAACAAATTAATACTTATTTTGACACCTACACCATCATGATTGTTGTAGGTAGTCATTTCTCTCTATGACACTTATCATCAGTTCACCCACTAAGGATTCCATGAGCATGTTCACATGATCTCTCCATATAGTTATCACTTGATCCTATTGGATGATGAAAGGATATAAAATTAGTGTTCTTATTATGCCAACCTATTTATTATCAGTCTCCATGATCATAACATACAAGCCTGACTAGTACATCTAGGCATAATAGGCCTTTTTGGGTCTCTTGATCCTTATGAGTGTCATTAGCCATTTCAAGACTTATAAAGAGTGAAATGAAAAAATCACATGTGATTAAAAAAAACTCTCAACATTTGTGACTCATTTATTCATGTCACTTGTCATGATATTCCTCTTAACTTTCTCACCAAGGTATAGAGATAAAGCTATGCTACTAAACTTCTAAGTGCTCTTTTGTACCTTAAGAAGGTATGGTCTCTTGAACCTCATTGAAATAAATTAAATTAATAAATTATACGTATATAGGCTTTATTTTGAATAATATCATGTTGACCTCATTGAGATACTTTTCAAGTACTATAAACTAATTAACTATAGTTGTACCTTGTTAAAGAGATTATCTCACCAAAACCATCTCAAAGGAGATTTTACTCAAGATGGAGATATATGAGTTTTTTATTGGATGAATGAGGTTTTAAATTAATTAATAATTAAATTTTTAACCTTTTAATATTAAGACACTTTCTTGACAACTCAAATCATGCTCCAAAACTAATCAAATAGACCATTCATAAGTACACTATAAGAAACCAATTTTATGCCATATGTACCTTCCTATAAGGAGTTACAGGATGAATTCACATGGAAGATATCCTATTTTACCATAAAATAATCTCACTATAACCATTCTTCCCCATTGAATCATAAAGTGAAGAAATGAAGAAAAAACATGGACCTTGTTTGGATGAATAGGGCATTTAGACCCCCTACACTCTTAGTAACTGTTAATAAAGATGGGGAATGAAAATATAAAAAAATACCAAAAAATTCAAGTAAATTACAGTCCCTATAATTTCCCAAGATATTTTATCTTAACTCTCTCTCTCTCTCCTCCATGTAATGAGTAAAAATTGATGGCTTTCTTAGAGCTGCCAAGGATGTCAATATGGGAGAAAAGTATGTTTTCTTCATTTTATCACCTAAAATATCTTATATACCATTTATTTGACTTTTTAATGAAAAATTAAGATCATAAAGGTTAATAAAGATCAATTTCGCCTTGAAGAACTATACAATAGCCTCAAAACATGTCTTTTTTGCACTAAAACTACTAGAATCACTTGAGAATCTAATGAAACTATTGTAAAATATATCTATTGGACCTTGTAATTTATTAATAGATAAAAATAACATGATCAGAAAAGTTTCAAGTTATATGGGTGATATTTTGACCTATGAGGTCAAACTTGTCAGCATTTACCAAGACAATTGAGAATATAAAAAAAATGTTTTAAGGGGTTTCAAACTTGAGATCTTCTTAGTTGTAAGTTTTAGTAAAATAAGGTTCACCAAATCATATAAAATATTAAATAAACATTTACATGCACTAATTAATATTTAAATCCTTTTTTAATTGAATTCATATGCCTCCCATGTTCGTAAAACTCTTTTTCATGGTTGAAAAAATGATTTTCCTTAAATTTGATCAAAACTCTACTCTCTAGAGATCTAGGCCTCCACATCATAAATTTCACACATGCAACTATAATTTATTACATGATTTAGATGCAAAATAATGAAAAAAGTTGATTTAGAATGCACTAAACTAGGTGTTGAAAGAGTTGTACTCAGAATGACCACCTAGATGTTATTATTAAAAAAGTTGTAAAAAATATAATAGGAGGTTTAAAAACACAAAATAGACAATGTATATGTGTGTATAAGGTGTCAAAACCTAAGGATCAACTAGTTAAATGACTATTCTTGTCTAGTTTTTGACTAGGACAAATATCAAAACAAGGTCAATATGTTAACTAGAGTTTTGAAAGCATAAAACTTAGCACACGAACCCAAAAATGAAATTAAAATTAATTTAATTTGTAATTAATTACCAAAACAATCAATAAAAAAATAGGAGGTTTTAACTTGAGATTTTCATAGTTATATGTTTTAGTAAAGTAAGGTTCATTAACTCATCTAGAAGCCTAATTAAACTTTTACATGCACTAAGTAATATTTAAATCATTTTTTAATTGAATTTAAATAAAAATATATAGATATTGAATTAAATCTAATGTGCATGTAATTTTTTTTAAAATGTAAAGAGTAATTTAAATTTTTAGTAAAACGTAATTAAACAATGGTGGGGACCGATTACATGGAAATTTGAGAACTAAAAAATAAAGTATTTTTTAAATAAATCTCCAAAATATATCAATAAAAAAACATACCTATAGCTGCAAATGGAAGAATGACACTTATGGAGATGTTTGGAGAACCACAACAATTTGTATAGGCCATGAAATACCATAAGAATTTATAAAACTCCTTGAAATCTTGCCACAAAGTAGATATGATCTTCAAAATTAAAATTTTTATGAAGAATTTAACTTTTTCACTCCTCCATATATAGATGTGCTCTAGAAAAATTCACAGAGGCTTAGAATGGGCTTCTCAGGCTCTAAAATTTTACAAGGAGCCTTCAATCCTCAAAATTAAGTAGATAGAACCTTAAAAACTAAATTTTCATGCCAAAAAATAATTTTTTAATTTTTTCCAATGCCATAGGGCCATACAAGTAGAAGAGTGACACTAAAAAAATAGTAGTGAAGATTCCATAGGCTATAGGAGGCCAAATCAGGCCATGTGAAGCTCTAAACTACCTTGAAATGGATAAACTAAGAGTTTTTAATAACTATAACTAAGTTTTAATGAATAAATTATAATATTTTTTTGATTTATATTTCACACATGCGAAAAATAACCTCTCAATGTTGTAAAAGATTAAACAAAATTGATAAAAGCTTCATCAATTTGAATATCAGTTGCTTAAAGTGGGATCTTCTCATATATTAATAGGCCTTACAATCATTCAAACTCCCTCAGGCTCTGATTCCATGAAAAGATCTTAAATATATGAATGTATGATTTACATAGGAGATCTAAAAGTGTAAATGAATAGCAAAGCATGCCATAATAACTAGATCATTGAACATAAGGTTGAACATAGAAAACCTTAAAGTGGTAAAAAACTAAGGTGATTATTCATATAATTGGGAAACACCCCAATACATAATTCTTATTCTTCTCACTTATTCTCAAATATAGGTCTTCATAACACTTTTCACAATGCTTGCATATATCTCACATAGTTCACAAAATAATATTATGTATTATTGTATTTTAACAAAGGGGTGAAACCCTATTTATAATAGGAATGGGGGGAGGTTACCATTGTTACCAATGGTTCCAACATTTCCCCAAGGAACCAAGTAATAAATTAAATAATATGTTATATTATTTTATTTGCACAAGGTTTTAACCCATGTTAAATATAATAATAAAACATTTATTATTTTACCAAATATTAAGGGTCTAATAATGGTACCCACATAACATTAAATGTTACAACACGTATATGCACTAAGTGTGTGTTTAAAATTATTGTTTGACTTTTATATATCCTTGAGAGAGTGATTTTTAAATTCACCTAGATGCTTTAATTATTGTTCTCTTATAGAAACATAAAACTATGATTGTTTGACTATTTAGTATGCATCTATACTCCTTCCTTTCACTATTGGTCTTTAAAGTTTAGATCTCAAGGCTTATTGATATTTTTTAAAGGTGAATGATAACATTAGATCATTCCTTTTAAGATGACATATTCACTTCCGTTTCAATCATTAGAGTACGAGTGTTGACCTACATGTTTGAAACCTATAGATTAACAAAACCATTTTTTTAGCCTAGCTTTGATGAGAACACTAGATCCAATAGCTCCTAGGGTTTTTCACTTGGAATATCTCCTTAAGGTTGATTTTATATAACATGTGAATATATTTTTAAATATTTGAGAACCTGTATTAGTGAATAACATTCATCCTTATCAAGGATCATCTCAACCATACATGCGAGTTCACACAACCATTTGTGCATGGATTAGCACAAAAAAAAATTTAATCTCATTTCCTAATTAATGTAAGAGGGATAATTTTAGAATTTAAATTACTTTGGGTAAGTTTATTACAATGTTTCCATTCCAAAAACAACTTCTTCCATCCTTAAGGATGTCATAGCTTCAAAACCCTGCCTGCCACCCTAAAAAAATAACAAAAACACAACATTTATATTATTTTGGTTTCTTAAACATGAAAAATAATAGTTTATGAGGATGTGAGATGAATATTTATACCCTTTAGTATCTCCAAAAACCATTCATTTTCATCCACTAATTTTAAAACTCGTTGAGATGAAAAAACTTGTATATGGGGTTTTAGGAGGGTTTTTGGCTACTTATTTTGTTAACAATTGATAAAAAAGTGAATCCATTAAATCCTTAAAATAATTTATATAATTTTAAGGACATAAGGTCCCATATTAAACCCCAATATAAATAGATCCAACTCTCTTTCCTCCTCATGATCTAAGCACTTGAAAATGGCCTTCACGAGCTTATAAAGAGGTTGATGGAATGTTTTTTAGATTATTTAGACTTTCCAATTATATCAAAAGTATAATTTGACCCTAAAAAACTCTAATATTCCTAACACCATTCATTTATGACCTTAAATGACCATCTCCATATTAAAAAATTGCTTTACAAGCCCTTGACAAGTGTATTTCTACATTATATTTTACTTTCTTAATCTTTTGAGGGTCCCACCACTCATTTCACATTGAAACTAGCTTGGATGAACATGTTTGAGTAGGAATAACCTTGGAATATCTTTTAAATGTGTCAATTACCTCAAAATACAATTTATTCTTCTTATTTACAAAGACAACCATTGCCTTAACTTCAATAAATTTACCTTAGCTTTTACTAAACATGAAATAATAATGATTTCAACTCACCATATCATGTCTCTAGAAAATCTAATACACTATAATACATCATGACACATTGGAGATCAATACACCAATACTCTTCCATTGGTTAACATACCTTAACCTTTACAAAGTAACCTTAAACTTTGCTAATATACCTTAACTTTATCAAATAAATGTTCATAAATGATAAACACATCAAGAACACTACAATAAATGACCATTTGATGACAATATAATGTGACTTTAATTTGATACTAATTAGATCATCCTAGATGGATTTTTAAGCTACCAAGTAAGACACACTACCTATTTTGGTCTTAATTTGCACCCATGGGGAGAGTTATTTAGGCTCTCTCCAACTAAGCCACAAAATGGGAACAACCTCAAGTTGTGGGTATATTATGGTGAGGTTTAACCTAGAAATAAGGTCAAATTCCTATTGGATATATCACCTAAACTAATATTTGGCTTCGAAAAGGGATAAAAATAGACAATAATACATGAAAACATGTAAGAAGAGGTGATGAAGTAATGTTTTGGAAACTTAAAATTGCACAAGATAAACACTATCAAACACTTTTAAACCTTAAAATATCACTTCACTCACTCTTTTATGAACTTTCAAATAAATATTTCACAAAAAGGCATGAACTAGTTATCAATCTATCATGGGAGGGTAGCTATCCACTTCCAAAATAATCAACAAACTATTTGTTACACTTAGAATGACCTGTGAAAGTTATAAAACACTTCATTAAGGTGATAATACTTTGAAAAAGGTAAAGGAAATAAAATATTCACTTAACCACATCAATGAATTCATATAACACACTCCAATTCTACTTGAAAATGGAGGAATTTAGTTTTTCTCATGTCAAATATGTGTTACAATACAAATTTTGGTATAGCCTAGGCAAGCCACAAGCATGAGAGTCTATTTACTCCAAGAAAAATATCTAAGAAAGAGACAAAGGGGAGGAAAATGGGAGATATATAAAAAAGGGGAAGTATAAATCAATAAATGAGGCCCAACCACCTTTGATTGATTTCATTAATCACATTTAGTAAATTAACCACTGATCATCTCCAAATAACTCTCAATCCCTTCTCATTGGATTACAAAATTCACAAGAAGACAATAACTTGTTGAAGGTGCTAATTCACGATCCACTTGAATGTAAAAATCCCTAAAAGACCCTGAAATTGCATTGAATGCCTTGTATACAATCCACAACCTCCAAACTCTCCATCTTCTTAATGAGCACATAGTGTTGTGTACCATCTTGATATGCTTTTTACACTATCAGATAGTCACCTTGAATCCATTCACTAGTAACCCCTCTGACATTCCTTTTCATAATCACCATTATGATACTACTTCAAACCCTGAACATAGAGTCACTATAGATGAAAAACAATCACCATATTGGTTTTCATATAGCCATAATTTCATTAAAGATATGTGGTTTAGGGTTTCTTGATAATGTATAATATGTAAAACTTATGTTTGAGATCTCTTGATATTTTTAGCAAAGTTTTAATGGCATTAGATGGATTTGTAGGGTTTGTTTTGGTAACCCAAATCACATTTGATCTTGTATTTATATGTTTACCTACCTAAGGTGGAAAAATCATTTACTCCGATGTGTCTATCTATCTACGTGGCACTCCCATTGCCACACTACTATTTATCATATTTAAAAATATGACTATTTATTTATTTAGACATGTGTCCTCACCTTGTACCTTATGGGACTTGATCAACTCTACTTCATTTATCCTCATAGGAGTCTTTTATCCTATTCACATGCTTACACCATGTGGTGACCTTGCATTCAATTTGGGCTCCTTGACTTTTCCACCTTGATCTATAACATTGATCCTTTTGAATGAATTCCATTGATCTTGATCTATCAAATCAAATATGGACCATATATTTGCTTAAGAGTCACCATGATTGAGACACTCTACACTATCTGATTAAATTTTAGGATATGCTAACTCTTTGACATTGAGCTCATCATTAAATTTGCTTTTTCATGATTAAATGCACTCCATTGATCTCTTTGAACCTGCTAGATTTATTGATCACCTATGTATCATTGATCTTTGATCCCAACCTTTGAGATCATTCCACTTGTCAATCTTGCATTCAAATTAAAGCTCATTAAGTATTTTTTAAATCTAAATGGCTATTTTTATGTATTTAACTTGATGTCCCTAGGCATGTTCCATTCTACTATATCATTTTTAAATACTTGGATATTAAGATAAAAGACTCATCAAGATATCAAATTTTCAATGGATAACCTTGGCATAAATTACATCACTTTTATATAATTTTGAAGCTTTGGTTGACTTCTTACTTGCATTTATGAAATACACAACCAACCTACTTCATTGATTCTTGAATGATGTGTCATGATGGTATGGCTCCTTCAAGTCACCAAATTCATAGTGTAAACTTATTTAAAGTGTTTCAAAATCTTTCAAGTGTAAAGTGATAGGATCATGAAGTCTATCTACTCCTACTACTAGATCATTATTTAAGTAGGACTCTACTTAGCTTTACCCTCCAGATCTAGGTAGTATTTTATATGTAGGACAAATCTAGCCACCATCTTTGGTGACTCAATTAGGAAGCATGCCTGTTATGCTTGAGAATTATAAAATTTACATTAATCTTGAAATTATAAATAATTATGAGTCTAATTTATGACTTTAAGAGACCTTTTTGACTTGTAAAAAGATAGCAAATCCACCAAGGCAAGGAAGGAAACACACAAAATAGAGAACTAAACTAAAAAAGGTAAGTGTGTAAATAAAGAACGTATTGAGACAAAACACAAACAAACTAATGTGCTATAACAACACTTGGAGGAAAAAAATAAAAAAACTATGTACAAAGAACTTAGATTCTTTAATAACAATGTTTTAGATGTATCCTATTAACTGGGACAAGAATCTCTTTGCCATCCATCTTTGTCAAATAGAAGGAATTGTGGGATTTGTAGCTGGGTATTGTGTATGGACCAATCTAAAGAGAGTAAAACTTTATATTCCTTCCTATTTTAGTTATATCCTCATCCCACTTGAAGAATATATCTCCTTTAAAAATTCATGAAGAAGCTTTCATGTCAAAGGTTCTTTTCATTTATGCTTTGTGAATTTCCATGGCCAACATGGACTGATTTCAAACCTCCTCCAGATTTATAAGCTCAACACATCTAACTTCCATTATCTCATTCTCTAAAAAATCTAGTTGATGCATTAGTTCTAAAGTAGGAAACTCAAGAGAAATAGGCAATCTTGCTTCCTTACCATATACTAGCTTGTATAGAGAATTGGCTATTGATATTTTTTAGGTGATCATATTTGCCCATAGAGCTGATTTTAACTTGGGATTCCATGACCTATGATTATCTTCAATATTCCCTCTTATGATCTTCAATAAGTTCTTATTTATGGACTTAGCAAGACCATTGCCTTGTGGATAGTAATTTGATGAAATGTTGAGATAGACACCATGTTGAACAACCCATTAGCTAATCTTAGTCACCACAAAGGCCATAACATTGTAAGAGATAATAGTTGAAGGAACTCCAAATCTAGTAAGCAAACCTTCATAGAAATTTAGAACATTGGAATCATTTGCATCTTGTAATGCTATTGCCTCTATCCACTTAATGAAGTAATATATAATAGTTAGTATTCATTTATGTCCTAAAATTGAATGGGGAATAATGATACCAATAAATTCCAATCCCCATTGGATAAAGGGCTAGTCCACTATAATTGGTTAGATAGGTAAGGCTAAAACTTCACCTTTCACAAAAAAAAAGCACACTATTTAAAATTTCTAACCCATGCATGATAATCACCAAATAGGCCAAGATAATAATAACCACCTCTATACATATAATAAACATGCCATTGATATATGTCTTGAATAAAACACCATCAATAAGAAGAAGTGGAATTGATTGTAATCTGAAATATCATATTTTTGAAGCACTAAGATAAGAGGGATAAATACCATCTTAGAGATATCTTACCATGTCATGAGACTAACTAGAAGGTGAGGTATGATTAGCTACAACTTATTTATCATTTGACACCAAAATCACCTCATTAGCCTCTTGCAAGTTTTAAGATAGATTCTCACAAAATCCTTTGCCTCTGATCAAATTTGTGACCCTAATTTCCACATCATATTCCATTACCTTGGTTATCCAACCATCTATTTTCTCATTTATGTCTTTGTTCAAGAGAAACTCCTTGATACTTAGATGGGCCACCATGAGGTGTATCTTATTGTTGGGCAACAAGTATCTAAATTTATTGAGGGAACTTATAACTAAAAGTACATACTTTTCAATAAAAGAGTACCTTATTTCATACTCTTCCAATACTTTAATTAAGAAGGCTATTTTTTTCTCTAAAGCCTCGTGATTATATTACATAAGAATGCTTAAAATGGTGTTGAGGTTAGCATAAGCATATAAAATGAAATACTTTTTAAAATCTAGGTTTATTAATTTAGGAGCAGTAGCTATGATCTTCTTGATCTCAACAAAACTCTTTACTCCTTCCTTGGACTAGCTAAAACTCTAATTATTCTTTAGCATGGTTGTAATTGGCTTAGCTAAAGTGGAAAAATCGTAAATATATCTTCTTGTAAAATTTATTTTCCCTAAGAAGCTTTGCAAAGACTTTTTATGCATGGGAAAGTAAAGTTAAATAATTTAATCTATCCTTGTAGGTTCATATTAAAACCATGTTTTGAAATCACATTCCCAAGGAGCTTAACTTCCTGAGCTGAGAAGATACACTTTTTGTGATTCAGAAACACCCCAAATTGTCTACTCCTCTCAAAAAATTTATTGAGGTGAACCATATATTAACTTTAAATCTTTGAGAACACTATTATGTCATCTAAATAAATAATTATAAACCTATTAATAAGGCCTTAGAATGTTATATACATGGCTCTCTAAAAAATTTCTCCAGCATTAGATAAATAGAAGGGAATCTTTATATATGCAAATGTCCCCCACTTTGTAGTGAAGGCTATCTTGAATTAGTATTATTCTTTGACCAAAATATAATTGTAACCAATATATCCATCCAACAGAGAAAACCTCTCTGAACCTACAACCAGCTCTAGGATTTATTCCATAGATGGCAATGGATAGTGATCTTTAAGAGAAGCTTTGTTCAAATCCTATAATTAAACACATAGTCTAATCTCACCATTATTTTTTTATAATATAAAAAGGTTTTCCACCCAAGTTGAGTTATTTATTTTAAATATAATATCTACCTCTATGAGCTTATGAATCTCATCTCTCATCAAAGGTTCAAGTTTTGGATCGATAGGTCTTTATCTTTATCTCACTAGTTTAGTTTCAGCCTCTAACTCAATGGTGTGTTGAGCTAGACTTGGATAAAATCCTTTGATATCACTATATTTCCATGCAAACACATCAAAAAATATTGCACATAATTTAATGAAATCTTCTTTTTTTGAAGGAGTGCATACCTTACCAAACTTCAAGTTCTTACCAGCGGTAGTCTCCACGTTGGCATAATGTTCCTCTTTTGTTGACAAAGATAAATTTTCCTTTTTCAACTCATCACCACCACTAAATATATTCTTAGGTGTGACCAATCCCTTGGGAAACTTATTTTTTTTCAATTTCACAATCTAATCACCATACTTTTTTAAGAACTATGATTGATTTTTTGAGGAAAACTCAACTTCTTATTGTAGTAACATGATAATCTAATTGTCATATTAAAAAACTTACCATTTCTCATGGTTATCTAGGATAGAATGTCTTAAAACCACCTTAATGTGTGATTGAACTTTTTCACTTCTTATATCAGTTGGGATAATAAATTGTGCCCTAATGGCAGCCAATCCATCTTCATGTTTATTTTCATCTCTTGGTATTATGTAGATGTTGAAAGCTTTAAAATATTAAAGTTAGTCTAATACCCTATCCTTATAAGATATAATCAATAAAATTTTGCATATATTAATATCTCTTACTTGATGAACTACAAGTTCACTATCACCAAAAACTTGCAAGGTGTTGACTTTCATCTTCCTATCCCACTGCAAATCATGAACTAGTGCCTCATATTCTACAAAATTATTTTAACAACCAAATTGAAGCCTAATAGAGGATAAATATATATTTTTTACTATATAAATAAACATAATTCCAGCCCTAGTACTAATCTTTTTCCTTGATCCATAAAAGTATAGTTTCCATAGACCATCACTAGACTCATCATCCTTCATCATGGATGGAATTAGTGTATCATTTTCATGGAGGAAATAAACACCAAGTCCCCCTTATTAAATTAGATTATAAGGATAATGTTAATTCAAATTAGAGGCCCATTCATAAAGGAATAAATCTATAACTCCATCTAAAGGTGATTCAGCTTCCATCCCACTATTTTCTATCACTTCATTTGAGATGATATAATTAGTGTTCACAACACTTGGCATATATGAATCCAAATGAAAAAATTTAATAAGTTTAGAATGCATTATTACCTTGGTATCATACCTAGTTTTGAATAATAAATATGTTTAATAAGATTATAAGTATCCTCCAATCTTTGAGGTGAAATCTCTTAAAAGACACATGGCAAAGTAGGGAGGCAAGTTTACCACAACTACAACCTACTGAATGGTAGCATAGGATAAGAATATAGTGTCAAATTTAAAAATTTGATAATTCATACTATTTTTTTGGTTATTTATCTAGTTAAAATACTCATTTAGTATTTGTTTCATAGAGAAGACAAAGCTTATCTATAGTTTGCTTGGGCATAACAGTGCTACTGGTTCCACTATGCACCATATAATTATGAACCAAAGTATCACTAACTATAAAAAAGGAGGTAGAAAGGAAGAGTTTTATTTTATTTTACCTCAATTTAATCCACCTTTACCATATTTTTACTTGTACTTATTACTTAGTTGGCTAGTCTGAATTAGTTAGGACAACACCTTCTTTCTCAATTGGTTTTGGAGAAAACATGAGAGTTAAAAGCTCATGAATGAACATATACTTTTGTCCTAGAATAGAGAGGGAAACCCACATGCTAATGCTGATTTTAGACTTCTTAATTTGATCTGGTATGCTAAATTAAGCTACACTAACCTTTGTTTGCACCTTCTAAACCATTGGTTTCTCATAAACTAGAGGTACTTGGGGAACATTCCCAACCTCTATATTCTAATTTTTGTGTGTCATAGTAGGAGAAATATGATCCTTGATACTATTATAAACAACATGAGAGGTATTTTAATCATTACTGACATCTTGAGCCTCATCAAAAACTCTTCTTTTATCTCTAGTTAGAGCTACAACTTGACCAATTATGTTTCTAGTCTCATCAATATGATTGAATGTAACATGATCATCTATTTGCTAGTTCACATTAATGGCATTAGGTTTCCATTTAATTTTATGAGTCTCTCATTATGATACTAGAATTATCTCTTGGTATGGACCTCCTTAAAGATAAACCTCTTCTTGTGTTATTTGTGGCATAGTAATGTTTTGTCACACTAGGGCTCGATTTTAAGCATTATTAAGATTAGATGGCTGCCAATATGAATCTTGAATCAAGTTGTTTTGAGGTGGTGTGGGAACAATAACTATTGAACTTGTTGGTAAATTAGGGTCAAGAGATGCATATGGTTTAGCTTGAGTTGTGGCTCCCTGTGGTTGGTAAGGTGGTCTATTTTCCCTGAACCCTTGATAAGGAGGCCTTTGATATGTAAAGGGTTGATAGGTGGTTTGGTTTTATTTTTGATAAGGCCTATTAGCCTAATATTTATACCTTTTGAGTTACACTATTTCATTCAAAAAATATTATAATAAACTTTATAACTCTCCAAGATCACTAGCTTGAGTAGAAGGGACTAAAATTTTATCTTTAGGGTATTGAATAAGAGCTAAATATGGGATTCGAGGAACCTAAGGGTGAGGATATAGTTTTAATTCTAGGAATATATGCATTGGAGGCCTTGAAGAGAGTTTAATAACTTGTATCAATCTATTTTCTACTCTTATTTCAACCTCATAAGCATTTGACATGTGATACCACCCATTGACTATATCATCACACTAATATCAAAGTTAAGGGATTTTAGATAAAATAAGAAAGCATATTCTAGGGATGGTCTAATCAATGTAGGTATCCTAGTCCATGTATTTTGGAATATGAGGTTAAAATTAAACCTAAACTCATGGTGATCTCTCTTTATCGTAGTTAGTTGTTCAACTAAAGATAAGTGATCATACTTGTCCTCAAATTATCTGACTAAGCCTACACCTAATTCAACCCAGCTAGCAATGTAATTTAGTGGTAGGTTTCTATACCACTATAATTCTTGAATAACATTGTGAACTGAACAAAGGTTAGCAATATCTTGGATGTGTTCAATAGGAGTCATTTGATTTTCCTCTAAGAATAATGGTATAATTTTAAGAGTAGACATGAGAATGTCATCAAAATGGGTTATATTTAGTGTACTACCCCTATTGAAGAGAATAAACATTTGGTTTTTGATGGCCATCTAGATAGTGGGGATTGTATTACTTAAGACAATAGGATGACTAGGAGATGAATATTTATTCTAAGGATATGGTCTTGTCCTACTAAACCTTTCTCTTTTATATGAATTATAAGGCAACTCAATGAATTCAAGAGGAATGCCTTTACTTGTTGACCTTGTAGTAACCTTTGACATGAGAGTACTGCTTAGATGATGATATGAACTCTAAAATCTAAAGTATCTTTATCTTTTGATGATGGTGGATGTATTCTTCTACTAAAAATACTTATTAGCTCCAAATTTTAGCTATCCAAGGAGAATGGGTCCTACTTAACATGCCATAAACTATTATAGTCTTAATTTGCACTCATGAGGAAAGTTATTCAGGCTCTCTCTAACTAAGCCAAAAAATGGGAATAACCTTAGGTTGTGGGTATCCTATGGTGAGGTTGAACCTCTAGATAAGGATGGATTCATATTGGATCTATCACCTAAACTAATCTCTGGCTTGGAAAATAGAAAGAAATAGATAATAATACATGAAAGCATGTAAAAGAAAGTGAAGCACCAATGTTTTAAACACTTATAATTTCACATGACACACACTATCAGACACTTTCAAACCTTAAAATATCACTTCACTCACTCTTTGATCAAATTTCACATAAGTATTTCATAAAAAGGCATACACTAGTTATCAATCTAGTATGGGAGGGAACTTGTCCACTTCCAAACCAATCAACAAACTATCTATTACACTTAGAATGACATGTGAAAGCTACAAAACACTTCATGAAGGTGAGAAAACTTAGACAAAGGAAAATTAAATAAAATATTCACTTAACCACATTAATGAATTCATAGAACACACTTAAATCATGCTTGCAAAAGGAGGAATTTAGTATTTATTACATCAAATAGGTGTTACAATATAAATTTTGTCATAGCCTAAGCAAGCCAAAAGCATAAGTCTTTTTTCTCTAAGAAAAATATCTAAGAGAGAAACCAAGGGGAATAAAAATAGGAGATATATAAAAAAAGGGGAAGTAGAAATCAATAAATGAGTCCCAACCACCTTTGATAAATTAACATTGATCGTGTTTATCAAATTAACCATTTATCAACTTTAAATAGCTATCAAACCCTTCTCATTGGCTTATAAAATACACTAGAAGACAAGAAATTGTCGAAGGTGTTGAGTCATGATCCACTTGAAAGGAAAAAGCCCTAAAATACCCTAAAACTACATTTAATGATCTGTTTGCATTCCCCAACCTCTAAAATCTCCATCTTCTTTATGAGCACATAGCATTATGCATCATCTTTATATGATTTTTACATAATCAAATAGTCACCCTAAATTTGTTTACTAGTGTCCTCTCTAACATTCCTTTTTATAATCATCATTCTACTACTACTTCAAACCCTAAACATAGTGTCCCTATAGATGAAAACCAATCACCCTATTAGTTTTCATATAGCCATAAATGCATTTAATATTTTTGGGCTAGGGTTTTTTAATCATGCATAAGACATAAAAATTATGTGTAAGAGCTCTTGAGAGGTTTATCAGAGTTTTAATGGTGTTAAATAGATTTGTAAGGTTTGTTTTGGTAACCCACATCACATTTGATCTTACTTTTATATGTTTACCTTCCTGGGGTGGAAAAATATTTTGATATGATGTTTTTATCTATCTACATGGCATTCCCCTCACCATGCTATTATTTATCATATTTAAAAATATGACTATTTGTTCAATTGGACATGTGTCCTCACCTTGTGACTTTTGGGACTTGATCAATGTTGCTCTATTGATCCTCATGGGAGTCTTCTATCCTATTCACATGATTTTACCATGTGGTGACCTTGCATTAAATTTGGGCTTCTTAAATTTTCCACCTTGGCTAGCATCATTGATCCTTTTGAGTGTGCTCAATCTATCTTGATATGCCAGATTGAATGTGGACCATAGATTTACTTAGGATTCATTATGAATGAGACACTTGGCACTATCTAATTTATTTTTAGGATCTACTAACTCTTTGACCTTGAGCTTACCATTGGATCTACTTTTGCATAATTACACATGCTCTATTAATTTATCTAGACCCACTAACTTTATTTATCACCCGCATGCCATTGATCTTTTATCCCAACCTTAGACATCATGCCACTTGTTGATCTTGCATTAAACTTGAAGCTCATTAAGGATTTTGTAAATCTAAATGGCTATTTTTTATGGCTTTATCTTGATGTCTCCAAGCACATCCCACTCTGCTATGTCATTTTTAAAGACTTGGATATTGAGATAGTAGAATCATCTAGATAAAAAATTTACAAGGGATGACCTTCGCATAAATTACATCACTCTTATGAAATTCTCTAGATTTTTTTAACTTCTCAAGTGTACTTATGAAATGCACAACCAACCTACTCTATTCATTCCTGCATGACGTACCATGACAGTCTAGCTTTTCAAGTCAATAAATTCACACTTTAAGATTGATTAAAGTGTTTTAAAATCTTGTAAGTGGGAAGTGATAGGATCATGAAGTTTATATGCTCCTTTTTCTACTTTATCATTCTTCAATCAGGACTCTGCTCATCTTCTACCTCTAGATCTAGGCAAAGTTTTCTATGTATGCCAAATCTAGCCAACACTACCTATCATATTTAAACTATTAATGACCAATACAAGGCCTTAGATGGATATCAACAAAGTTATAATCATAAGGGATTAAATTTTGAATTATAATCCTCTATGGTAGCCAAATTTGGCTAACATCTTTGGTAACCTCTTATGATTACATTCTTTCTATGCACCTATACCAGTTGCCTTAAGCCTTCATTAGGCTATGGAGTCACCTATCACTCAACCTAATACCTAATTAGACCTTTAACCTAATTGTAAATTCCTTGAAATAAGGATATATAATTTATGATTCCTCCACCAACACATAACAATAATAAATAAGGAGAACACACACCCAAAAAAGTAACAAAATAAAACATTGTGCTACAAATCACTTAGAGAAAAGGCTAGACAATAAACATTAGTCTACCCTACACTAACCTATTTAAACAACTTGAGATATTCCTAAAAAAACCATTAACTGGTAGAGAAAAGTATCTACATTTTTTTACCAAGCTCATGTGATTAGCAATCTTGATGGAAGCCATGAGAGAATAGAAGAGGGGAAAATATATGTTGATCTTGACATATTATTCTTATCCAAAATCAACCTTATACACCTCCTCCACCTTTCTTGAATCATGAATAATTATAAGTGTGTGTTTAGTATGATCTTGGACATGTTTAGGCTCATATTCATCCTCTAAAATAAACATGATAGGAAATGGTTCCTCCTTGTTGGATTCTAATTGATCTAATTAGTTGATAGGACATGATCTTATAGTGATATCCACTTGATCAAATTTTACCACATGACAAACCTTTATCTCTTTATAATCTAATTGATCAAAATAAATAGATTGATATGATTTGTATAACATGCTTATAAAATGAGCTTCAAAAGGTGAAGCTTCTTTATCTTTGAGAGGTTGAGGCCAATAGAGGTTTTTATTATCTTTCAAGAGTAAAAAAATATCTAAAAATGGACCAAAAAGTTGATAGACTTCCTTGAAAACATCAAACAAATCAAATTCAAATGAGGTAGCTTCTTGAAATGATAAACTTGGAGAACTAAATTCTTCTTGCTTATTGTTTTTTTTGAAAAAATTTCCTTCCTCAATCTAAATCAGATCATAACCTCCCTCTAGAAGAGTGTAATCTAATCCAAGGACTTCAAATAAGTCCTCTAACTAAACTTACTTGATTCTAGATTATATAGACTTTCTTTTAGCTTCATGGGAGATGATATAGAGGTATTCACAAAAATAATTGAGAAAGAATTAAGGTTTGTACCTTATTGATCATGTTTTTGGGATTCAAAGCAATCATTAGCCAATTCCAATGAATTCTTAGGATATTTTTTTCTATTGCAATAACTTGATTAAAACATTGTTCATATTAAGGAATATTATCTCTTTCAAGGTCTACTATCACTTGATTAACTTGTACTCCATCAAGATCACCTTTATCTTCATCTTCAAAGATTTGTTTTCTTCTCTCTTCATTATGAGGTGTTCCAATGATGACCTATTCATCATATACACTTGAATCATTCTCCTCATAGCCTTCTTGAGGCTTATTTATAGCTACAACTTTACCTTCTTCATTTTCATCCCATAAAACATGTTCTTATTTAATAATGGGCTACACAAACTCATAAATAAGATTTAGAATTTTGAGATCTATGAGCTTATCATTCTTTTACTTCCATTAATCATTCAATTCCTTAACTCTTGATATGATTTGGTCTTCAACATTATCAACAAGGACTTATTTATTATTTTGAATGCTTTCTTCGATTGACCTCCATGATGGGAAGGTTTGAGGTTCTCGAGGAGGGATGCATGGGGATTCAATAGGCAAAGGTCCTTCTTTGGCCTCAATTTTAAAATATAGGCATTTTTCATCTATTTTTTCACATGACTCTACGATTTAGTTCTAACTTGAAATTTTAAATTTAGTATCTTCCTCTAGAAGGAATGTTGTAACTTTAGGAACAGAAGAAAGGATTGGGAAGATTGAAAACTTTCTTGGCTTGACCTTTAACACCTCTTCCTTCTAATTTTGGATCAACATGGGAGGAGGTTTTTGATAAAGAGATTACATAGGCATATTATTTTTCTCAGCTTCATAATTTTGATGATATAATAGAAATTAGAGGAGGTTTGGAAAAAAATTAGACTGGCTTAGGATTAGAGAGGATAATTGAGGCTGATGGGATTGGACTTCTTGCTTCTCCCATCTTACTAACCTATCTTCCATGCATTGACTTAAATATCTTATTCCTAGCCTTTCATTGATTAGAACATGTTGGTATACTTATTTAAAATATGCCCACTCACTCTTTAAAAACTATAATGAGTCCCTTAGTTTTTGAATGACGAGGATAGGGACAAATAATCTAAGCTCTACTCTTTTATCCATCTTTTTCATTACTATTTCATTATTTATCATTCTAATGAGTAATAAGGAGACTTGATCTTTCTTATATTAAACTTGCATAGATATATGATCCTCTTTATACCTTAACTATTGCTTATGGTAAGCTTGATAAGACTAATATGAAAGTTTACAAGGTTGATGAGGAATGGAAGAAGGAAAATACTCTTGACAAAAAAATTGGTCATATTAATTGCTAGAGTCATATGGAGGGTAAGTAGGGTCATTATAGAACTGATATAGATCAACATAGAGATTATATGGCTCATTATACTATTGATAAGGACCAACATGTTACTGGTAAGGATAAAAATTCTATTGATAAGGATCAACATAGGCTTGATATGGCTCATTGACTTGAGTAAAATTGAAATCCACTCCAAACTCAGACATCACACTTCATGAGAAATGAAAAATATAAATAGTACTTACTTGAAAGAATACTTGGGCAACTAAAACTAGATGAATAAACCTAGAGTTACTAGTAGAGGTTCCTATAAATTCTCCAAAATATGCTAATTATAAGGATAAATTGTGTAGTGGAGAGTTTAAAAAGGAACATAAAATACTATAGTATTACATACCATCTATGATATACAAAGATGCACATAAAAATATAGAACTCAAATACTAACATAAGACATAACATAACTAGTGTAACATTTGATAATATATTAGAGTAAAATAGATTTATCACTATGCATTAACCATATAAAAGAAGATTAGGAAAAACCATAATAGAATGATTATATTAATATATATCAACACATCATAACCATATTCTATTGCAACAAAATGCTATATATAGTCTTTTATAATATGTTGTCTCTTCACATTCAAACCTTTCAAGATACAAAAGGAAAGACTCTTTGCATTCTTATATTTCCCAATTAGGATTAAAAGGTCAAATGCATACAAAAGGGCTACAAGAGACAAAATCATATACTTAACACATGTGTCTTTCTATTATACTTTGAATTTTTACCATGCTCCATTCTTTATCTAATACTTTTTCAGACTTAAATATTTATCTCATCCCAAGACAAAGTCGTAAGTTGATATGAACTGAGCTAGAAAGATAAGCCATAAACAAAAGTCACAGTTATCACTCCAAGTGTTGTTTATAAATTTTCACCTTTTATTCACTACTTAACCACCCTTTTGGGTTTTCAACTAAATAACATACTATCCTATCACCCTTTCAGGTTTTTAATAAGCTAGTATAACTAGGTGGCCACCCTTTATAAGGTTTTAAATAGTCTGGCCATACTCTTAATGTTTAGGTTATATTAGAAAAAAATGTAATAATATTGAAGTCATAAAAATTAAGTACACATTACTTAATACTACAATAGAGGATGAGTTTGATTGGGTGGCTATTAATGTGTGTTGTGTTTTGATAGCTACTGACCCACTAGCTTCTAATACACCTAATGGTGGATGTGGTTGTTGGGAATATGCCTTTGTATGCAAATTACTCTAATGTATAATTTTTTAGAGATGTTTTGGAGGAATGAATCGGGGCCCATCTATTATTTGGGTAATAGCCAGATCAACTTGAGAGAGATCCTACTTGATAATTTTCTAATGTATGATCACTTTTCATACCATGGCAAGTAGAATGCACAATGTTACCTAGATCATCATCATATTTTTTAGATAATCATCTTCTGTAATTGTGACCAATGCCTTGGAATTAGATAATTTGAGCTAAATATGCAAGATGAGCTCATCTAATCTATATGTTATCCTTTGGGATTGGATGGATACAAAAGTGTTTCATATTATTTCATTATACCATACTTATAGCTTCTATATGAAAACATCCCTAAAATCCAACAATTATCTAAGTGCATTGATCATCTTTTCTACAGTTGCTATTTGATACTCCAATATATATTTAGCTTTATCTATAATGAAAATTTCATGTTTTTCAATAGCCAAGGATTGATTAAGATGTTGTCTCCAATTCAACATATCTTAGGCTATATGTTTGGCCTAATGTGTAATAGTGTCTAGGACTTGTTCATATTCTTCAATGAGTTCACATATGAATTTTATTTCATTCTTGATATCTCACCCTTGTGCACACAATACAAATACTTTCTATTTAGCCCCCTAATTCTTTGCAAGCTTTGTCAATAGAGAAGTGATTTTTTTATCCTATGACATGACTTGATCACCCAGTACTTATGTAACTAAGGTGGGACAAGCATTAGTTATTAATTGTCCTACATTTTACAAGTACTCTTCTACTCTATCCTTTTCTTCGCATAGCCTAAGGACTTCTTACTCCAAATCTAAGGCCTTCTACATAATTGATTATTGAAAGATGATTGTTCCTTCAATATATTTTGATAGTGGTAGCTAGGTCATATCCAATGATGTTTCCATCATATTGGTATCAAGTTTTATGGAGGTGATCAAAGGTGTCACATGAGTAGGAGTGAATTGATCCAATGGTAGAAATAAAGTAGTTCACCATGTTGATGTAGTAGGGACATCCCATAGCCATTAATTGCAGATCTGTGATACTCCTTTTGTGGCCTTTATGTGAGCAATGATTTCTAATTCTACCTATTATTTTACATCTTTGTATTCCTTGGCATGGGTTTTTTATTCAACCTTAGCCTTAGTGTTAGATTTAGATTATGTATTAGCTTCTTCTTTAGCCTTATCCTTTTCATCACCTTGAGCTTTGGCTTTAGCATCTACCTCAACCTTAGTTTTGGCTTCAATTAGCTTTATCTTAGGTTTCTTGTACTTTTCAGTGTATATCTAAACTATTCTTTAGTAGGTTTGGCTTGAACTTATTATTCCCTATATTTTTATTGTGTATATTTTGCCTCTTTTTGTTGTCATTGGGATTCCTCTTATTCTTTCTTCTTTACTTCAACTTATTTATCCTGCTTCTTTATAGATTTTGATTCCTCATCTTTCTTCCTTATAACATCATCATCTTTAGCTTGCTTCCATACAACCTCTACTACCTTAGCTTTATTCTATGATTTAGCACCTAATTCTTGTAATTTTTTTTCACATTTTTCATGTTACTATTGAGTGTATTATGTTTCCTACATCATTTCTTTTTATGCTTGTTCTTATTTTTTCTTACTCCTTTCTTCCTCATTCACCTCCTTAGGGTCTGAAGTGTCTTGTGTAGTTTTTTATTCATCTACTATCTCAGGTATACTTGTATTCAATGGTTCCTCATCAAATTTCAGGTCTACAAGCTTAGTGTCTAATTTAGTATGCTTGGGTGACTACATTTCTCTAAGATGGTCTTTGTGTACCAGTTTTTTTCCTAGATTTAGCTGAAGGTGTGAGAGTCTGTGTTTTCTTATTTGGAACCTAGGGCTAAGGTGGTTTTTGCATTATTTTAGAATTTTATGCACCATAATTTCACTAAAATACACCATCCTTTACCACATGGTTTGTGATGGTTTAACATAAGGGTGTGTGTAGGGTCATCAAAATAAAACCAATGTAGGATTACCTTATTCAGGTAAATCCCCCATTTATATAGTTGATGATCCTATGGCTGACTCTATTGAAAGTATCTCAGCCTCAAACTTATATCAAACTACTTATTCTTGTATAGTATCAACAAGAATAGAAGGAGTTATTTGAGTAATATCAACCTAAAGCTCTTTTCTTACTTAATTTCACACTTGGTAGGTGCACACTACTTTCAAAAATAATTATTCCTTCTCCTTCTCTTTAACTTACACTTCTTTTCTAATATCTTCCAACATTGATCAGAGAACTTCCTATTCTTCTACCCACAACTTAGGTAGATCACACTCAAAATATATCCTTAGAAACATGGGATTCTCAAGCTAAGACTTTACTTTATGTTGTATTTTCTTTAGTGGTGGTGGTGAGGATTTACATGTAGATGTTTTCCTCTTTCTTTTCTCTTATTATGCCATAGCTTATGGCTATGTTGGTTGTGATAGCTAAGTATGTGGCTACATAGGCTATTGTGGTGGTGTTTACTCCACTTTTGTTTTTTTCCTCTAGAAGAATATCTTGTAAAGGTGGAATTAAAATAATAGCTAAGGATTTTTGTTTTTATACTTTAGCCTTTGCTTTGACCATAACAATTAAAAATGGCATTAAGGTCATAGTTAGAGTAACCAACTCATGTACCTTGATTTGAATACCATTATGCAATTTAGTGACTAAAGCATGTTGTCCCAAATATTTCATTACATCTTATGGGATCCTAGGGTGTGTTCAAACTAAATATAGGACTTTGAGCCACCATGTTTTAAATCACCCCAATTTCTCATAATAATGCCATATTTTGGTCTATACAATATTTTTTAGGGCATTACCAAACCAAAAATCTATAGTTATATTTACTAGCCCCAGTGGAGGTTTCTACTACATGAAACACAATAAAAGGGCTAGAAATTGGTCCTAAAATATCTATGTGATTCTTACAAGTACCTTTTCAATGTTAGTGGTAAGCTTAGCTACCAAACACTTAGACCAATTTAAGTTCTCCCACTGCTTTGTCATGTGATGGGCAATATCAATTATGCCTCTTGTCACTTATTTTAGATGCTTAGTGGTTTTCCAAAAAAAAAATTAATGCATTATACCATGATGCATAATGAGACATCCTTAATTGAGTTAATGGTGTTCCTCACCCTACCCTTATGGTATATTATTCCTTGATATATGGATGGATTGGTGGTGTTGTAGACTTATAATGGAAGAGAGATTTATCGTGATTGGGAAGGTCGGTGGCTCATTCCATGGTGTGTGTAGTGATACAAATTGTAAAATATTGATCCAAATAGATATCCCCTTGATTTTATTGGCTCATTAAAATCATCATTACCTCATATAACTACCCAAACATAGGTAGATTAAGAAATATTTTAATGTTAGAGCTTCATAATGGATGTTGAAGTATGAGGGCTCCTACTTGTGCTGCTCCTTGAGTATCCTAGGAAACAAGAGTAGTTTTTATTCATATATAAAATTAAATAGATCTTAATCATTATACTTAGTTTTTTCAAAGACCTAACCCAATCCATATTTCATCTTTTTATGTATTTGATAGTAGAATCAAAAACTGACTTCTCTCTATGACTTGATCAATGGTTTGGAATGAGTGATTTCTTTTCTTAGTCATGCTCTAGTTTTTAATCCCTTCATGATTAGGTATTTTGAAATCAAATAGTAGAAACCTCTTGTTATATAAAGTCTCTAATGTTTTGGCATTGTGCATACCCTAATATTATATAGTTGTTGGCACCCAGTTTCATGTCATTGACTACTTTAAATGCATTAACTACTTGTATATGAGTGTTAATTTTTCAATTAATATTACTTACTAGAATTTACCTAGATATGGATGTTTTATGCTTAATATTTGATTAGATTCTTTTGTTGGAGATATTGTCATTAATTTCAAAGGTCTAGCATTATTGGTGGCAAGGGCCCCATAGAGATTATTGTTTAAAGGTGTTTTTAATGTTCATCTTTTGGATAAATGTGTTGATATTTATTTAATATTAATGAAAATATTTTTGGTTGCATAAAGTCAAAAATAGGGCACACGAGGAAGTCAAAGAGTCACGAGGAAAAGATAAAAGAGGGAAAGGATGCATTTTTTTCATGAAGATTCACCTTAAAGAATTCAAAACATCACCAAGATAAATATAAAGGGTGTAAAGGATGCATTTCCTTATGAAGGGTCACCATATGACTTTTCAAATGAAAGGATTCAAAGGGTCATGTAATTTTGGCACCATTTTCCATGAGGAGTGAAAGGTCACATAGGATGAATGTCAAAGGTTAGTTAGAAAGCTATAAATAAAGGCTTTGAGAATCCATTTGTAATATGCAAGAGATTGCATGGTTTGTAATTATTTTATATAATAAAAGAGGAGAGAATAGAGAGAGAAATTTTAGAGTTCTATCATTTGTTAAGAAAGCAACATTGAGATATAGTTGTGTTTTATACACAAGAGAGGTTGGTGCTCTTATTGTTTGGTGCTCAAAAATAGTTGATATGTTGGTTCTCAATAAAGGGGTTAACGATCCTACAAGTTGGTGCTCATTTATATACTTGAGATTGTTCTCTATGTTTTTTCCCACATTGGGTTTCCATGTAAAAGTATAACGTCTCTCTTTTTTGTGTGTTGCATGTTATTGTTTTAGTTTTATTACATATAATATATGTATGATTAAGTGGTTAAAGAAAATAAATCAAATTAAGTAAAAGATATATATACTGATTCACCCCCCCTTTCAATATATTATATGCTTAACAATTAGTATCAGAGTAGGTTATTTTAAAAAAAGTTTAATAGCTTGAAGCTAGATCAATGAAAGCATGATGGATAGATCACATGAAGGTTTTTACACAAATAAGTCACATTTATTTTATGGGATGAAATATGGATTTTGGAGCATAAGGATGAGAAATTAATTGATGGCCCTTAGATTCAACATTTGACAAGTAGTGGTGGAGGAATATGAAGAGCCACAAATACTTGTAACTACTCTAGTGGAAAAGAAGGCAAGTGAAAATAATTCTAAAGCTTTAAATGTTATTTTATGTGGTTTATGTGAGTCAGAATTTATTGAAGTTATGCAATGCAAATCTACTCATGAGACTTGGGTAAATCTTGATAATATTTACAAAGGTTATGGGAAGGTTCATCAATCTAATATCTATAATTTTAGAAGATAATTTGAGAGTTTGAAGATGGAAGAGGAAGAAAATATAGAAAATTATCTTTTGTATGTTGATCAAATAGTTAATCAAATTCAAGGCCTTGGAGAAAAGTTAGAATAATTAGTGGTGGTATTAAAAGTTTTGAGATCTCTACCATTGAGATATGATGCAAAAGTTTTGGAAATAAAGGATATGAAGGATCTAGCCAAGATAAATATGGATGAACTACATGGTATTCTTACAGCATATGAGATGTGGACTAAACAGAAGAAACCCTCAAAGAGGGAAGTTTCTTTTAAGACATCAAAGATAGAGAAAGATAAGATTTAAGAATCAAGTGATAGATCTAGTAATGAGGAAGATGACAATGGAGCTCTATTCATTCATAAGCCAAAAAAAGGCACAGGTAAATATTAAAGAAAATTGTCATTTAAATGTTTTAAATGTGGTAAGATTAGGCATTTTGTAGCTAAGTGCCTAGATAAAAATAATGGTGATAATGAAGAAGGAAATTATACATACAAGAAGAAATTAAAAGGAAAATTCAATAAGGGATTCGAGAAGAAGAGTTTATATTCTAAATATCCTAGCTCAGTCAAAGATATTGAAGTCAGTGACTAAGATGAATAAGAGTTTCTATTCATGACCATACATGAAGATGCCTTTACAAGCAAATGTACAGATTGTCAAGAAGAAGAACATGATAAAGCCAAGGTGAATCTATAAAGAGAACTCATTTATGCCTTAGAATAATTAAAATATCTTAAGAAGAAGAATCTAAGATTAAAGCTCCAAATTGAGAAAAATGAAAATGAGTCAAAGGAAATTATTGAATATCTACAAGCACACATTAAAGAAGCCAAAAATATTGAATAAGATATAACATCTCTATTTTGAAAAGTAACTAAAGAATGTGAAAGGTATGTTGTTGAAATTTCCTCTTTAAAAGAAGGTATTGAGAAAACTAATAAAGCAGTCAATGATAGAGTAAAAAATGATTCAAAATTTGAGAATAACACTAACATGTTGAATAAGATATTAGAAAGTCAAAAATCAATATCAGATAAGATAGGTATCTGATTTGAAAAGAAAAGGAGCTATGCTAGATCTCTTACAAAAGAGGAAATAAAAAGGGAAAAATTTAAGAATGTAGATGATAGCTCAAACAAAGACTAGAAGGAATACAGCTACAAAAGATAATCAGGTCAAAGATACATAAATTAGAATAGGTTATATTTTCAATGTTAGTATTTTTATTGTAATGGTTATGGTCATAAAAAAATAAACTATTAAAAAAGATCTAACAATTTAAAAAATAAGGAGAAGGAATCTCATGCAGAGTCAAATAAAAGCCACAATTCTTTTGCTCCTCTATCAAGATTTGATGAAGAGGCCATATCATGTTACAATTGCAATAATTTTGGACATATAGCTTGGTATTGTATAAGAATGTTTAATTCATTCAATAAAGACCAAAATTCAAAGCTCTATTCATTAAGAATAAATTTTAGATAGGTTCATGGCAGAGGAAACAACCTAAAAAGTCTATGTTAGTCCAAATAGCTTTTCATGCAAGAAATGGAGAAAAGCCATGGTTCATTGATAACAA
>JARHVA010001622.1:0-35000 GCA_037957365.1 Torreya grandis
AAACTCCTTGAACCCCATGCTAATAATATATATATATATATATGATCTTCTTAAGGTGGCTTCTTGAGTTCTTCCCTACATTATATGTACCTTGAGTTGTTCTTAGGCCAAGAAATGACCTCTCTATGACTTTATCTATAAACCAAAAGATTTTACTCACATTATAACTCACCATGAATGTCATTAAATTAATTATAATTTTTAACTATCCTTATAAGTGGTATTAGACCCCCCTTTAAGTGGTATTAGACCCCCATTTAGGCATTAGGCCTGGTCTAGGTTTAGTGGACTTGACTGTACTTAGCTCCTCACAACCACTTGTGAGTGGTTTCCAAAGATTGTAAGGACTTATTTAGGTATTTTAATGTCTATAAAAACTCACCTCACCATTATATAGTGCATTTAATACCTCCCACCTCACTATTTTACATCCTCATGTTAAACCTATAGGGCTTGTCTCCCTAGGGGTGCCCTTTATCTAAGATAGAATAGATGGAATCTCCCCTATTGAATTAGGTAATGTGAAAGTATACATGTATTAAATAGGTCATATATACCTTATTTACTAAATTTTAATGTTGGGTCACACATATATCACCTTAAAACATTCCAAAACTCCAAGACAAACTCTGTGGAACTTACTTTGTGCAAGATTAGTATGTTAATTATAGGTTGTTATATTAAAATCTTCCATTCTTTATTTCCCATTGTCATAAATATCTCATAATATGGTAATTATAATTTTTGGATGCATTATAAACATGTTCATTATCCAAACCTTTACAAAACTCTTTAATAAATACCTTTTACTTTGAAAAGCCTAGTTTTGGAGTCAATTGTGTACTATGTTTCCCTTCAAAAAAGGGATCTTTGTAGGTGAACACTTACATATTAGACCTTGTGTCTCATGATTTAATACCAAATTTAAGTCATCAAGGTTACTTATAACTAATTTGGACTTGTTATCACCATGCACATATTAGGCCAACATCAAGAAAATTATGCTTTAGTGTATTGTCATAGTACAGTTAATTGTAGATGATCATTTTTGGAGCAAAAGAGGTCCTATAGATGATTTAAAACCTTTTAAACCTATGATATATAGTATAAGGTATCTCTAAAGTTATTTTAGCCAAATTTATTGGATTTTTTTTTCAAAGCTTCCTATATCCATGTTTTCATATCATGATCTTATAGGTACCTATAATCATATTGTAGGTGACATTTTTTAGGGCAAGGGTACACTTATAGGTGATGATATAGGTTAAGACACTTTAATTTAATCCCACTATATTTTATTTATACCAGTAATGTCCTTATTACCTCAATAAGTTCACTTACCATAAATACATACTCATATCAAACCACCTTAGACTATGACATCACTTGAAGATTAAAACATCATAGAAAACACTAAGAACCTATGGTGAAAGATTTTCAAAAATGGAGACCTCATTCTACATCACTTATTGAGACCAAACACTCACTCTATTTGGTCAATTCATTAATCCTATGATATGTATTCATGATATAACACTTATAAATCTGTATACCTTAGTACATCTCACTTTGAAAGGATCAAAAAAACAAGGCATGCTCCCTGTTTTGAAGTTTTTAAGGTAACATGTCTATGAAACTCTTTCTCCATGTATGAACATGACTCATCAAGTCTATCTACCACTCTATGGATTCATCATTGGTTTATATGACATTCATAAAATTTCCAACCTATATTAAGGTCTTTATCATGATTAAACTCCTCTATGTAACACCTTAAGACCTCTATCAGAGCCACCTATAGGTGCATATGTAGGATATAAGGTAATGAATAGAGATATATACAAAATGCATAGTGGATGGCCTTATGATCAATATTAGACCTCACAAAAGTCTTTAAATTGATATTTTTAACCTTTTAACTCTCTAAAAAAGTTAAAATTCCTTATTTTAATGTCATTAATCTCTTATAGGGCACCTATAGGTGCATCTCAATAGTGGAGGACTGTGTATAGAGTTTGAATTTGTTGTCATAGTCTATTACATATAATTTTAAATATTAACCTTATTTATCATTATTAAAGAGTGTATTCAACACCTCTTTAAACTCCTCATTACATCTCCATGATTGTGTTTAAGACTTTCATTCCCCTGATTGTAGGTGAATATATGCAAAGAGCTGACTATGTGTCATATACGACTATAACTTCATTAATGTTAGCCTTTGAGATTGAGATTTTAAAGATAGGGTGATTTTCATAAATGTTTAGAAGCATGAAATATCAACTTACTTTTACTTATAACCACTATAGGAAAGGAAGACCTTTACAGTTGATAAACATGCCTACAACTCCATTAGTGATCTCAACTAGCAACATGAGATGTTTGGCTCACCAAATCACCTCCACACATGTAATAAAATATGGAAACCATGTGATAAGTATGTCCTAATATTATATAAGAACTTTCATCAATTGGTTTGTACAAACTAGCTCAAATAAGGAGAAAACCTATAGGGTGTGGGGATAAGAATACATAAAGAGGAAGTTAACTTATAAGCAATGTTTCATAAAGTAAAACTAGTAAATACTTGAAATCCTTCCATGAAATTAAATTGGAATAATTTTATTATCATCCCTTAGAGGTGTTTAACCCAATTCCTCTCTTAATGTCTGTACCATGAGAAAATGTGTTGACCATTTCTACATGCCTAGTGAAGTGATGGAGAAGTGAAATGGTTTTAGGCCAATTTTAAGACTTAAAAATAAGACAAAATTCATAATTTAACTTATTTAAGTTAAATATTCATTTTAAAACCTTCCACATGTGCCAAAACACTTACATAGCTTGTATAACTACAAAAACTTCTTATTTTCTAATTGTTTTCTTAATTTGACTAAATGCCTAAAATTTTTTTAGTTAGTAATGACATCACTAACAATAATATAACATATGGGATATTGATAAAAATTTATAACACTTTTCTCTCAATGGAAATCATACATCTTTGATAAATGGGTCAAACATGACCTTAAATGACTAAAAATGACATAAAGGGCTAAAATGGATGTAATCAAGGTAATGACATATTAAATCACCCATATATACGACTATGACACACCTTATAATGCCATAATAATACAATATATAAGTTTTATAATAAAGGGGGTTGACTTATTTTGAATTGTGTTCAAAATAGTCAACATTCTTAGCAATTTTTTAGTGCTGACAAACTAGCTATGACAAGACCAATAACATACTCCTATCTATTGGGATATGGAGTCACCTATGAACATATATGCCACTAAATTTTATTTTTAAAATAGACCAAAACACAATAAACAAAAATTAAAAAAAACATAAAATAAAAAACCACATACGTGTGCTTCATTAGCACTTATGGAACACACATACACAAGCCAAACAAACTAACTCAAACACAAACTAAACTAAAATAAACTCTCAATCCTAGATCAAAGTGGAAGATTGAAACATTTATTTTTTCATGAAATGGTTTATTGAATGAATCATCCTTTTTTTAGACCTTGGCACTTTTATCTCTGACTCCTTCATGATGCTTACCAACTTCATTGGCATGATGTTTATTGAAATTAAGGTATTACAAGTATATTACCTATGGAAGTGAACTTATATTGCATTTAAATGGCCTAAACCTTCTAATAAGACTCCTAAACTATAAAATTCAAGGGTGTTTCAATAATACATACCTCTTTAAACTCCATGTTGCTCTCTTGTTCTATCTTTTCATGTACTTGGCCTTCAACTTGGCTAAGTTATTCAATCTATTGGAAAATTTTCATTTATTGCTACTAGTCATCCTTGCTCTCTTTATTTTTAAGTACCATTGTCTATTCAAATCTATATTATTGGTATTTATGTATTAGGTCATCAATATTATCTTTCATATGATCTAATACATCTGAGAGTGGGTTAATATTAGTTTGTGGTGTTATTTATTCCTCAAGATTAAAAGATTTTGCCTTGGATTCATGAGATTCATCCATATATGTAACCTCTTTTTTAGTAAATTTATTAGGTTCCTTCATGAATTCATCTTCTTTAATATATATTGGTGTTCATCTTCATTCATCGCATGATAATCAACTTCATGCTTGATCAAATACTCAACAACTTGCTTGTTAGGATCATCAACAACCTCATGATCAGAAATGAACTTCTTTGGAGGATGGGTAAAATTACTCAATTTATCAAAATATTATCTTATGGAATTGAAATTTTTCCATAGGTCATCTTCTTCCTCATGACTATCATGTTCAAGGTTTATTTCATCATGGATATCAAATAACTCAATAGATATGGGGTCTTTATCAAACATGTCTCCCTCATGCTTTGATCAAATTCCTTTTATGCAGCTACAATATGATTTTGAATGTCTTTATCCTCACTCAAGAATATGTAAATACACATACTTTCACCAAGGGTGGTCCCTATGGTGATTTAATCTTCATATTCACTTGAGGAACCCTCTTAACTAGCTATGGCTTGAGCTTGTTCCTCTTCGCTTGCTTCCCTCAAAAGGGGCTCTCCTTTAATAAGGGATGAGGTGGGAGGGTGATAGATAGGATCATAGGTTTGAGATGGAGTATGAAGTGTTACAGAGGGCTTGTGACTGGATTTGGGAAAAAGGACTTCTTGAGTGAGATCGTAGGGGAGTGATAAGTTTGGTTAGCTAATAGGAAATATGATTTCTTTAATAAAAGTTTCACCTTTCTCAGAACCTCCCTAAAGTTCTTCAAATGATGCAGGTTCACTTTTAGGCTCTTTATCTTCCCACATGTGTAGCCTATCTATTGAGCATTGGGAACACTTTTTTCCATGTAAAAATTCTCCTTGATATCCTATTTATTTTCCTATTCAACCATCTCTAACACATACATACACCCTTGGGCCAATCCTCTTAACCACTTCATGAGATGGTTATGGAACAAATCAGTCTCGTCATCCCATGTTTTCATCATTTATTCTCTATGTAATAGACATGGTATGATTTATAACAAGGATTATATATGAGATGGGGTTGATGGAAGAGGAGGTTAATGGTAGGGATTGAGGCCAACTTTGGTTTTTTGGATTTGAGTATGTAAGAATTGATATCTTACCTTATAATTCCTTGATGTAAAATCAATGGAATAATTTGATTCTTCATAAAAATACTGATAAGAGTCATCTTGAGGTAGATATACATCATGGTATGGTTGGTAGGAGTTATATTGGGATTGATAGCAAGGCATTTATTGATAGGTTATTTGATATCCTTCCTCATAAGGTTGTCCAACAACATTATTTCCATATGGAGAAGGAAATGGGTGAGCATAAGGTTTCCATGATTTATAGGATTGATATAAAATTTGATAGGACTAATGAGGGGTATAAATGGGTCATAACAAGGATGATAGGGAGATGCATAGTGGGTATTATCATCAAAGTTATTCATATCAACATCATACATCAAAGGAAATATAATAATTGATAAAAACATTCAACAAAAGATACATGGGCTGATTAAAACTAGAATATTTCATTTGGAGTCACCATTGGTGTTAGACTACTTGCTTTTAAAAGTTGATTAGAGGAAATACAAACCAATAATCTTCCCAATCTCTCATACCTTGGTCTCATTGGGCATGCCCAAACTATTTTCACCAAATATCACACCCCAGAGGAGGTTTTTTAGGACTACTCTAAGACTCGGGTAACATTGGAATACCTCTAGGCCTATGGGTTGCCTATAGTAGAGGTAGACATCTAGGTTTAAGGGCTATCTCCCTAGATTGACCTTTAAGTGCATATCACCTACACTAAATAATTATTTATGGGAAAATAGATATAATTATGCATGGAAGTAAACTATTCTAAGGGGGTGATACACCATAACTATTTCCACAATATAATCATACCTCTTGGACTAAGAAATAAGACCTACAATACTAGCTTCAAATTCCTAGAATGCTTTAACATTAGTATTTCAATATGGAGGTGATATGCATGAAGACTATCCAAGGTAAGAGAACTAGAGGTTAGATTATAGAATCTAAGGAAAATTGAAAACTTTAAGGAATCCAAACACACTAGATACACTTCATATTACCTATTATAATGATAAATTCTTGCACCAAACATGAAAGGACAAAGAGAAGCAAGGATAAAAGCTTTATCACTAGACCTCATCATACATCACTTTACACACTTAGATAATATGTTTATGAACTAAAAACCATAATTATTATATTATTAAAAGGTAGATTACAAAATCAAACTAGTAGGTATTATTAATACATGGTGTAGAATTAGAAAAGAATAGCCAAAATGGCTATAGTACTTATAGAATGTGAGATAGGAGAGAGAGAGAAGTGGAGCTAAAGGATCATAATGCCACTTTTCAAGATGAGAGAGAGAGAGAGAGAGAGAGAGAGAGAGAGAGAGAGAGTTATATTTTATTTGGAATGTAATTTTAAATAGACCATGTAATGTCTTTTTGTAAAAATGTCCCTCCAATCATGAAAACTATCTAATTTTGGCATAGGACCTCTCAACTAGCTTCTTTGAAATTGTCTTCATCATCAGCTTCTCTTGAGAGATCCAAGCAGACTAGCAAAAAATTACACATGTGCACTATTATGGGGGGTTAATAAAAATCTCCAAAATTAATTTTATATGTCCATAATCACTAATATTCTTATGTATAAGTGTTTTCAATGCTTGTAGTCACTGTCATCCTTCTTTCACTCATTCTTCACACTTGTCACCAAGATTCCCATCAATTCTTCAATAAAATACATAAAATGGGTGGTATGAAACCTGTAAATAGTCATAATATCCATAATTTAATTATTTATACCTTAAAATGCCTCCAAATCAGAGTTATCACCTTCTCACTTTGTTATCACCATCCATTCACTATGCCAATTTGGGCTACCTATAGTGAAGGAATTATCAGAGCTACTTGTGTGATATTATGAAGTAATAAATGAACATGTGGGGTTATATTAGGTCCTATTTGACCTCATAAAGTGATAATTATTCTTTGATACTCCTTTGTACCTAAAAAACACCAAAATCTATCAAGAAAACTAGTTTTTTACACTGTCTATTTAAATAGGGTAGAAGCCAACTTGATGGGAAGGAGCTTGGGGAAGTATTATAAAATTTCCAATCACTTTCCAATTTATAATAGCTTGTATAGATGTATTTTCATATTTTGTTTTCCCGTTGGGTCATTAGTATGGGTTTTGTTGGGTTTTGAGTGGTCTTGACCCTTAAAGATTATTTATAAAAGTTTGAAATTGAACCTATGAAAAAATTATACTAGAAACTTATTTATAAACCTATTAAACATATCCCACCTCCCTTTACCCACATTTTAAGCATCCATACATATATGAGCTTATTAAGTTGTCTTCTTGAGTTCTTCCCTACATTCTATGTACCCTGAGTTGTTTCTAAGCTAATAAATGACCTCTATATGACTTTATCTAGAAAACAAAGGATTTTAATCAACTTATAACTCCTAATTAAGGTATTATAATTCATTATAATGTTATATTTACCCTATAAGTGGTATTATATCTCCATTTAGGCATTAGGCCTAGTTAAGGTTTAATGGACTTGACTATGCTTGGCTCCTCATAACCAGCTCTGAGTAGTTTTCAAAGATCAAAAGTCATTATTTAGGTTTTTCCATGTCTTTAAAAACACACTTCACCATTTTTTAAAGCATTTAATATGTCCCACCTTAATTTCTTACTTCCTCATGTCAAACTTGTAGGGTTTATCTCCCTAGGAGTGCCCTTTATCTGAGATAGAACATAGGGAATCTCCCCTATTTCCTCAAGTAATGTGAATGTATGTAGGGATTAAATTGGTCCTAGAGACCCTATTTAATTAATTTAAATTTTGGGTCACATTTATATCACTGTAAAACATTCCAAAACTCCAAGATAGACTTTATGGAACTCACTATGTGTAAGATTGGTGTGTTGATTATAGGTTATTATGTTGAAACCTTCCATGCTCTATTTTCCATTGTTTTGGGAATCTCATAAGATGGTCATTATAATTTTTTTATGAATTACAAAAATGTTCATCATTCCAACCTTTTCCAAAATATTAAATGTATACCCTATACTTTGATAGAATTAGTTTGGAGTCAATTATGTACTATGTTTCCCCTCAAAAAAGGGATGTCTGTAGGTGAAAAATTGCATATTAGACCTTGTGTCTCATGATTTAAGATCCACTTGAATTCATAAAGGTTACTTCAAACTCATTTAGACTTGTTATCATCATGCACATATTATGCCAACATCAAGACAATTATGCTTTATTGCACTATCATAATACAATCAACTATAGATGATCATTCTTGGAGAAAAAAAAGTCGAGTAGATTATTTATAACCTTTAAAACCTATGATACACAATCCAAGGTCTCTCTAAATTTCTTGGAACTAAATTCAACTGATAAATGATTGTGTTTTTAGGCTTCCAATATCCAAGCTTCATATCATGAGCTTGTAAGTACCTACAATTAGACTGTAGGTGAGCTTTTTGAGGTCAAGAGTACACTTGTAGGTGATGATTTAGGTTAAGACCCTATAATTTCACCCCCATAAATGTTCTCTAGACCACTAGTGTCATTCTTACCTCAATAGTGCCACTTAACATGAAAACAAGATTCTATCATATGACCTTGGACTATGAGATCACTTGAAGTTTAATGCACTATAGAAAACACTGACAACCTGTAGTGAAAGATTATCAAAAATTGTGATCTCATCTACATCACTTATTAGGACCAAAAAATCACTCTCTTTATTCAAGGCCTCACTCATATGATAGGTATTAATGATGTAACACTTGTAAATGTGTATACCTTAATACATCTCATAATGAAAGGATTAAAAATAAGGCATGCTCCTTATTTTAGAGTTTTTAAGGTAACATGTCTCGAAAACTCTTTCTCCATGTATGAACATGACTCTTCAAGTCTATCTTCCACTCTATGGATTCATAATTTATTGATATGAAATTCCTCAACTTTTCAACCTTTATGAAGGTTTCCAACATACTCAAACTCCTCCATGTAACACCTACAAGCCTTTGTGAGAGCCACCTATAGGTGCATATATAGGATATATGGAAATGAATATAGATATGGATAATATGCTTAGTGGATGGCCCTATGATAGATCCTATACCTCTCCAAAGTCTTCAAATTTATATTTTCAACCTTGGAACACTTAAAACAAGTTTAAATTCCTTATTCTTATGTGATTAATCTCCTATAGGGCACCCATAGGTGCACCTTAGTGGTGCAAGACTATGTATAAAGTTTGAATTAGTTGTCATAGTTTGTCATATATCATTTAAAATATTAGATTGATTTCTCATTATTTAATAGTGTGTTCAACACCTCTTAAAACTCCTCATTACATCTCCATGATTGTGCTCGAGACTTTCAATGACCTGATTATAAGTGAATATATGTTGAGAGATGACTATGTGTCATATATGACTACAAATTCATTAATGTTAGCCTTTGAGAGTAAGATTATAAGGAGAGGGTTATTTAAAATATTTCTAAAAATCATGAAACATCAACATACTTTTTATTGAAATAATTACAAGAAAAGAAAGCCTCTATAGTTGATAAACATGCTTACAACTCCATTGGTGATCTCAACTAACAAATTGAGATGTTTTATCATCAAACCACCTCCAAAAATGCAATAAAATATGGACACCATGTGATAAGGATTTTCACATCTATATAATCACTTTAATCAATTGGTTTTTATGAATCAACTCAAATAAGGAGAAAACCGATAGGGTATGGGGATAAGCATGAAGAAAAAGGTAGTTAAATTATAAATAATTGTTCATAAGGCACAAATAATAAATCCTTCAAATCCTTCCATGAAACTTAATGTTACTAAGTTTATTTTCATCCTTCAAAGGAATTTGACCCAATACCTCTCTTACTAGTTATACCATGAGAAAACCTATTGACCATTTCTACATACCTAATGAAGCGATGGAGAAGTGAAGGTTTTAGGAAAAGTTTTAGATTCTAAAGTAGATAAAACATAGAATTGAACTCAAAGAAACTTAATATTCATTTTAAAACCTTCCATATTTTAGAAAACACTTGTATAGGTCATATAACTACCAAAACTTCTTATTTTCTAATTGTTTTCTTGATCTGACTTAATATCTACAAGTTTTGTAGTTAATACTCACATAACTGACAATAATCTAACATAGTGGTCATGACGAAACATTTTTAACACATGTATACTAATGAAAACCATACATATTTCATAAATGGCTCAAACATGACCTTAAATGACATAAGGGGATAAAATAGATATAGTCAAGGTAATGAAATATTAAATGACCCATATATAAGACTATGACATAGCCTATAAGAACCTAATAATCCCCTATACAAGTTTTATTCTATAAGTGGTTGACTTATTTTAAATTTTGATCAAAATAGTCAGCACTACCCTTGCCAAATAATTCACTTCTTTTACCATTGAGCCCATCCCTAGAGATCAATATTCTATTGCCAATTCACTTGCTTCTTGAGCATCTCTACTTCATCTATACCAAGTTTTTACTAATCTTTAATTTATTATTTAAATAATAAAATCCCCATATTCCATTCAAACATGAGATTCACTTATCTATCATACTGAGGTTGTCACCATTCAACAAAGCCCATGCTACAAAGACATTATTTAATTCCTTCAGCATCAAACCTATCCTCTAAACATGGATTCCTACAAAAAAGACTCAAATTTGTAAATAAGCTCTCAAATATGGATTTTTATATAGAATATTTTATTATCATAATGTTGAAGGTAACCTAATTTACTATGTCATGAAAGAATAGGTTCATCATCTCATTAAACAAGCACATGGGGGCATTTTTTGTGGTCACTATAGTGGACATGATACAACATTCAAATGCCTATGTATGGGATACTTTTGGCCCACTATTGAAAAATATGCCATAGAATTCAATAAAAAAAAGTAGTACTTTCTAACTTCATTATGATCTTATCCATTCACCATCATATGAGGTCCAAAATATAGAGTCCCTTTAGCTCTCCTCAATGTGGGTATTAGATCTCATAGGAAAACTACCTAGTTCACAAGATGGACATGTCTTTATCATCACAACTATTGAGTATTTTACCAAATGGGTTGAAACAATGCCTCTAATCAATGTTACCAATGCAATTATTTATAAATTCATCCTCAATAAAATCATATGTCATTTTTGAGTTACCCATACTATCATTTATGATAATGGCATACATTTCAAACATAAAGACATGAAATAAATTTATGCTAAATTCAACATCTCTCACAAATTTTCCACACCCTACCATTCATAATGCAATGGCCAAGCTAAGGCCACTAACAAAATCCTTAATATAATTATCCAAAATGTAATCCATTAAACTTTAATAAATTATAATATTAATTTATATCCCTCTCTTTGGGCCTTATGCACTAGGGAAACACCATTTTTTTCTAGTCTATGTTTCTGAATCTATCCCCTCATTAGAATTTGAGCTTCTCTCTCTCCATATATCTTTATGATTTCATGCCTGATTAGGAATTACATGAATCTCATTTTCGTGATCTTTATATTCTTGATAAACTTTGTTTTTTTGATCTACAATGCAATTACCAATACAAGGCTCACATCACCAAATAACATAATAAAAGGGTTAAAGTCTATAATTTCAATGTTGGTGATCTTGTCCTTAAATTAATTACACCCATGATAAAGAGTGAAAATGTGATAAAAAAAGGTGGAGCCCTATTTATGCAACTAGATGTATTAGTGGGTTCAAATAATGTTTAAGAAACAATTCTCATTTCTAGATTCAAAGAATCCATTGCATGAGTTTCTAGATGTGATAATCTTGTTATCCTTGGTGGAATAGAAGCTCAACAGGTTGACTATTTCAAAAATTTATATTAGTTGGTGGTTGGGAGCCACCGTGACTTAATATTTAATCTTTGATTTTGAAGATGATATACGCTATTTAAAGTGAATTATGTGCAAAACTAAGTCTAAATCTAAATTAAGATGAATATTCATAGTGAAGCTAATCTAAGGTGAATTGATGAAAAAAGACTAAAAGGGAGGGTAGGGTAGAAAATAGAAGATTTTTTTTTCAAACATTATGATAAAGATTGCGACATGAAGTATCATAAGCTCAAATCCTACCACACATTAGGCAAACATCTAAGAAAATTATGAAAATATGCAAATAAAAACAAGATTTACTTTAAGAATTTTAACCCTTTAAGTAAAAAGAATTATCCAAAATGAAAAAAGAGAAAAAAAATCAAAGTAAACCTAAGAAATTTTAAATAATCCAGCATTAGCCCAAATTAGCAACTTTGCATTTAAAGATGCACATCTATAATTCACAAGAGCCATTTAAATATGAAGATAAGATCAAAAAAATGAGGGATAAACCATGATACCAATTCACACAAGAAAATATGGAAAAAATTTACATAATTCCTTGTTTATATTAATTTTTTCAAAAGTTATAAATAGTTTTTGGATCCAAATAACTCTTTCCCTTTTACAATTGGTAATGTCTCTTTATATAGATTGTTTATGAGGTATGTTGATTAGTGGTGTCAAATTACATTTGTACATTTGTCTATGATAGTTGTCCTTTTTTTGCATTCTAGAATAAATGACCTTTTCTAATATATTGACCTACAAGCAATGCACTTTACAAGCTATACATGCCTTTACAAAGAAATGTTCTTTTTCCAAAATATATAGTGCTAGTTACAGAGTAATATTCCAAATTCAACTAATTTTGGGACCCTTGTGCTACTGCAATCTTTTGCCTTCCCTACAAGATATTCATTTGATAATGTTATTCATTAGTTATCTGGATATCAATGATAGGTTTCATGAACCATTCCCTTTTCTTGATCCTTTAAGCCCTTGATATCCCTCTCAACCATTTCCAAATATTATTTGATGCCCCTAGTAAATCTTATCTTTTCTTCTGATGATAAAATAAGGCCCATGATCTTCTTGTTATAAGCCCCTATTTTTCCTTGGCCTTGGTTTTTTTATTATTGCATGAATTTAGAAGTTCTATGCTTGAAATACTCATTAGTGATAAGGCTCAAAGGACTAAATGAGGTGGGGTACTTGATTAAGTTATCCAACATGTATAGAATTTTATCATCCTATCATTTGAGGTCTTTGGAAACATCCTCCATCTATTTAGACCATCTACGCAAGGCTTTGATTTATAAACCAATATATTTATAGCCATATTTAAATGGGTTTGGCTGATTGTCTTGAATTCAAGGACTTGATTCTTGGTCAAGGCTTTGATCAAGTCTTTCACTTGATATCTTAAAGCCTACCATTGGCCAAGTTGGCCTGTAGCCATGAAATTTTGATTAATTATTGCATCATGTTTAGTTTTGAATATCTTTAAGGAATTAAATAAGTCAATCATGGTTTCCTCATATAACTTGAATCTACCTTCATATATTGACAAGATGATAGTCTCTCCTAATTTTTTTCTATTGCAAGATGACCTTGATTATTGTAGTAGATCCTCCTTGTAAACATGTTCTCTTATAATGGGTTGTAGGTTATTGATGGTACAAAATGAGATTGACCAATTATTGTCCCCTATATGTAGAGCTATGACATCAAATTATGTCTTTAAAATCCCTCTCTTTTATATATAAAGTTAAATAGAGCTCCATAGCTTCCCTTGAAAAACTTTTTTGAGATGGCATGGTTGTGGGATTCTCTATATTGCTTGCTAGTGGTCTACAGTTCAATTATAGATCAGATTATCCTTTCACAAGTGATAATTTAACTTCCTTGGTTTGGTTATAATGAGTATAGGGTTGAATCAGGGTTTCTCCACTTCCCAGGGTTTTCCTAAAATTGTTTGTAGTGCTCTAATGGTGACAGTTGTTTAAACTTGCATGATATTCATGACTTAGATCCCAATTGTACTACATACTTATACCGTTACATTTACTAGGTCTATAAAATCTTCAAGTTGGCATATTATACTTATGTGGCTCTAATGTGCCATCACTGTGGCATCCCTATGGAATTTTCATAAGTTTTTTATCATTAATATATAAAAGATGACAATTACCTTTTGAAAATTATACCTTGATCTTACACCATTGGATCATCCTTACATAGATCAAAGTATACCATCAATCTTGATTTGAGAACTCGAATGCTATTGGTTACTAGATACATTCCCCATGGTTATGGAACTTGTCACTTCATTATTCACTCTGAGCTTTGTTGAAATATCAATGTTGATCTCATACCATTGATATTGTTTGTATAGATCAATCACATTCCATTTATATTTATCTAATTATTTATACCTCATAATCTATGGACCATTGATCAGAATGTATATTCTCATCTGCATATCATCGATCTTTGAAAGATGCTCATAGCTTGTGGCTATGCCACATGTCATCTCCATGTTCTTCCTTAAGGATTTTGACTTTTTAATGTTTGCTGTGCATCATTTAATCATCTTCATCTGAGAAAATTCACTCCACTAGATCTTGATCCGTAAGATCAAACACCATTGGATTTTGAGTATTCTTTGGCTTAGATTGTGACACTTATCACCCTCTCACTTGTCCTAGGGCTATGTTAAATTTTTAACTCAATATGTTCCATTAGATAAATCCTACTCAAGAAAACACATGTCATTAATCTTTGGAAGATGTTATAACTTTATCTTAGAATGGGAGCTTTAACTTTTCAACTTTAATCTTACACCATTGGATCATTTTCATGGATCAATTATGGACCATTGATCCTATGAATCAAAATGATATTTAAGTCAGTACTTAGGAAAATAAAGAAATTATCATAATGTTTTTATATTATAGTTTTATTTCATGTTAATAAACACAAGACCTTGGGATAAAAATTTTAAGCTAACTTTTAAACATGATAAAGAGGACCTAGCTCATGATAAAATATATGTCATAAAGTATTAGGACAAGGATATTAGCTAAATTTTAAGACATAACAAAAGGACCCAATGGTTAGTTAGACCATATGGAAATAAAATGGACCAAGGGGGATCATAAAAATAAAAATAAAAATACCAAACATAAAAAAAAAATAAGACTAAGTTTTGGTCATGTTAAGAAACATGACTAAACTTTAGTATAAAAATTAAACTAAGTTTATGGCATGATAAATCATTCCTATGTAAATTGTTCCTACCAAATTTGTATTTGAATCAAAGAGATCTAAGATGGGGTAATTTTAATGAGGATTTAAATATGATTTTAGTTTGATATTCAACAGACCAAAGGCTAGTAAAAGGCCAAATTGATTTAAAAATCATGAAACCCAGGCATTACCCATTCCAAATGAACTCTATTAGATCTTTAACCCAAAACATAAAGATAAAATTTTAGTACTTTTAGGAAATATTAAATCATAATTATGAAAAAATATGCCAACCAAATTAGGAGTGAATGATCTTCAAATAAAGACTTTATGTAATCATGCAAGTGGTACTCTGATCATGTGATTTTTCAATTCTTAACACAAATTTGCCAAATTTAAAACAAAGGTCCCCATTATATAAAAATGGGGGTATTTTGACCTCAAAAATTTATGAATTTTGGGGGAACATAGTAATATTTTAGAATTTAGGGACTCTAATTTAGACTAATAACTAGTTTATTCATTCCACTTGATCTGATACCATTATTAAGATCAGTTCATGGTTGAAACAAGTCTTGCATATGTAGAATTAGGATCAAACATCAATACATAGTCATGTTGTGTGTGTGTTTTTATTTCATTTACTATTTGTCATGGGATTTGGGGAAATAACTTCCATATTCATGACTTTAATTATTAACACTAACTTTTAGCATGTTTAGATATTCATTACTAACCATGATTTAGCTCAGAAAAGGCTTGGGCATTGCTCTACTTCTATTTAGGAATCCATATCCCTGATGGAGATGTCTTTGGCTCCACTCTAGGCCTTTATCCACTACTAGCTAGGAATTTATAGCCCTAGTGGAGGTTACCAGAATCATCTCTACTTAGAAAGCTCTTTGATTTTGCAATAAACTCTTGTCTTTGTAAAGTTTTAGATCGTTTTGAATTTATAGAAAAGGTTGGGAACCAAGTTAGCTAGGTTTATGGATTTTATCAAGTTTTTGATCTTTATAAAATCATCCTTGGTTACATCCTTATCCCAAACAATAATGTTTATTAAGTGAAAACATGATTGTATCCTAATAATTAAATATTTCACCCTACATGTGCAATCCTTCTTAAAACCAAGCTTAGATAAGAACAATTCTCAAAATACCAAGGAACAATTATCCTAACCATCATTCTTTGCTAGTTTTTCCAAACTATAACATCAAGCTCACATTTCAACAATCCATGATCAACCAATGTTGAGGAAACATACCTACATTCCTCAACTATGAGGTTTATATTAGTAATCATATGTATTTTGAACTAAGGACTATCCAAAAGGATTTATTGAAATCAAGACACAAAGTAAAGAATGTAAATAAACCAAACACAAGAAAATAAATATATAGAAACACTATGCACAAAAAAGGGACATGAGGGAAAGAAATAGGAAATAAACTAAACTTAATCCCTACCTACACTAACTCTAACTAATATTACAATTCATTCCATAAAGACTCTAGGTGGGAAAACAAAGAAATAGTGCTTGAGGTATTTCCCATTGATTGACAATGTAAACTTTGATCCTTAAAATTATTTTATTTTCAAAGTATTATCCCTTAGGATCTCAACAATATTATATGGGTTAATATAAAAAGGTGTGAACTTCCCATGCTTTCCCTTTAGTTTTGAGGCTTTATCCTAGATAAGAACTAGGTATCCTTGTCTAAACACCTTTATCTTTGAATGTTTGTCAAACCACCTCTTGATTGTGGTTTAGTGTCTATTGATATTGAAAAAAGGCTCATCTCTTTCATCTTCCATTTATAGTATGTCCATCAAACTTAAAATTGCAAATTATTGATCCTCTTCCATGTACTCTTTCATAAACTTATAGGTTGGTAGCTTGAGTGTTATGGAGAAAAGAGGTTCTTGCCTATATACTAGAAATAATGGTGATGCCTTAAGATCTTACTTGAATCTTGTTATATTCATCCAAAGGGGATACTTAAGTAGCTTGTGTTATGTTATTGGTTTACCAACTACAAATTTCTTTATATCTTTCATTAGGTTCTTATTTGTTGATTCAGACACTCCATTACCTTGAGGGTAATGGTTTGATGAGAACTTGGGACCAATGTTATTATCATATGCTTATTTAGTCATCTCGACAGATACAAAACCAGATCCATTATCACAAACTAGAGATACTAGTATGCCAAACCTTGTGCATATGCTTTCTTCTAAAAAATTGATTGCCTCTTTACTCCTACAATATTTAGTTGCCACTACTTTAGTCCATATTACGTAGTAGTTAGTGCAAGATAAAATATACTTATGGCCATCAAAGGAATTGGGGTTAATTATCCCCATAAATTACAATCCCCATTAGGAAAAATGTTTATCATTCATTAATAGCTTTAGTGGCATTGCTGCCGTGGGATATTTAGTGTTGAAGACTTGGCATGAGTGGTACTCTCTCACATGCTTGTGAGCATGCTTGAAGATAGTAGGATAGTAATAACTAACTCTAAGGATCTTATGGGCCATATTCCTTCTAGATGGATGTCCACTTCCAAGTTTTTCCTAGAAAGTGCTCAATAGTTCAACCACCTCTTCCTCAAAAACACGCCTTAGGTAAATGCCTTCAAAGTTATTCCTATAGATCACTCCATATTTGATCAAGAATTAAGCTGCCTTAAGCCTTTGTTAGAGAATTAATCTTTAATTTGGGTTCTTCCCATAGGTTTATAGGTTTTTCCTAATTCTTATTTATGTGTGCATTTATTATATTTATAAATTCATTTTATTCCTACATTTATGAGGAGTCACTCACCTTCATCATCTAATTTTTGGATTTAGAGTTACTTACATGTAACTCTCCCTTGCCCACATGGCATACACTTCCATTTATTTGCAAGGTATTATGACCCAAGTGGCACACACTTGGAGGGATTGTAAGATCATAATGGGGTTATATGTAAATTCTATTTTCCTCCTCTAACTCTATAAAAGAGATTTTCCTCTCTTCTTTTCCTCACTAGAATCTATATCTCTCTTTCTTCTTATTTTGTGCTCTTAATTCAACCTTATACTTTTGGATATCTTGGTAGCAATCCTTCTAATAATATCATGTGGGTTTTTCTCTAATACATTCATTTTTCCACTTTAAAATCTTTGTCTCATTTTTGGTTTGCTCCATGAGAGGTAATAGTGTTTATTACTTTCATTGAATTTTGCACTCTTTTTTATCATTATTAATCATTCTTGGCATAAATACTAATATGCTATCAGAGCCATGGATTAATAACATTGATTCTTGAGAATGTTTTATAGATTTAAAGATGAAAAGAAGATTTTTTTATTCTAACATTCCATTTTTTTCTCCACATTAATTACTTCTATACATTCTTTTTTTACTTATGGCATATTAGTCTACCTTCTAGCCTTTTGGTTTAAAGTTTATCAAAGAAGGTTCTCTATTATTCTGGTTTTATTTTTATTAGATTGCTTGCATTTATAGGTTGCTCCTTTTTTTTTCACCTTGAGGTGGTTGCTCCAAGTGAGTTTTGTTTTACAATTAGTCCTACATTTTTTTACTTTTTCCTTATTGTTTATTCATAAACAATAACACCAAAAAATTAATGTTTCTTAAATGGTTTCTCTTATATAAATTAGATAGAAGCCTTATTTTGTTGGGCTCCTTCAAACCTTAGATAGTCATGTAACTTCAGTTAGGCATCTAGTAAGAGGTCTTTCTTTCTTCTCTTGAGGTGTTGTGCCTTTTTTTTGCACCATTCTCTACCTTTTTCCTTAGTTCATATGACTTTTTTATTATTTTTTTGGACCTAGTGCTTTGCCCAAGTTTACCATATTAGTAACTTTAGCAATTCCTGCTCTTTATGCCTTTGTTGCTCTCATGTCTTCTTATTTGTGGCATCATCTCCTCAAAGTTGGCTTTACCCTCCATCTTAGCCATGACTCTTTCCCTCATTACATTTATCTTCTATTTTTCTTTCTTCTAGTTCAAATTCAAATAGTTACCCTTTTTTAAGGCATTTCCCTTTATTTTATGGTACCTTCAATTTTGTTTTACCATGTGTCAAAAGGTGATGATATGTTCCATAGATTCAGTTCAAGAGATAAGGTAATTCTATTTTATTCTATTATTTTATCCTTTTTTAATTATAGCTTTTTATTTTTTGAATGATTTTTAAATTCATTCATTTCCAACTCAAATTATAATTTTGATCTAGAATGATTGCTTTATAAGCTTAATACCTTACTCAAGTTTGAAAGAGCATTTTCTTTCCATTGATTTCTTTAATTCATCTAAATTATTGGCTCATTATAACTTAGTAAACAAAGTATATCTTTTTTTATTCATTATCAAAAAAGTGAAAGCATATAATAACATGGAAATTTTATTTTAAAGTTAATAAGTTTAAAATTTATATCCAACAAAGAATTTTTTCAAAGCATAAAAATTTTTTATGTCATTTCATTCTACAAATATGACACAGGTGGCCTTTGGTATTCTCAAGAGGTAAGTATTATTAATTGACATGATTGAATTCATATGTAGTGCCTTCATACTTATTTAAGTTTGTTTTTTTCCTCAAACTTAATCTTTTTCCTCTCACTTCATGTGAATGGTTTTTAATTCTAAATCACCAATGGTTTGATCCCAAACTAAAGAAAACTTAGTGTTTACACATGAATTAAAGTTTATTTCACTTTTGTATTTTATTTTTAATAAATCCATATTTGTTTTAACATCCCATGTGGAATTCTTCTTAAGGCATTAATTTTTCACATTTTGGTCATATCATTTAAATTAAAGCTTTTGGGAATAAATTAATCTTAATTCTTCCTTGCATGGCATGAGTATAGGAAATGTTCATTTTTGGTGTTTTATTCATAATAAAAAACTTTGATATTCATGTCATTAGTCTTTAAGAGTTAATTATATTTTGAATTAAATTTGGAAAAATCTTTAAAGTTTTAATTTATCAATTTGTTTTAATCTATCAAAAATAAAAATTATGTTTGTTTTTTTATTCACATTTCCAAATCAATTTAATATTTTGGTGTGGACTTACATTTACAAGTTAATTGATTTAAACTTTGTATTTTTTATAATGAATATTTTCAAATGGTATGTGGATAAATTAATGTTTCTTGTCCTTGATTTTTTTCCAATGTTAATGGGATTCATCTCTTTTTCTCTTAGGGCCATTAACTTAGTCATTTTATTCATTTTTCCAAACAATAACAAAATTATTTAAGATGATGACATAGTCTCTCTTAAAGAACAAATTACACTTCAGATCACTACTATTACTTCTTTTCATCATTCCATTAATGCACTTCAAAATGCTTTTCAAAATAAAATGGATAATATGCAATCTTCTATTGACATTCTAAAATAAAAATCAATGTCTTGTGTACATAATAATGACGATGAAACTAATTGTGCTTTTCAAACACCTAAATCTTATTTGAACACTTCCTCTACCAACCCTAGTTTTAAAATAATGCATAATATAGGCTATTCAGGTGGTGCACTTGGTAAGTGTGAAGATGTTATTCTTGAGCCTATTTTTCTTACTTCTAAGACAAATTGTAAAGGTCTCAGTGATGTTGATTCTACTGATTCACATGATTCTAATGAAAAATCAAAATTTTATTGTCCTCCTCATAGAAGGACTTATAATGCAACTTCATTTGATTATAATTCATTTAATTCTCATGCTTTGATTAACATTGCTAAAAATTGTATGCATTGTGGAAAAAATGGGCATCATATATCTAAATATTGGAAATTGCATCCATCCAAATCTTATGGTAAATCCACACACAATACATTGCATTATTGTAAAATGGCTAAATATCCTACCTCTAAGGGTAAAACTATTTAGATTCATAAAGAGAATAAATCTTATGGAGACTTTGATATGTCTTCTTGTGATAATTATTCTGATACTTCATGAAAAATGTCTTTTACAAGTGACACATCTTCTTTATCTCCATTTTAATTAAAATCAATATTTTATACATTCCTTACTTTTATTACAAATGATATATTATTTACTTATATATTTTATGACTAACTTATTTTTGTGTAGGTATTCACACTTTATGATGGAAGTTATTTTTGCTCGAATTTTCCTAGTTGTACATCTACTTTTATTACATTATGTATGTAGATTGTATTTTTTAGTATAATGTTTACTTAACTTGAAATACTAGGGTTTGATTGGTTATTTTTCAATTTTATGGATCATTACTCCTTTTAATTGGTGTTTATTCCATGGTGGATCGACCACCTTATCCAAAAAAGATTCCTGAAGATTTTTGGTGATCACACTTTCTTCCTTGAGACATTTGGTGGCACCTTTTCTTCTGTCTTCTCTTAATATATATTGTAATTCCACTTGAAGAAAGTTTCTATTAGGGGGATTTTTATGTAATTTCAACTCCATTCTTATTTTTATAATATTTTTCTCCATTTTTGTAACCCTAATTTAAGATAAAGGGGGAGTGTTAGAGAATTAAACTTTAATTTGAGTCCTTCCCATATGTTTATAGTTTTTTCCTAAGTCTTATTTATGTGTGTATTTATTATATATAAATTCTTTTTATTCATACTTTAATGAGGTTTCACTCATCTCCATCATCCACTTGTTGGATCTAGAGTTACATACATGTAACTCTTCCTTCCCCACATGACACACACTTCCGCTTATTTGTAAGGTATTAGGACACAAGTGGCACACACTTAGATCGATTGTAAGGTGATAATGGGGTTATATGTAACTATCATTTTTCTCTTATATCTCTATAAAAGATCTCTTCCTCTCCTTTTTTCTTAATTAGAATATCTAGCTCTCTTTCTTCTTCTTTTGTGCTCTTGATTCAATCTTGTACTTGTGAAGATTTTGGTAGCAATAATTATAATAAGATCACATGGGTTTTTATCCAATATGTTTGATTTCATAATTTAAAATATTTATCTCATTTTTGGTTTGATGCATGAGAGGTAATATTGTTTCTTACTTTCATTAAATTATGCACTCTTTTTTATCCTTATTAATTTTTATTGGCATAAATCCTAATATCCTTAAATCTCTCTTTTATTGTCTACTTAACCCTGTACGATAATAGTAATTTATTAGTAAATTAAAAATAAAATTATACCAATCATTAGATTGAAAGATTTTTTGATCAACCTGTATAACACTCAATTTAGGATTAGTATTAGCGATTAACTGAGTTAAACCTTGGCATATTACCAACTTTATAGTATTCATATATAGATCATATTCTTGGAAAATATAAATCTACTTACCTCTCCTTTCTCCAAGTTCACATTGAATAAGCATGAGCTTAGTGATAGACTATGGTAGTATTACATACACCTTATTTGTAAGGATATAGTGCCTAAATTTCTTCACTACCTTGACTAGAGCACATGCTTTTTTATCAATAAGAGAATAATTCAATTCAATAAAAATTAAAATTAGTACTCATGAAATAAATAGGATGATCACATCCATCTATCTTCTGAGTTAGGAAAGCTAAAATTATATGGTAATAAGCAAAAGAGTAAAGATAGAAGTCTTTAGTAAAATTTGGACTTATCAACATAGGGGCTTGTCTAATTACTTGTTTGATTTCCTTGAAGGCTTCCTTGGTATCTTAATTACAAGTGATCTTAGAATATTTATTCAACATGTCATTCATAAGTCTCACTATTTATATAAAACTAGAAATAAACTTCCTCACAAAATTGATTTTACCAAAGAAAGACTTTAGTTCCTTCCTATTACTAGGGGGTTCTATCTCTGATATTTCATTTACTCTATTTAGGTCTATAGAGACCCCCTCTTTATTTATAACATGTCCTAATAGTTTACCCTTAGTTACATAAAAATTCTCTTCTTTAGGTTAAGAGAAATTCCATACCTTCTACACCTTTCAAATACTTATTGTAAGTGTATGATGTGATATTCCATGTTCTTTAAAAAGATAGTCAGGTCATCCATGTAAATAGTAATACACTTATTTATGAGGCCTTTGAAGGAATGATCCATTACTATTTTAAATGTTTCACCTATATTTATCAATGTATAAGGCATTCTTTTATAGGCAAAAATACCCACTTAGTAGTAAAATCAGTCTTCTTTATTCATTATCACCTAATTGTAACCTAAAAATACATCAAGAAAAGACATCATAGTAAAAACAAAAACAATTTGGATTACTTAGTTAAGAGAAGGTGGGGGTAATTATCCTTTTTAGATTCTCTATTCAGATTTTTAAAATCAAAGCACAATCTAGTTTTACCATTTTTATTCTTGACTAGCTCTAGGTTAGTTACCCAGGTGGAGTATCTAATGGGAAACACTATCTTAGCATCTAGTAACTTCTTAACCTCTTTGTATATCATTAGTTATAGGACAAGGTTTATTGGCCTTTGTTTTTGCCTAAATGGATTGCAGGCTTCTTTTGGAGGTATGGTGTGTTTTATGATCATAAGATCAAAGATATTTAAGTCATCATAGGACCATGCTATTTTATCCTTATACTTGGCCAGTAAATATTTGGCTCTCTTAGTTTTAATGATTTTGTAATCTATACCAATGTTTATCATCTAAGTTTGGTCTTGAAAACCTAAATCCATTACATTTTATTCATTCCCATCTACTTTGGGAATCTTGATAGTCTCAACTAGTTTTTATGAATCAAACAATTTCTCTAAGGTTATCATCCCTTTGGGGATCTTATTTTTACTCAAATGAATGACCTTGTCATAAAAAATTTCTTAAATTTTTTCATCATCAAGGGAATTTTTAGTGGATTCATCAATGATGTGAGCCTCAAATAATCCTAAGCTAGTCATGAAGTCTATGATACATTGATCATCACTAAATACTTGCAAATGGTTGACATTATTTGGAACTGAGAGACATGGGACCAATTCAATGGTAAATATTTATAACTTGGAACTTTGATTGGGAATAAGGTTGGATGTAGCTAAAGAAAGCTCATTAGTAGCCTTGTTTCCTTCCTTAGGGATTAACATAATGTTGAAAGTGTCAAAACATTCCATTAAGTCCAACACTATAAATTTATATTTATTTAGATAGGATAACTTGCATTGATATTTGCTCTTGACCTAATTAAATACTAGTTTAGAATCATCAAAAATAATAGTTTCTTGACCTTATGTTTGATTTCAAATTATAATCAAGGAATAAGTGTTTCATAATTAGATAAATTATCAGTCCATGGGAACTAAAAATTATAAGATTCATTGTATTATTTCCCAATGGGATTGATTAATACCAATCATAATCTAAAAAATAATTTGAATCTAGCACCATCAAAATACAACTTATATAATCCAATCATATCATGAGAAGTTTTGGAGTTACATACCTTTGTGGTGTCAAGAGTGTAAACACCTAGATCTGAGTTAACCATGTTGACCTTCTCATTGGTTGCATTGTACTCAATAATCATAAGATTAATTGTAGGTTACATTTATATTCTAATCTAATTTAGAAATATTTTCCAAGGTAACTACATGTGTGAATAGTTAGTTGATATATAGCCATTCAATGATCTAGTCCACTCCGTACTTAGCAGCATTCCATATGCATCTAGAATATCCACCACTTGGATGTCAATGAATTACTGGATCCTTGGTTAAGAATCAATCTCCATATGAACATTTAAAAATTCACCAATCACTTTAACTCTTGATTTATCTAATTGAGTCATAACCATATCATATTTATTTGAAGTCAAGCCTAATTTTTCAAAACTACCCTTAGGCATGATGTTTGCAGATGCACTTGAATATACCAAGTAATTATGGAATTTCTTACCAAAGATCCTAATTGTAAGTAGGAAAGGGGGAATATATACCTTACTTTTGTGTATTCCAACATTAGAATGTGTAGAATTTTGTGGCTTACCAAGATTATTAGATAAAGATTATAACAATAGATCCCTTTGTTCTATAATCTAAGTCAACTCATGTAAGGTAATACTATATTTTATCTTTTTCATGTCCTCTACTATATTTTATCGAATCTTTTTAGAAGAATTATATGTATCAACATTATGTTTAGAGGTACTTCCCTTAGGAGGATCTAGATTGTTATATGATGTAGTATCAGGAGTGTCAAAATTATTTGGTGGAGTTGGGTAGCCAAAGGTTGTTTCTACTCCTTTTTCATCTAAGGATAATTCTTTTTTATATATTTCTAAAAATAATGAAACTATTTATGGATATCCTCAAGATCATTATCTTCTTGGAATGGGAACTCTATTGTCTCCAACATGATAGTTGAATAGTAGATTTAGATGACCTTGAAGAACCTGAGGTACCTAAACCATTATCTTTATTAGGTACAAATTCAAAAGTATCAAATTCTTCTTGAAAAGATTTAAAAACATTGCAAAATTCTAGACAATATAATTCACCATGATTCAAAGTACAATAAACTCTATTATAATAAAGAAAAGCTACATCACTAATATTTATATCAAGTACATTCTTATTAGAGGATGACTCATTATTTTGGCTATTATTATTATTATTATTTTGAAACCTATTTTAAGGCCTATTAAACCTTTGGAAATAGAAGTGCTTGTTATATATTTCTCTAGTATTACCAACTTGATTTTGTAGTTGAATAAAATTAGTGCTTAACTTTTGAACCATCTTCAAGATAGTCATTCTCATTCTTCAGTTCCTCATAATTATAGACTTGAGAATTATTACTAGATGTAGGCATCAAAAATCTTTGGTCTTGTGGATGAGATCCATTGGTAGAGTTGCTCAAGAATCCTGGATTTTGGCTAAGATGTGTATGTCTCAATGGTAATTGGTTCAAAAATAAAAGATGATTTAAGGTAGACATATTTTTATTGGCATTAAGAATGACATTCAAAATAAGAAGATTTGGATTAATTTTGGGAATGTTTTATGCCATTGGCTCGAAGGTTGAATTTGGTCATTAATTATCATAAATTAAACATAATCTAAGGCTAATGTATTAATGACATCAACATATATTTTGAGAAACACAAAAGTCATGGGATCTAAGGCATCTATGTATATCTGTAAGGTTAAAGCCTTAATAGGTCTACAAGGAGCTATGGTTCTACTAAACATTTTCTAAAATCTAGTATTGAAGGATATTATGGGCTCATTTGAGTCTCTTTTGATTATGGTAAATTCTTGGTATAGGACACATGGACTAATGATTTTGCCAAAATAATCAATGAATTAATTATTAAAATCATTCTAGCTAGCTATGTAGTTTTCAATAAGGTTAATGAACCATTCATAAGAAGCATCTTTGAAAGTAAATGGAAATAATCTTCATACCACATCTTCATGAACAACATTCAAAATTCTTAAAGTAGCTTTGAATATTTTAATGTGTTCTTCAGTAGTTACAACACCATTAAGAGTAAAAGTAGGCAAATAATTTTCAAGATTACAAGGAAGTTCATGTACCAAACCTAGCACATTGATTGAAGAAACACCTAGCCAAGCCATACCAAGATAGGGATTAAACACAAGAGTACCTTAAATTGGTGAAGTTGGTTGAGACTTTGAAAGTCTATGCTTACCTTTATCTCTCCTATCTCTCTTATGGACTTCTAATGAAATAAGAGGAACCCTTGTCTTTGAATGTGACCTGGTCCTTATCCTTGGTAATTCTAGCTTGAGAGCTTTGAACCTTATTTGAAATACAATGTGTAAATCTTATCTTTACAAAGAATGATGATCTGACTTTCACATTAAGAAAATTTTGTACTAATATGTATAAATAATGGAAAAGGACATCAATCTTTAACTAAATTAGCTTAAAGATGTATCAAAACACATAAATAGGAATGATCTTTATATGTTTCAAGATCAAATAAACTCAAATTTGTAGAGATCCAATCAAATTTTGAATAAAGCAACTATTACTAACCGTAAACACCTTGGATTTGTAGATATTAAGCTATCTTTACCATAATTAAACATCAAACTTCAAAAACTATCCATCTTTGTCTAAATAAGCATATAGACTAGTCTATAACCATTAAGATCAATGATATTTACACAATTATGAAAATAATACATTAATTTTTGAACAAAATTTACAATAATTAGCAAAGATGTTGGAAATTTACAAATACATAACTATGACCCTCCTTTTAGCATCAGTTTTCCCCCTATTGATGCACCTAAATGTATTAGTGGGTTAAAATATTGTTTAATAAACACTTCTCATTTTTGCATTCAAATAATCCATTGCATGAGTTTTTGGTTTTGATAATCATACTATCATTAGTGGAATAGAGGCATAATAGGTTGATTGATTCAAAAATTTATATTAGTTGTTGGTTGGAAGCCACTATGGCTTAATATTTAATCTTTAATTTTGAAAATCATCTATGCTATTTAAAGTAAATTATGCTCAAAATTAAGTCTAAATCTAAACTAAGATGATTATTCACAATCAAGATAATTTAAGGTGAATTGATGACAAAGGAATAAAAGGAAGGGTAGGGTAGAAAAGAGAGGTGTTTTTGATCTTTGTTTCAAATATTGTGATAAAGTTCCAATTTAATTTGAACATGCATTTAACTAATGTGAAAAATGAAGTAGAATAATCTCAAATCCTACCACACATTAGAAAAACATCTAAGGAAAGTGTGAAAAGATGAAAATAAGAACAAGATTTACTTTAAGAATTTTACCCTACAAGCAAATAGTATTAGCCCAGATGTAAGAAGAGCAAAGAAAGTAAAGTAAGCCTAAGAACTTTCAACTAGTCTAGAATTATCCCAAATTAGAAACTTTACATTTAAAGATGCACATACAAAATTTATAAGAACCATTCTAATATTAAGATAAGATCAAATAAATGGGAGAAACCATGATAGAAATTCACACAAGTAAATGTGGACAAACTTTGCAGAATTCCTTGCTTATATTAATTTGCTCAAAATCTACAAATAATTTTTGGCTCCAAAAAACTCTCTCCCTTTTACAATTGGCAATGTCTCTTTAGATAGACCATTCATGAGGTATGCTATTCAGTGGTGTCAAATTACATTTGTACATGTGTCTAGGATGACTTTCCCTTCTATTGCATTATAGAACAAATGACCTTTTATAATAAACTGACCTATAAGTAATGTAATTTACAAGATTTACATGCCTTTACAAACATATATGCTTTTTCCAAAATATACAATTCTAGTTACAAGAGAATATTTCAAATTCAACTTTGGGACCCTAGTGCTACTATATTATTCTGCCTTCCTTGTAAGATATTCATTTTATAATGATATCATTAGTTATCTAGAGATAAATGATAGGTTTCATGATAAAGTCCATTTTATTTATCATCTAGGCCATTGAGATCCATATCATCCCTTTGCAAATCATGTTTTATGCCCCTATCATCTCCTATATTTTATTCTGATGATAAAAGGAAGCCCATGATCTTCTTGTTATCATCCCCTATTTTTACTTGGCCTTGGTTATTTACTTGCTACATGAATTAATAAGTTCTATGCTTGAACTCCTTATTAGTGATAATGCTCAAAGGACTATGTGAGGTGGATTACTTGATTAATTTGTCCAACATGTAAAGCATTTTATCTTCCTATTGTTTGAGGTCCTTGAAAATATCCTCCATCTATTTGAACCAACTTCTAAGGGCTTTGATTTGTCCAACAATATATCCATAGCCATATTTAAATGGGCTAGGCTAACTATATTGAATTCAAGGACTTGATTATTGGTCAAGGTTTTGATCAAGTCTTTCACTTGATATATTGAAGCCTGCCATTGGCCAACTTGGCCTATAGAAATGGAATTTTGCTTAATTATTGGCTCTTGTTTAGTTTTGACTATCTTTAAATAATTGATCAAGTCAATCATGGTGTCCTTATATATTTTAAATCTACCTTATTAGATTAACAATATGGTAGTGTCTTCTAAATTTTATTTTATTTCAAGATGCCCTTGATCATTATAGTAGAGCCTCCTTGCAAACATGTTTTCCTCTTATGATGGGTTATTGGTTCTTGATGGTCTAAAATAATCTTGACCAATTATTTTCCCATGTATTTAGAGATGTGTCATCAAATTATGTGTCTTTAAAAATACTCTCTTCTATATATAAAGTTAGATAGATCTGCACATCTTCCCTTCAAAACTATTTTAGGCTGCCATGGTTGTGGGCTTCTCTAGCTTGCTTGCTAGATGTCTGCAATTCAATTTTGGATTTAATTATCCTTAAAAAAGTGATAATTAAACTTAATTTGTTTGGTTATAATGATCATAGGGTTTAATTAGGGTTTTTATACTTTCCAAGGCTTTCCTGAAGGTTTTTATAGTGTTTTAATGGTGGAAACTATTTTAACTTGCATGAGCTTCGTGAATTAGATCCCAATTTGACTACATACTTATACCCTTGCGTTTATTGGGTCTATAAAATCTTTAACTTGGTGTATTATAATTACATGTCTCTAATGTGGCATCACCATGGCATCCCTATGACATTTTCATAGCATTTTAATCATTAATTTTTAAAAGGTGGCCATTACCTTTTAAAAAATTTACCTCGATCTCATACCATTAGATCATCCTTACACATTGAATCATCAATTTCAATCTAATAAATTTAATGCTATTAGTTGCTAGTTATGTTCATTATGGTTATGACACTTGTCACTTCTACATTCAATTTGAGTTTTTTTCAAATGTTAATGTTGATCTCACATCATTGATCTCATTTACATGGATCAGTCATGCTCCATTGATCTTGATCTACTTAATTATACCTCCTTCTCCATAGACCATTCATTGGAATGTGTACGTTAATTTATGTACCATCAATCTTTGAAAGATAATTTAACTTTAATTTATGTCTCGTACCTATTCCATGTGTCATCTTCATGTTCTTCCTTAGGGATTTTAACTTTTCAATGTTTACTATGCATTATTTGATCATCTTCATCTAATAAAATGTACTCCATTAGATATTGATCTACAAGGTCAAATGCCATTGGTTGTCAAGTGTTCTATGGCCAAGATTGTGACACTTGTCACCCTCTCACTTATCCCAAGGCTATATTAAAGTTTCTATTCAATACACACAATTAGATCAATCTTACCTAAGAAAATACATATTGTTGATCTTTTGAAGATGTTCAAACTTTAGCTTAGGGTGGGTGTTTTGAATTTTTATCTTTAATCTTTCACCGTTGGATCATTAGTATGGATCAATTATGGACCATTGATCATGAAAATGAAAATGATATTTAAATAAGTACTCAAGGAAATAATTAACTTAGCATAATGTTATTAGACTATGTATTTATTTCATGTTAATAAACATGGTAAGACCTTAGGATAAACATTTTAAGATAATTTTTAAACATGATAAAGGGGACCTAACTCATGATAAAAGACATAGCATAAAGTATTAGGATAAACATTTTAGCTAAAGTTTAAGACATGACAAAAGGACCCAATGGTTAGTTAGACCATGTGGAAATAAAAAGGACCAAGGGGGCTTGGGAAAATAAAGAGACCAAACATAAAAAATTTAGACTAAGGTTTGGTCATGTTAATAAACATGACAAAACCTTAGGATAAAAATTAAACTAATCCCATGGCATGATAAATCATTTATGCATAAATTATTCTTACTAAATTTTATTTGATTCAAAAGGACCTGATCTAGGTTAATTCGAATGAGGGTTTCAAGATGATTTTAGTTTTATTTTAAAAAGACCAAAGGCTAGTAAAAGGCCAAATTGATATAAAATCAAGAAACCCAGGCATTTCCCATTCCAAATGGACTCTATTGGAGTTACAACCTAAAACATAAAGATCTAATGTTAGTAATTTTATGCAAGATTAAATCATAATTTTTAATAAATATGCCAACCAAATTAAGTGTGAATGGTTTTCAAATAAATACTATGTGAAATAATTCTAGTGGTACTTTGATCATGTGGTTTTTCAATTCTTAACACAAATTTGCCAAATTTGAAATAAGGGTCCCCATGTTTCATAAATAGGAGTATTTTGACCTCAAAATACCCCTATTTAGTAGAATATATACTTGGTCCTAACACCTATCACATTAAAACTAATGAAGGCCATGTTTTCAAAGAACCCACCAACGTGTAATTTTTAAATAAGTACTTTTATTAGATCCTCCTCTTCTTATCATAATTTATATATGTTATCCTACTAACACTTTTTGAAGTATATCTACATAGGTATCACCCTCTATATCAATTTTTATTTCCATAAACCTTAGTTCCTTCTTTTAGTCCTTTGGTTTCTTTCTTTTCTCACGAATTGCATTGTAAAATTATGGATAGGACCTAGTCTTCCTCATCACTTTGTTTTCTCTTATTGTTTCATTACTCCACATTGTTGTTTGTAACCTTTGGGTTTTTTTTATGAGTTGTAGTGTAAGACTATGGATAGGACCAGGCCTTCCTCACAAATACCATATTTATCATCTTTATTTTTGCATTCTTTTATCACCCTCTTGGGTTTCTATTTTATTAGTTCTAGTGTAATACCATGGATATGACCAATCCCTCCTCATAAAATCACCATCTTTAATTAATTCAGTGTTCCTTTTCTAAAATGTTTTATCAATTTTTTCAAGTTTATGATCCCTTATTCTCAGCTCTATCTTTTATTTATTTTAAAGATAAATCTTGCACAACAAACTATGTTAGAATTTTTCCTTACACTTCCCACAACCTTATGATAACAAATCACACTTCCCTATCATTTTATCCTTTTTTCACCTTTGTTAGTTTTTATTTTATTTGAAATAATTGAAATTATTTCATGTTTCATTCCTCTTAATTTCCTTTCCTTTCATTCCACTTTGGATAAAGCACGATCAAAGTCAAGATAACACTTTTTATTTCACCTGAAGTGATAACTCTTAGACACCATACTCTCTGAGTTCTCTTTCTTAGAAACTAAGTCCAAAGTCTTCAAATGATAGTAATATTTAGCACCCATGATTGGTTTTCCAAATATGTATGGAGGATGAATATAAAAATACATCAAAATTTAAAATCCAAATCATTTAAAACAAAAGGTAATGACATAAAAGGCAAGATACAAAGTCAAAATCACACCAAAAGATGTGATTAGTAGCACATCTCCTACTTCTAATCAAATATCAAACTCCGTAGTTGGCATCATGATAGAGTTGAGGTCCAATGGGGTATGATAGGATATTAAATTAGAATAGAAGAATTTAAAATAATATATGGTGCTACGTACTTTCTCATGGAAGTATCCAATACCGACAGTAGACTGATGACTCTGTAAGGGGTCCTAGGGAATGGGGAACATGTTATGGGAAGGTAGATTTATTTTAATTTTCATACATATATCCTTCATAGGATGATATTCATACTTTATTTAGTGACACAAGCTTTGCATGGCTAGGAAATTTTCTTCAGATTCCTTATTATGAAAATTCCTCTTGTTTTGACAAACTTAATTTATGTGTCTTGACTTCAATAAAGAGTTTCTATATCTTGATTTTTCCTTCACTTTCCCCTCCACTAATTTCATTTACACCCTTGACAAGAATGTGTGATTCTAAATTTGTTTTCCCATTTCTTCTATATTTCCTCTTCTTCATATCCAAAAACATGATAACACTACTTTGTTTCAATTTTATCTAAGAACAAAACAAAATGTTTGAGTAACTATGAATTACTTTATTTACACCATTGATCTACATTTCTATACTTACCTTTCTTTATTTTTCCATTTGAAATTATTGTACCTTCCCCTTTTTTAGACAAATGTGTCTTTTTTAATTTTTATGTACTTTTTCCATTGTTAAGTGAGATTGGCTTGTTACTTATCACTCACCAATGTTGTTTCTCCTTTCATGCACTTTTTACATTGATGATTAAGGATTGTTACTGATCACTCATTAATGTTATTTTACCATTTACCTGTCCCTCTTTGTTTAAGTAAGGATTGTTACTACTTTCACATTGATGTTGGATTACCATTTTTAACTTGTATCATTATTTTGACTTGGTGAGTTTTGCCTTTCTTACTTAAGATGTACTTGTTTGAATTTTTAGGTCTTTAATAGGCTTGAATTTTTGGTTACTCAATTTAGTCCAAAATTTTGACTTGGTTATTTGGTCCTAACTTATCATTTATCACCCTAGTCTACAAAATTTTTAAGTTTGTCTCATCAACACCATGTCAATTATCTTGGCTTTCCTATGTTTTTTTAATCTTTAACTTTTGTATCCTTGGGTTTATCTAAAGTATTATTTGTGCTCTTCATGATCAAAACTACAAACACAAGAGACATGATCAAAAATACAAACATAATAGATAACCATCCCATAGTAAAGGTAAGTCAAGTTACACATACATTACTTTTAATTCTAGTTACTTCCTTTTTAGTCATTTACTTTTAGTTATTTTATGATTTAAAATACTACAATTTGTTTAGCTTCAACATTGTGTGTTGTTATGTTATTTTCTCAAAATACCATCCCATGTTTCACCTAAGTGACACATGATGAGATATTATTAGGGCATATGTACACACATAATATTTTAAAAGATATCAATTACTAATGTTTTCTTTCTTATAGGAACCCATTGAGTCTCAATATCTATAAGTGTGTTCCTTAAAGGGTGTACCAAGATAGGGGTAGGTAGACCATTGGCCTTTTACAAGATTGTTGCCCCCTATAACACCACTTTATATTAATTCAAAATTATCCTAAACAATTACCTAATCTTTGTATCCTATCCTGCACACTCCTCCAACCATTTATCACCTTTATTATCCCCTTCCTAAGCCTAAAACACTTTTTGATGGTTTACATCACACTATCAGCTCCATTGACCATATACTCAAATTGATAAAATATATTTAGGGTCTAGGTTATCCCTTATTTGACATAGACCAAGACCTAATTTTAGTGATACATAGTAGATTGGGATGACCCTATCAACTATAATTTTGGAAAGGTTTAGGGTTAGATTCAAAAATATACACACATTAATTTTTCCATTTCCTAGGGACAATAATAGTTAATTATTCATTTGTATTTCTTTACAATATGCTCTTCCACCATTATAATTGAGGAGGTATAACTTAGGGTTTACAGTTGGAGAAGAATCTTGTCTTGTGGAAAAGTCTTGGATGTTTTGACCTTTCTTAGTGATCCTTACAAACAACAACAACCTCTTGTGAAGCACCTTTGTCCAAGGGAGAGATTGAATCTCGATGGGTTCATCTTCAAGGTATATCTAACTTTACTCATTTATTTTAGTAGATAGAAATAGCATAAGTAATGGCCTTAGAATATATTTCCATCTCCATGTATTAGGTTTTTACCTATACATAGGTTAATTATGATTCTCTTATGAATGTTTATTTTTATGTTTACTAATCATCATTTTATTCCACAAGCTTTGGTGAGAACTAGATTATGCTTTTAATTTATTTTGCATTTACCTTGTGAATATGAAGACATAGGACCTAACTAGGGCTATTGCATGGTGTTTCTTGACCAGAGGCTTTGGAACCCTCTTTAGTGATGTTATTAGGGTGAGAGATCCCTTAGTTAGGTATAGCAGATCCATTTGGTCATGACCC